>CAMXCT020003446.1:333617-431117 GCA_947184155.2 Cladocopium goreaui | reverse complement strand
GATATATAATATATATATATACAATATTCATATAATATGCAATACATAATCTACAATAAATTATATATTATATAAACATTATATATTATATATACTATATTTTATATTATATATTATATATATTATATATCATATGATATATTATATATTGTATATCATATTATATATTATATATTAAATATAATATGATATAATATATATATATATAATATTTATATAATATGTAATATACAATATAATATATGATATGTAATATAAAATATTTAATATATAATATATAATATGTAAAATATGATATGTAATATATAATATGTAATGTATAATATATAAAATATGATATGTAATATATAATATGTAATATATGATATATAAGATAGTATGTATAATATAGAATATATATATAATGTATAATATATGATATAGAATATACAATTTATAATATATGATATATGATATGATATACATAATATATAATATACATAATATATATATATATCGTGCTGTACATAGTACAGTATCATATATATATATATATACGTACATATCATATGTATACTATATACAAATTTGTACATTGCATATCCCTTTCTGCCAGACAATCCGATGCTCTCAACCTGAAGGTTCCGATGAGGAGCTGGAGAATGGCGCTGGTCAAGAGTCGGCCCCCCAGAGGCGGCTGAAAGGTGTTTCAGGTGCATATAGATAGATATAGTTCATATAATGTTCATATGTAATGATATCTCTATAACTCCACAATTATGTATATATATATACATATGTATACATATCCATATCATATAATATGATGAAACAGGCAAGGGTTGGGCATGGCTCATTTTACCCAAATTTGTGACATGTATGAAGCTTTAAAGATTGCTTTGTCTCCTCTCCTTGCAGTCTAGGTACGAGGTGAGCTTTAACAAGCTTCGGAATACGGATCTGCCGGGCGCCGCTGCTGGACTGGCACCAGATGTTCCCTGGATGAACATGACGAGATTCTCTTTCAAAAAAGAGGGATTCAAGAGGAAACTCCAACAAACATGGAGGATTTTCATCGATTTTCCAGTGCTATTTAGATGACCAGAGAGTAATCTTTTCTTCCAAGGCTGGTGCCCTTGACTAAAAAAACCCGGAATCGTAACCTCGGGAGACGGTTGCTACTGGCCAAAGGACTACTATACCAAACAAAGGATCCACAACGATTTGTTCCTCTACAGAAGGAACAAACGGGAGAATTGTATAGAATTGGGCTGTGAAAGGGAGCTGCGCAGTGGTGCTTTGGGGTAGCAGCGGATGAAGAAGAACGGATTGAGAGGAACAGGCCTGCAGGAATCATGTTTTTACTTGGGTATACCCTTGCTTGGGAGGATTGATTTCAGAGTCATAGTCATAGTCATAGTCCCTGTTGTAGTTGATTCACTGGAGGATGGTGATTGGGTTTACCACACGAAATGGGATATCTATATATATATATATCTATCTATCTATCTATATATATATATAATATCTTATGACATTTCCCAGCTATTTTCTGGGATATTTGCCTTGCCAAAATCGCCAAAACGTTCAAATGGGGTCTGAAAATGAGGCCCGAAAAAACGGCTGTCTTACCAGGGAAAATGATGAAGAATCAATGGATATCAATGGATATCAATGGATTTAGGGGTACTCCCAAACTTTCAGACCCAAATTGTGGGGCCACTCCCCACACCCAGGTGCCCGATCTGCATTCCGCAGCGAAAGCATCGTTGAAGCCGCTGGGCCCGGCACGGGGGTCCCAGTTGGAGCCATGGGCCCAATGGCCGCCATGGGCCGTGGCGGCCATTCCTTTCCCTCTAATAACATATCTTAGCAAAGGAAAATGTTAATATTGGATCATTGGATCTATTCATTTTTAAGGTTCCCTCATTGGGTGTAGTTAATATGATTGGGGGGACGATCATTTGGTCTCAGACAGGGTGCTGCATCTCGAAGGAGCGGTGCAGGCTGCTGCTCCTGTTATCCATCGGTGGTCCCTGACGGTCCTCGGGATCAACATTATTGAACACTGGGATTTGCACACATTGCTCATGCTACATCATGCTCGTAGTGTTTCAACTAACCACCACCATTTCTGTGTCTCTTCCTTGAGCTACATTTGCGTTCCATTTTGTATCTATAGCTGCATCAACATGATGTAAAGGTTATATCCACGTCTAGCTATAGTTATGCTGTCCATGTTCTGATGCTATTTCATATGGGTACACCGTACACCACTATCATAGTTATCATGATATACCAGTAGCATTTGATATGTATAGTAGTGATATCCATATGATATCTGATATATGTATATATATATATGCATACACAAACAAATATAGTAATATCTGATATGTATAGTTATATCTGACATCTGACATAATATTATCCATGCAATATCATACAGTTAACCCCAGTGCATCCATATCTCTAATCTGAGGTGCTACTGCAGCTGGCAGCAGCCACCCCAGAGCTGCAGTCCCTGGGCAGTCGCTGAAATGGGGAACTGGGGAAGCCATGGGAAACCGAAAGAAAATGCACATGGTTCATGATATTATCATGTTTTTTTTTTTTTTCCTGCACTCAAATCATGAGTTGGGGGTATTTATCGTTTTAAGATAAACCCCAAAAAATCGAATTTTGATGATTATATATCAACTATATCGACTACTATCCAGTGGTCAGGAGGGAACTATTCGGAGCTATGGCTGTATCCATATTCCGTATGAGCTACGAAGGGAGCCAGTTGGAGCCACGAATTGACTTTCCTAGCCGCATGATGGATTATCATCACTCTGTTTATCATCATATATCATCATATATCATCATATATCATCATTATCAATATTTCATAATCAAATATTCGTGATGATGTTGGTGATGTTGATGACGTTCATATCGATGTGGATGTCGATGTTGTCATTGTTGCCGGTGTTGCAGCCAAACATTGGCAACGAAGACATGTTGGTGCAATTTATGCAAGACATGGGACGTAGTTCTGTTTGCAGCCACACGAGCATGAGGGCCTGCACTTTGGCTTCTTGGTCGTGAAGTATCATACGCCGCAGACCCTTCTTCACTTTCAGCTGCACTACCAAGGCCTTTGGCGGTTTTTCTGCAATAGGCAGCATGCCGTGTCATGTTTCTCTTAGTTAGGCTTGCTGGATGTGTGATTGCCTACAGTGGGCCTAAAGGAGTTTGTCTAGGAGATCAGCGTGGTGTAGCAACTCTTGGTCTCCCGATTCAAGCTTCCTGATTTGTCATGAACGTTTAGGCTTGATCACATATCCAGGAAGAGACAGGGGTGCTTGCCCATTCAACATCTCCAAACTCCAAAACCCCCCAAACTTTTTTCTTGCCAGCGCTGCATTGCAGTAAGCGGATTGGCATTGATTGGCAGTACCCCAGAGTCTCATTGGTAGTGCCTGCAGGTAACCAGCACCTGTCAGCACGTAGTCACCTAGTGATAGGTGGACGGCGGCAAGATGCCCCAATTCATGCCTGGAATTTTGGGCAGATGGCAGCATTCCCGTGCACCGTTTAACTGGTAGCCATCACTCCTGCCGACCAAAATCAGGAATGCCTATTGCTGACTGTGAGCAGTGCTTGCCATCCGCAATGAACACTGTTTCATGCAGCACAAGAGAATGAATGTCCCTGTGATGGCTCAAGAGTGTGATTTAGTAGTTCAGCAACCATTTTGCAAAGAGCCATTGAGCTAGAAATAGCTGGCTTGTTTTGTGGCACTTGTCCTCAAACATCGGTAATCATGCTATCTAGGCCCAACACATGTCAAGGGGGAGAACCCGTGAGAGCGATCATAGTTTGCATGGAGTGCTGCTAAGTGCCGCTTAGTCGGCTATGGCCAAGCAAATACCGTTTCTACTGCTGCTTGGCACCATGAAGCTTGCGAGGGTGACCATAGACATCTCCTTTGTTCCTGGGTTCGGGCTCAAAAAAAAGTGAAACCCTGGCTAGTCTATGAATATGTATGAATGAGAACTATGGCCAAATCTTTGGTTCTGTACCCAACGTTTCAGTAAAACTTAGTGTAAGAATTCATCGAACCCACGTTTCTTGGCAGTTTTCCCATCAGTGCTGCTCAGCCGAGGCCTTGTGGTTGTTTTGGTGCCTCCAAACCCAAGCAGCGAACATGGAAGGCTCAGGCCGCAACCCCGGTGGGTTGATGATCCCTGGGGATGTTTTCAGCTTTCATATTTTGAGGCCCGGAAGTTGAAAAATGATAAAAACGGACTTTTCAAAGATGAACAAAAATCACTACTGGTAGTTGTTGGCGACATATGGCCAGGCGCGCAGCAACACCTTGACCTACAAGATGCTAGAGCATGTGTCTTTGGCCGTTGACTCCTGTTCAACTGAGGATATCAGGCGTATAATATATATATATATATTGATTGTAGAGCTTCGCACACCGGCGATGCCGGTAGGGGTCGGGGGAGGGAAAGAGAGAGGGGGATGTCATCTGAACTTGCGAACATGACATGCTGAGGGTCGGCGGCCTATCTTGGGGCTATGTTGGCCCAGCTTGGGGCTATGTTGGCCCATCTTGAGGCTATGTTGGCCTATGCCTATGCACACAAAGTGTTGTAATTTACAGCATTTTGCGCTGTGAGATGGCAAGAACCCGTGTAAATACCACAGTTTTAGTCCCCGAAAGTGGCTAAACACTCTTATTTACAGAGTTTCGTTCACATCACGATCTTCGATTTTTTGAAAAACGTGTAAATACCAGCGTTTTTTGCATTCATCAAGACAAAAAATCGGTTCAAAAAGTGCAAAAAATGCGGTAATTTACAGGGGAGTGGCCCCGTCACAAGCAAAAAACTGCGTAAATACCAGCGTTTCGGCGTCCAAAAGTTGCCAAAACACCGCTATTTACAGTGTTTCGTGCCTTCCACGTTTGCTTGAAATTGCAGAAACATTGTAAATACCAGGGCCCTAGCCCCACCCTCCTCGAGGACGGACAGGTTTCCCACGGCGCACTTCCAAAGGGCCGAACTTCGCAGAGCCCTAGCCCCTTCACCGTGACAGACGGACAGGTTCCCCACAGCTCACCCCTGCGTGCCTCACGTCGCCTTTGAAACGGACTAAAGCATTCACCTGGCACTAACGCCGCGTGCTGCAAGCCTAAGTCCGTGGTTTCTCTAACGCGCTCCCCCTGCAGCACGCTGGGGTCGGCGGATATATATATATATATTTATTCATATCGCGACTTTAGCACTGAGGTTCAAGATTTCGGACGGTCTTACAGAGATATGCATCTCATATGTACATGATTATAAATGGCTTATAACTTATATAACCTGCAACTGTAATGGTTATGGACATTATGGACCATATATCAACTAGTACATCCAAGTCTCGAAACCTAGACAGTGACCAGCCTCAGGTGATAGAAGCTGCTGCTGCGCACATTGAGTGCTGGAATCCAGATGAGTTGCTTGGCTCGGTGCATCTTTGACTCGGACTGTGGGTACCAACGGTTCGGGGCTCCGTTGCAACCGGCAACCGAGGTTCACGACAGTGTGTTCCCTGCAGGATCCGCTGGGTCAGTTTGTTGACACCTGTAGTCCGCTTGGCACAGAGAGATGCGGTGTGCACCAAAGATGCTGGCACCAATCGAGTTCGGCAACAATCTCCTGTAATTTTCGGTAGTTACAAGAGATCAATCTCCTCATTTTCCCACGATTTGACCGTTGAATTTCCCATGGATTTCCCATAATTTTCATGGTTTCCTCCCCATTCTGAAGTCTGATTGCAGGAGCCCAACCAGTCTCGTGCCTCTGTGGACTTTGTGAAGCATCAAAGTAAGTCCTTGGCGGTGAAGCGCATGCCGAACAGGTGGGGATCCAGGTTTTTTTGGGGAGAGATGCAGGTGGATTCTGCCCATCGCAGATTTATTTGGAAAAAGGGCAAGAGTATGCAAGAGTTACCAAATATGGTCAAGTCTTTTCTTGTCAAGTTGTTATAAGTTTGTTGTTTCTGCGAAGGTGCGAGCAAAAGAGCAAGAGTGCGAATGTTTTTAAAATAGAAGCTCGTGTGAAAGGGAGATACATTTGGCCATCGCGCCATCGGCCTATCGCTTTTGAGCAGGTGGATCAAGTCGCGAGCGTCAGAGTGTGAGCCTTTGGAAGTGGACCTGCTGGGATACTGTCTGGACTTGTTAGACCTAGCTGGGGGGCCTTTCCGATTCACTGAGGTTTGATGAGAGTAATCCAAAGTCTTCGGAAAAACCGTGGATTGAAATCGGGCTGCTGAGATATCTCAATGCTCTGGGGTTCAGTCCTCAGGTCTACCTCTGGCTTGTTTGCCAGTGGAATTGCAATCGATCCTTTTCATCTCTGCACGTATTTCCTGGTTCAGTTTGAATTCTTCTCCCTTCATCATCTGCTAGTGGGTATGGGTCAAAAACAGGGCACCAACGAACGCCCGACAAACTGGTTCTTTTTACGGCAAGCCTGAAAAACATGAAACCTGATTTACATACTTCTATTTTACTCGGAGTTTCTCTTCTATTTCCCCAAACAGTGTGCTGTTAGGGGTTCTTAATGCTTTCTTAAGGTGTCCGCCTTGGTGTTGGATGGTGTGTCTGCCTTCCCGAGGTCTTGTCTCCCCTTGTCTCAGCTCGTCCCCCAGCTTGTCTCTCAGCTTGTCTCCGATCTTGTCTCCCAGCTTGTCTCCCAGCTTGTCTCCCATCTTGTCTCCCAGCTTGTCTTGCTTCTTGTTTCCTTTGTTGGATGGTGTGTGCTAGATCCAAATACTTGCACCCCTATTGGATGTTTTCTTCATCTTTCTTCGCGGCATCTAGCGTTGCGACAAAGCAAGCGAAACCGGAAAAAAACGTGAAGTGGTCTCCGGCACTTATTGCAGACATTTTCACGCTTCCTGTCGCTGCTATTTCATGTGTTTGACCCTGCTCCTCAAAACACTTTCTGAATACACCCACTGTTTGGGGTCTACGGTGGTGTAATTTTTTTTTGGGTTACATGGGGGTAAATCAGTTTGACCAAGTCCCCAAAGTCGATGAGGTTCCCTCATGTCTGCGACCTGTTTGGCATCTTCCGGGATGAGGAGTATACCTATGTTGCAACATCGCTGGGAGCCAAGTGACAAGCACAGCTGTGCCACATTGAAGATGTACAAGACTCAAATCACTTCTCATTGAAGGCCAGATTATTATTACTACTATTTTCTGTTTTTTAATTTCCACAAAAAAAAAGAAAAAAACATATTGAAACAGATCACCTAATTGCTGCAAGAGAAACACGGTTTCTCAGCTCGCAAGCAGCTCCAGGTTAGCCTCCGAAGGTGACCTATTTCACTGGGTGGAGCAACTTTCCCTGGCACCCGGCCTGGACCGTGAGAGTGACTTGGAGAAGGGGCGATTTCGCTGGGGAAACCATGGAAAACCTTGGTGGGTTGGTCCCAATGGCCTTGAATAGCTTTTTGGGTGGGTTGAAATCATCATCCTTGGCGAGACCTCAAGATCAGCAGCAAGCCAGTTCAGATTTGCCCGGGTTCGCGTCGATTTGATCAAATCAACAGCAATTGGAAATGCAAGGCAACAAGTTCTTGGTGGTTTCGGTTGTTTTCTTTGTGACTTTCATTGACTCATAGACTATTTACAACTGTGTTTCAACTTTCAACTGGATCATGGTGCCAATAGACGATGAGTTGGATGGGTTGAAGCCCCCAGCACATGGCATTTACACATTCCCAACATTGATGTCACAGCTGGAGGACTTCACTACTGTACTCCCAAATGCCCAATTGAATGGGGAAAATGATGCTTCACCAATGAATTTACGGATACCCAATTTTCAGACAGACCCATATACCAGACCAGACCTAACCATTAGTTGGGGAGTGGAAGACTACGTTCCTCTAAAACGTAGCGATTCTCACGGTATATGTTAGTTAGGGACTGTATGTAGATACACAGATGCAGATATGACAGATGCGGATAAATGTTTACGCGTGTAGATGTCATATCCACTTTATATCTCTCTGGCGCATTTTTGTTGGCCAATTTCTTGGCGCAAAGGAATGATCCGGCCGATGATGGGCCAGCTGTGGTTTGGCAGCATCCCATGCTGAGATCCACCAATTTCCACCACATCCACCAGCAGTGCTGTGAGCCATTCCCAAACAGAAAAGCAGACAGCTGTGGTGCTGTCCGTCAATAGTGTCATCCCCAAGTTTATCATGGGACTCAAAAAGTGTACACGTGCGGAAGCTTGTCTTTCAGTCCCATCTTTTGGGTTTCCTGCGATGAGTAAAATCCCAATTCTGGCTAGGAATCGAAATGTTTGGTGAATTCTCCATTTTCAGTGCTTGGTTGATTTCCCTTATTTTTTGTTGGTTAATTCAGTGCCCATAGGCCCTTTCTCACCATCAAAAAGCTAAGGTTTTCAGCTGTTCAGAAGCTGCATGATCTTGGCATTGCTCATCGGGACATCTCACTGGATGCTCGGGTTTGTGGTAAGCGGGTCCAGCCGGTGGCTAAGCCAACAGGGGTATCAAATCAACCACAGATTCTATGTGAATGTAATGGGGATACACTAATTGGATATATATATATATGTATATAACCAACAACATGATATGGATTTGTCGAGAATGGGTGAGATTTAACGCACAATTGCAATTTAAGTAATTACAGAAGATCTTTGAATCGGAAAATGATGACAAATCATTGGATTTCTGATTACCTCATTTCTGTCTCAAGCTGAAATAGGCCCACAGTCATGTGAAATCTAATTGCCCCGTTCTCAAGAGTCATTTGGCTGGAAATGTCGAGCAAGCACCTTCCAATGCTTGATCAACCAGCCAGCTCTTTTCCGTTTGTTGAATTTTTCGCTTAGCAAGGCACAATGCTTGCAACACTGGCAAGGCAAGTATGTGATATGGATTTTGTGCTACAGAAAACATTGCATTTTCGATAGCACATAAAATGAACATGTGCATTTAATCAACAAGATAATCTGTTGATATATGTATATGTATATATATATATATACACATACCTATGTACTAGTCATACAACTGAGAAACCATGTCGATTATTTGGCTTGTTTGATCCGCCGCTCGTATAATGTGTCATCAATCTTTGCAGCCAAGGAGAATACATTGCTGACGACAAATTCTGAAGGACCCACCAAGCAATTCCACAAGTCCAAGCTGCGAGTGCCCTCCACCGTGTGCGTTCCTGCATGCTCCTGCAACGCACCATCATTGCCAAAAAATCTGCTGACACGTGTCCGTAAGTGTCGCCTTCAGGAGGAATTCAACTCCAGCTGATTGATTTTGGCATGGCAACCCTGTTTCTCAGCTGCGACTCAGCTAGTTTCGGAGCGTTTTTTGTTACATCTGCAGCGATGTTTTCAGGTCGAGAAGGTGCACAGAGGTGAGGGGGAAGAAAGCATATCAGGCAGGGCCAGTTGATCGGCATATGGCCTGAGGGTTTTATCAAAAAGGGCAGCTGAAACAGCAAAAAATGGAAGGAGGAAGATCAGAAGCCAAGAAATGTAAAGAAGAGAATGTGCCAGATGATGAAGAAGGAATCCCATCCAGAGACATTGAAGAGGGGGGCTTAGCAGCACCAGTAGGACCCAATCACAGAGTCTGCTCCAACAGTGGTGGCTGTAACGGTAAGAGACCTCGTGACAGTTTCTTACCAAACCCCAGCATTTGGAGATGGGTTATATAGGAGTCTAGAGTTACGAAATGGGCCATTTAGGCAACAATTGCATTTGGTTTGGCAGCTTGGAGGCCCCCGAAATGCACTGACCCGGACTATGATAGCTTTCTTGCAGATGATTTCGCTTTGGGCGCAGCTCGGTCGAGATCAGATGCTAAGATGTAGGCATGATCACTCCTTGAGCATATAGCTCCAAAGTCCATCAGCCGTCAACGGTTTGGAACACTGGGACCCTTGGGATACCTCAGCAGAAAGGCCTAAAAAAATCACGTAAGGCGTGGAAAAAAACTCAGGTGGTGCTGTATGCCATGGCGCTGAGCGACTATCCATGGGTTGCAACCAGACTGGGCGGCTGCAAGCTGTTTGAGCTGCTTGTCCAACTAACGTTTGTCCAAATTATTTTGCGGCTGAAGAACTAGCCCCCAAGTTGGGGAGGTCTTCACATTCGAAGCTCATCTATTTTTTTTGGTGATGAGGTTTCCCTACCGCAGCAACATGTTCTCCTACTGAATGGGCACAGGTCAAAGAATTCTGATACCCACAAACCACAGACATTGTGGCCATGTTCACTTGTAAATGGGGTCCAATCTGACTTGACCCATACCTATGTGGGGATGTGTCAAGACCTATGCTACCGTATATTTTCTGGGGATCAACATCAAGAATCTTTCTAAGACATTGAAGGAACCCTGCAAGGTGAGACAGTGAACCTTGCATCTGTGCCTTGTTTTTGCAGATTAAAAACATCAACATCAAGAACTCCCAGCTGATGTGGTGTGAGTTCACCCGGGGATTCCATAGGTTTTGACCAATAGTCATACCTCACTTGTTTTTTTTGGTAAATATTCTTGAGATCCAATATTGTATATGTATGTATATGTACCCCCATGTTGTTTCCCAGTGGTATTCCCATGAAGTTATATCACCATGGATAGTTCCCAAGTTTATGCCCAAGCTTGTCCCCAATCATGTATATATAATATGATATAATATATATATATACAATCTCTCTCTACATATATATATATATACACGAATATACAGGATCTTGTAAGCCCAGCAAATTACAAGCTGTTCATCCACGTGGCATGTCAGGTTCATCCACACCTGGGGTTTCATGGAGTTCATCAAGAAGCGGAGCTGCAAGAAGGGCACCAGTCCCAGAATCATCGAGGTACTCGGGGCGGATGGGAACCCAGGGAGGTCAACGAGCCATTTCTATGAGCTGCTAGAGATTTACAAAATGAATACACAGTGAATACTTTATGAATACATCATGAATACTTGATGAATACATAATGTATACCTATTGAACACATAGTGAATACATAATGAATACATAATTAGCATATATATATATACATATGTACAAAGTATATATTATACACATAATATTGTGACAAATACAGTATTATATATATAATAATAGTAATAATACGAATAATAATAATAAAAATAATAACAATAAAATAATAATATATAATAATAATAACAACAACAATAATAATAATAATCATTTATAGTTATCAGATGTTGTCACACACTCGTATGTTGGACCAACATACAAATGGGAGACTTCCTAGCATTTGGTCACCATCCAACCACTGGTTTGTGGTTTCGCATTTGCCTTGGATGATGAGATTTTTCAGGGTGGGGCTTAACCCACCAGCCAGCCTTGTTTGGTGGGGTCTGGTATATTTCTTTAAAATCAATCTACTAATTAACAGTCCACTATACAATTTCCAGTAAACTGATATGATCCGCACTCAGTAAAGATGATTAACCAACCAGCAACTTTGGTCATGGTGGTTAGGCATCCATGGACATATCCACTTATAGATGATTGGAATAATTTCTCCCATCCAAACATGGGAGAACTGGAGCAATCCCATCCTCCCCAATTGTGTTTGTTAAATCCAATAGCTCCATAGCTACCAATACAAATCCACTCTAACCCCTATCAACCGGTGACTTTGGGGGTGGTTGCCAAATTTGATGGTTGACTCTAATCTTTGTGATTAAGGATAGATAAACGCCAATACCTCAGGGGTAAAATCCAAACTTTTGATGGGTAAAACAGTTTCTTCTCCCCACATTTTTGATAGGTGAAGGGCATAACACGACCATGACCATAATTTGGGGGCAACTCCTCAATTTTGGAAACTTAAATCGAAATATCAGATTGTCACAGTCACATTATATAAATACATCTATGATATACATATCCGATCCATACCACATTTTCAATCCCCATTTCTGCCATCTACCGCAGGTCTTATCACCGGAACTTGCTGAGCTTCTCGATGGCCTTCTGGAGCTCCACCCGGAGGATCGCTTGTGTCTTGGGGAGTTCCTCGGCGGAGTGCCATTGCTGGGGGATTTCCTGGAGGAAACAAGGGACTGGGGGAAGTTAGGAAGAAGAATGGGTGCTGATGTTTGGTGTGAACCAAGGATTTTTTCGGGGATTTGTATAGGCGGTCAGCCATTTGAACAGTCGGAAGAAAATGCGCAAAAGTTGGCAATTTTTTGGAGCAAATCCGAATTGGAATGCTACAAATTTGAGCCAGACCCATTCAAAACCAGGGCCTTCATTTTCGACCCAGAATTGAGATGCCCTGTTGTGAACGGATATGGCGATGGTGCACATATTTATTTGTTTGTTATCGCCGAACCGATTTCCCAAGGTGTGACAAAGATGATTTGACACCAAGTATGAATTTGATCAAATTACATTCCTCATCCCCATCCCATCAACTTTTTGGAAGGTCGTGCTACGAAGACAAGACTCACTGGTCTGCTTGGAACATGGTCCAATACTAAGATCGCCTGGGATGGAATGAGCGTTCTGCAAACCAGCGACTACGGGTGGTGTGCAAAAAGAGGCGACAGTGTCGATAGTTTGCAGTCAATTCTCCCTGCGATGTTGCTGCTCCCCAAGGCATGGCTTAGCGGATCGCCCAGGAAGTCAAGGCCCAACTGCAACTTGGCCAGGATTTTGAGCTGCGGTCCAATTTTCAAGGGGATTATTATATTTTCCGGTGGCAATTATGCCAGGGTTGATCAAAAAGCAATTTTCAAAGGTCGGATAGTTGAGTTCGCTGGTCTCAACTAGATATAGAGAGGCAAAACAACATGTTGGTTGATGGGTGCTTTGCTCTTTGTATCCATTTGTGAACACCACGATCGACCATCGATACCATCATAGCGCTTCATTGAACAAGCATCAGTTTGAACAGACGTTCCCGAAGGGGGCTTGCGTGAGGGCATGCTTGCCCAAACAAGTGCAGCTATCGCCCGCCTTGATTTGTGTCTGGAATTACAGCAGGAGCTGGCCACCGATACAATCTTTTCATCCATCTATCCCTCTTCTAGGTGTTCCTCCCCCTGGCTGCTCCCCACCCAACATGGTTTAAAATATCCCTTTCCCCATGATTTAAGAACCATAATTTGGGGATTTACTCCTCCAATAGCTTGAGACAAAGCCATCTCAGGTGTCATCAGCTGAAGTAAAAACATGTGTCCCATCGGTGATCGTGTGGTGGAAGAAGTGGACCAGTTGCATTTTGTTTGGAGAAGTGTCCCAAATGCATGGTGATTCTGGTGGAATATTTTGCTTTCTTCTTCTGCCACTGCACACGTTGGTCATGTTTTCTTTTGACAGTGACATGGTCACTGGAGAAATCGTTTTGTAGAGTGTTGGCGAAACAGGAATTGGATGTTGGATATAGGGTCTTCACTAAAGACATGCCTAAATTATGGTACTTGCTTGGAGCTTCTTGTCTGTTGTGTGGAGCAAAATGCTTAAATGCTTTGCTCTAGAAAAAGAGATCAACATCTCACCGGCGCCGGCTTGTGAAGAGCTTTGCACTTCTCCAATTCAAGCACATGTCAATCGACCTGATTTCCAAATAAATGACATTCCATAAGACGTGGCCTTTTCCATAGAAACCTCCAAAGTAAAATGAAACGTTTGTCCAAATTTTCTGCTGAAGTTTTGGTATGGAGTGCACTGGCGTGATGCAGCCGGTCATATTCTTTACCACCAGCATGGGGCTGGGTCTTGCAGTTTTGTTGCTCTAATTCAACGACGTAGACATCTAGCTCTTGCTGGGCTTCTCTTCGCGATTCCTTTCAGTCGTACTGAGTCTGTTTTTGTTCATGTTATCAGCATCCAACTGTTGCGCTACACCTTTTTGAGCTGTCCCTGTATGTTGCGATCATACATGTATTTTTTTGCACATTTGCTACTTTGCTGCTCTGTGCGACTGCAGGGGTCGCGCTGCTGTTCATGCGCTTTTTCAGCGCTGCCCGAAGCGCAGAAATCTCTGCGAATTCGTTGAGAGTTTCACCGGCCGCACCAGGCCATTCTGGCAATTTTTCGCCAGGATGAGTTTGCTTGGACATTTGCAGGGCCGGCCGATTTGAAAGGAACGACCCGCTTGACAAGCCCTGCAGGGCTCTGCCGGGGGAGCCGTCGATTTCACTGATTTCACCTAGTTTGAATCGGTAGTTGACGAGCCATACAAAGTGTATTTTCAGAAGGAAAAGAGATGGACGATGGTGTGACAGGGCCGTGCCTCATTGCAGCTGCCAAGTGGGCATGGATCAAGATTGGGAACCCCTCTAAGAGCACACAACATTTGGGGCTCGAAGCCCCCTGAGACCAATTGGGAGATTTTTCTCATAGTTGCAGCACGTTCAACCTGCCATGGATGCAGCATACAGCTGGGGATTGGGCCACCTGCATTGTGCTCAAGCTTAGTGGCCCTGTGAGTCACCATGGCCACCTATGCAGGCGCGGCTTGCCAGAGGTTTCTATCAGTTTCAAGCTGACAGATATTTGGATGTTGGTTCAAAAGGAGGTGCTCCAAAAGAATGGATGGTGCAATGCAAAAGCTGACCACAATTTGTGGGTCCCTTCATATCAGGTTTGACCCATAGCCAGTTTTAAGATTTGTCCTTCGCCCTCTTTCTTTGGGCGAAAATTCATGATGATCATCAATAGCCAACGGGACGGGACAGATTTCATCCAAATCATCCAACAAAAACAGACTTTTGAGTCTCGCAGCACCAAAGGATTGCGTTGATCCCCACATAGGTTTGTCTGCAAATAGGATGCCGACCCCTAAATCTGCAGCTTTCCCGTCCTGTTTCCTATTGGAATGGCCATAGATAAGGTAAATCCCCCATTTTCAGACTGAAACCCAGATAATTCTGGTTGGTATTGGTTGATTAGTTAAATCCTCATTAAATTCCTATACTTGTTGGTTAAATCCCCCATCAAATCAGACTTAAAGCCAGATGCCCCTCTTTTCGTATGGCAGAGGCAACGGGCTCACGCCCGAGGTGGCGTCGTTTGCACAGAAGCATGGCTTGACGCTGACGGCACAGGCGCTTGATGGGAGCGCCTCATGGTGGGCATTCTTGGGGCAGTTGAGGTTACCCCATGAGGATTTTCAACACATGGATTGTATGGTTATAACCACGTTTTTTTTTAAAATAACGTTAACCCAAAACTTATGGAGCTGCAGAAAAAGGGTATAACCTGGGATTTTGAAGCCACATAGTTGGGATCCGGGGCCCCTAAAACTATGGTCATAGTCATGTATATATCTACCTATAACTGGGAACTGCACTTCCAAGTTGGGAATAGCACAACTATTGAAATGTTGAACGAAAAGGACTGGATACTACTATTGAATTGGTGAATATCATTTTCCATCGTGGTAATCCGGATAAAACTATATATTGAATTTCGAATTGTTGCAGGATGAGGATATTATTATTGATACCAGTAGTACCGCACGAGGCGGTGGCGGAAGTTCCAAAAATAGGAAACCTATAGGAGAGGTTGGTTGTTGTGAATCACGGATGGCAGAGCGAATCCACTGATGGACCGAAAGGTGGTTGAGGTCTCCTCTCTTTCTCTCTCTTTCTCTGACTGTGTACCTACCTACCTACCTACCAATCTATCTATCTATCTATCTGTCTATCTATCTATCTATCTATCTGCAAGCTTGAAAACGACGCTATTCTGCGAGACCCCCTCAGTTTTTAAATTTGACAACATCAAACACGAACCAATTCAGCGAGACTTCCTCAATTTTTGCACTTGACAACATCAAAAACGAAGCAATTCTGCGAGACTTCCTATTTTTCTTAAGTTGCCAACATCAAAAACGGAAGAGTTCTGCGAGACTTCCTTCAAAAATGGAAAGTTGAGTGCAGAGCTGACGGCCTCGTACCAATGCGTTTTGCGATTTTTCCACTCCACCTGTCTAAAGTAGTGCGCCTGCCACGAAAAAGTGAGGCCAGGTCATACGAAGTGCTGCACCTGTCACGCAAAATCATCTCAGCAAACCTGAGGATCTGATTCTCCAAAATGCAACCTCTCTCAGGAAATGAGCGCCTGGACCTCCTAACATCTCGGATAAACATGTCTCTTGTACTGCGCTTGCCACGGAAAATGCATCTTTGCAGATCCTCTTCAAATGTCCCACGCCTGCCATCGTTCTTGGAAATGCCACAAAACCCTCACGGTTTGCTGACTTTTGACAAGGTCTACAATCCCTTGCGCCTGCCACGCGAAAGCACATCTGAACGTCCAAAAGTGGTCCGAACCCTGGTGCTTTTAACATTTTGACTTTGAAATGTGCTTCGCGCCACAACGGCGTGCACTTTTTCGACATCTCAACTTCCAAAAGTGGTCCGAGCATGGTGTGTTTGTTTTATACATTTTGACTTCGAAATGTGCTTCGCGCCAAAAACGGCGTGCACTTTTTCGACATCTCAACTTCCAAAAGTGGTCCGGAGCTGAGGTGTTTTGTACATTTTGACTTGGAAATGTGCTTCGCGCCACAACGGCGTGCAATTTTTCATCTCTCATCTGGCCAGCTGGCTCCGCACCCGCTGCTTTAGCGAGCCTACTTTTCGACCCTCTGGAGCCACAAATCATTGGAAAAACACAGTGTTTCGCGACTTTCTTACCTTTTCGCGCACCTGCATCTTCTTTCTTCTGACTCTTTCTCTTCTCTGATCTTCTCTCTTCTGCTCTTCTCTTCTGTATTCTTCTGCTCCACCTCTGCTTTTCATCTGTCCATATTGTCGGAAGTTTGACTTCTAAACTTTCTTCGCTTAACTGTTGAATAGTGATCCATATAGGAATTGGGAATTGGTGAATATTGTAAAGTAAGATCAAATAAATCCAACCAGCATACAGGTCTTGAGTTTTTTATATTGCAAACAGTTAACATATTTCTTGACTTTGATTCGGTTTCTATGGATTTCGGGACATGGTGTTGCCCGGCGTCAAGTCTACTAAAGAAAAGTTGTGAATAGATAAGGATGCCTGGCCAATTCATGCAATTAGCAAACCTGGCACCTTCGATGTGGAGTTTCAGTGCCAAACGTTCTTTTTTCGTTGTCACATCATCTCTGGTTGGTGGATTCAAAGATTTCTATGTGTTGTTGCAAAAATTGAGATGATGGTTAGCAGGAACTCATACGGTTTGATTGAAGATGGGGTACCCGGTACCCCATTGCATCCATTGGATATAGTTGGTTTGTTATATCCTCATTAAGCATCCACCCAATCATGGTTTTTGATGCTTCAATCCAAATATTTTTCAGGGGATGTGGCTCAACATCCAGAACTGCTGACTTGCCTCGGAGGAAGAGCTTCAGAAACTGCTCAATGCTTCAGTGACTTGGTAATAAAACTGGGATGTAACAGAGATGCATCCCATCAACAATGAGATATTTGGATGTGTGTGAACCGGGGGAACTATGGGTATTTCATTGAATCTAACGGGGGTTTAATGGGGGTGACATGGGATATATGTGCATAATCAATATATGTATTTGGGTGGGTTTGAAACGGGGTTCCTCCCCCAAACACATATTTTTGTGGGGAAAGTGATTATCAACCATTGGGTTTTGTGGTTTTTGCAGACACCCTCAAAACACCCAAGTGAACCCCTTCAACCATTTCTTAAGTTTCTTCTGGTCCTCTTGGGTTCTGGAGCATTTTGGAGTTCCTTTTCTGAAATCCAAAGATCTTCGTGTTGAGTTCCAATCTTGAGTCACATTGATCCCAAGGGAACCACCCCCAGACCAACAAGGTCAGCTTGGCGCAACGCCGTGTGACGGTCTCCGTGCCCGCTACGGTGGCCAATTTGGGACCTGGATTGGAGGTGGTTGGCATGGCCCGGGGCCAAGATTCGTTCGGTCATGAAATGTCTATGGTCATTGGGGTTGTATCCCGACAGCTACCAGGTGTAAGGAGATAAAATCGAATGCAGGAGCTATTTACATCGATGTCCTGTCTCCAAGCCCCAAATTGTAGAGTTTCACCTCCCAAGAACGACCACGCATTTGTCAGTCCAGAATGGTACCCGCAGTTGTTTTGGATCCGCTTTTCTCGGCACTTCCAGCGAGGCGGTGGATATTTGGGACGAGTTCACCTTAGAATTCGCTGATCACTTTAGCGTCGAGATTCATGGATTGGACACTCCTGAGGTGGGTGTCTCAAAAAACGACTGAGATTTCAGGGGGCGAATGGTTGAAGTGAGTGGTTTTTGGTTGAGAAGTGGTTTCAAATCCCAGTTGGATAGTGTGGACAAATCAGGATATATCGAACAAGCCATGTTTTGTTGATTGAAAGGCACAGGGACTGTAATGGCAACGTTAAGACCGAAAGACGCAAGAGGGCTTCGTGATGTGCCAATCGAGATGCTTTCTTGTATTGGTGGGTTTTTCTCACAATCCTTCTGTGGCAAGGTGCCCCGGAATGAGGAAAACTTGGTTGTGCAGGGTGCAGCCAGTGCCTTCAAGGCTCGTCCAGTTGACGAGAATATCTGGCATCTTTCGAGCCACGAACTGATTGATTTTTCAGAAAGCTACGGATCAAAATCATGCAAATAGCTAGTAAATGGACGTTATCGGAGGCAATTTTGCATTCATATGCTGAAAAGGAAATCTTGGGAGGAGTCAGGGAAGCGTGGAATTCAGATCTGCATGCGTCTTTAAAATAGAACAGTGCCAGAATTGCATATTTCTCGCTCAAACTTACAAAAGGGTCTCGCTGTTCAAATGTGTTGTTTCGTACCAGGAGGCCTGCCGGCCTTTCCCTACCATGCACTTCATCTGCGAGCATCGAATACCTTATGACAAGGCCTGGGCAGTCTATGACGTCCAGTCGCAGATGAACCACATTCCTTTTTTTGTTCACCATGGTTCACCTTCCAAATTTTGAAATAAGTAAGTAGATCCCCATCAGAAGATTTTGAGTTTGTTTGAAAATAGGGTAGCCCCAAATCCACTGGTGAATCATCATTTTCCGTAGTACAATGGCCGGAAATTCAGGGCCAATCCCCACTTCAACCACATCCTATTGTGATATTGTTGGGTGTATACCGCTCTTCTTCCCTCTTATCCCAGAGGATTTCATTATTATATCATTTATATCATTATACCAGTAGTACCCGCACGAGGCAGTTCGGAAGTTGCCTCAGGGTTATACAATAAGACCTTTCTCATCTATAGAACTTGCATGCGCCGTGCGCCAGCCAGGCCCGTGCGTGCTTTGTGCGAACCTGTTGCACTGTTGTTGTACAAGAACATGGCCTGCGCGCGACCCCGGTGCAATGCAACTCCAAGCGAACACTTTCTTCACACTTCACAGTGCACCCTTCACTACCCGCACTTCATACTTCACACTTCGCACTTCACACTCTCATCACGTCTCATCTCATCTGAGCTCTTCTCACCTCATCTCACCTCATCTCAGCTCTTCTCACACGTCGTCTAAGTAAGTTCTTCTCAACTGTTTTCATCTCATCCGAGCACTGATCAACCTTTCTTATCTCCTCGAAGGTCTTCTCAACTCATCTCAGCTCTTCTGCACGCCAGAGCTCTTAGTGTCAGAGAGAAGTCTCGTGCACCAAAAAAACCATTGCGCGCCGAAAGCTTTTCCACACAGAAGCTTGGGACACAGATGCATTTACGCAGAAAAGCCTTTACAGAATACTTTCTACTACAAAGCTTGCGCGAAGCATTTCCCAGTACTACTTTGTACTACAAAGCTTGCGCAAAGTAATTCCCAGTACTACTTTGTACTACAAAGCATGCACAAAGTACTTTCCAGTACTACTTTGTGCTAAAAAGCTTGCACAAAGTAATTCCCAGTACTACTTTGTACTAGAAAGCTTGCACAAAGTACTTCCCAGTACTACTTTGTACTACAAAGCTTGCACAAAGCACGTCCCAGTACTACATTGTAATACAAAGCTTGCGCGAAGTACTTCCCAGTACTGCTTTGTACTACAAAGCTTGCACAAAGCACGTCCCAGTACTGCTTTGTACTGCAAAGCTTGCACAAAGCACGTCCCAGTACTGCTTTGTACTACAAAGCTCGCCAAAAGAATGTCCCTGTACTATCTTGTACTACAAAGCTTGCACAAAGCACGTCCCAGTACTACTTTGTACAGCCAGTACAATGCGTTTGGCAGCATCACGTGGCTAACCTGCATGTACCTACACACGTGGGAACAGAACATGACAACAATGATGCAGCCATTACACTGCGATCTGCAACCAGAGATTCAGCAAACGCATAGATCTACGCACACGTGACCAACCACACGTTGCAGAACACCAAGGGAGAACCGATTACGCCCGAAACGATCCAACCGCACCCGCCGCACACACAGACACAAGGTATACTCTTCACCTTCATCGCCGGCTGCAGCCACTTTGTAAACACAAGGTTTCGTGCTCCGGCTTCCTCCCGACAACAAGGCCCATGCAACAGTCATGCAGCCATTACAATGCGTTTTGCAGCAACACGTACCCATCCATGCAGCCATTACAATGCGATTTGCATCCACACCTTGCAGAACACCAAGTGAGAACCGATTACGCCCGAAACGGTCCAACCGCACCTGCCGCACACACACACACAAGGTACCCTTCACCTTCATCGCCGCCTGCAGCCACTTTACACGGAAAAGCACAAGGTTTCGTCCTCCGGCTTCCTCCCCACAACAAGCCCCATGCAACAGTCATGCAGCCATTACAATGCGTCCATGCAGCCATTACAATGCAATTTGCATCCACACGTTGCAGAACACCACGGGAGAACCGATTACGCCCGGAAGGATCCAAACGGCACCTGCCGCACACACAAGGTACCCTTCATCGCTGCCTGCAGCCACTTTACACAGAAAAACACGAGGTTTCGTGCTCCGGCTTCCTCAAGCCCCATGCAACATTCATGCAGCACCCTTCGTCAGATGTATTTTGTTCTGTGATGTATTTTGTTGTGTGATGTATTCTTGTGTGATGTATTGTTGTGCGATGTATTGTTATGTGCTGTATTGTTGTGTGATGTATTGTTGTGTGATGTATTGTTATGCGGTGTATTGCTATGTGATGTATTGTTAAGCGATGCATTGTTATGTGATGTATGGTCACCACTTCACCGCCCTTCGTCAGATGTATTGTTGTGTGATGTATTGGTATGTGATGTATAGTCTTGCAGTTCTATTTATCCGTAACTCGGAAGGTTGCTTCCCAACTTCCTGGATTATATATATATATATTTATATTCTAGTCTTATTTATTGATGATGTTCTTGGGGTCCAAGATGTAATTTTTAGCTGAGACCAGCTGTGACACAGGGCCTGGGTGCGGCGAGCGCGGCTTTTGTCGGTGGCTTCCTGGCCGGATCGGTGCTTTGTGCGGAGGTGCCGGGGGAGGTTGGCCCTTGATGGTGGCTAGTGGGCTGAGGGAATAAAGGGGATGGTACGGATATCTTTATGTATAGTAGATATGGTATTTAATACATATGCATATATATATATACATGTACATATGTATATATGAAAAAAACGTATACATTTGTATCTAAATCTATGTCTGCATAGATAGATAGATAGATCGATAGATAGATAGGTAGATAGATAGATAGACATGTAACATGGTTTTATGTTAATACATCAAAAGGCAGAGACATACCTAGACAGATAGCCCTAAAGAAAGAAAGAAAGAAAGAACAAAAGTGAGAAAGAAGGAAGGAAGGAAGGAAAGACAGAAAAAGAAAGAAAAAGAAAGAAAGAAAGAAAGAAAGAAAGAAAAAAGAAAGAAGAAAGAAAGAAAGAAAGAAAGAAAGAAAGAAAGAAAAGAAATAAAGAAAGAAAGAAAGAAAGAAAAGAAAGAAAGAAAGAAAGAAAGAAAGAAAAAAAGAAAAGAAAGAAAGACAGAAAGAAAGAAAGAAAGAAAGAAAGAAAAAAAAAAGAAAAAAAAAAGACAGACGGACAGACGGACAGACAGACAGACAGACAGACAGATAGATGAACAAATAGACAAATAAATGCTCAATATCACAATCATACACACGTACGTATATATCGGGCTGGATTAGCCTGTGGAATTCATTCGAACAATGACTCTGCCGCAACGCCGTGCGTTACTGAGTGCAGGAGTTAAAAAAAAATTATGCATACACGCATACCCCCATAACAGAGATATCCTGATGATCCTGGGGTGACGCTTCACATGCAAAGGAGCTGCGACATTTGGAAAAATCCACAGCACCTCAGCTGCAATGAACCCCTCGGTTGCTAGGTGCCGAGACTAGATTTGCATATTCCAGCGGCATAGTGTTTTGCTGCCTCGTGGCTGGGTCAGTGATTTGTGCTCAGGACCTATTTGTCGTAGGTTGGCATTCGAAGGTGGCTACTGGGGGATGATATGCATGGTAGTTAGATGGTGTATGATTACCAATGCTAGGACGGCCTAAACCCCATCAATGACGGTTCGCATAATCCAATGTGTGTGTATGTGTGTACATGTAAAGATAGATGTAAGGATAGATAGATAGATAAGATAAGATAAGATAGATAGATAGATAGACAGATAGATAAATAGATTAGATAGATAGATAGATAGATAGATAGATAGATAGATAGATAGATAGCTAGCTAGATAGATAGATAGATAGATAGATAAGATTTAGATTAGATTAGATTAGATTAGATTAGATTAGATTAGATTAGATTAGATTAGATAGATAGATAGATAGATAGATAGATATGTGCATGTGTGTACATGTGTGTACATGTGTGTACATGTGTACATGTTTACATGTTTACATGTTTACACACATACAGGCATGTTTTCCTCCAGAACGGTTGAGTGGTTGGATCTGCATTGCCCCATGCGCTGTTCTATTTGTTGACTGTGCATATACAACTGTATATGTATAGGTACATATACACAGCCATACATCCATACATCGTTACATCCATACATCATACATACGTACCTGTACATAGGTGCATAGATAGAGAGGCAGGTAGACAGACAGACAGATAGATAGATCGGAAATAGGTAGATAGACAGGTAGATAGATAGATAAACATATGGATAGACAAACAAAGAGACGGACGGATGGACGGACAGACAGGGATGCATGCAGGCAGGTAGGTTGATAGATAGACAGATAGATACATGTACACATTAATAGTGTCATATGTATATACCTGCACCTGCACCCTCTTTTCTTGAATGCCCTGCTGATTCTGGGATGACCCTTCACATGCAAAGGAACTGCGACATTTGGAAAAATCCACAGCACCTCAGCTGCGATGAACCAATGGATAGGGGTCCCCAAGTACCCTGATGAATACACAAACATGCTTAGACTGAATCTCGCAATACCATTACAATTGCCCAACAATGTGTTGGTTCGTTTCTGAGATATCTAATTGAGTCTAACAACCATGTCCAAAAATGGGGTGCCCCATTCCATCCCATGATTTATGTTTTCATGTTCCCATTTTTTGATGGCCATGAAAGGGTTATTTTGCAAGAAATATCTGAAGATCCTTCCCTGGCAACCAAGGAAAAGTGGACCGGTCGGTCCAATTCCAAAGAAGGTTTGGATGTGGTTGCGGTCTCAGGACGCATCAGTACGACTGCCATGTAGGGTCGAGTTCGCATGAAATTTGGCTGGAAAATCCCCATTCAGTTCGGTGTTTTCCCAGTGAAGTGCCAACTCATGGTGGATTTTCCCAGTTGTGTTTGACAAAGGGTGATCAAATATGGTTGATAATCCTATGAGATCCCAAGTACATCCCAAGTATATCCCAAATATATATCCCCATTATATCCCCGTATCTGTGTTGGTTAAATAAACCATCACCGGGTGGGTTTTCCTCCGCCTGGGCCCCCGGCGGCTGAGGTCGACTGTAGTGCGCCCACCAACGCTGATGGGGTGGAAGCGCTCCTGGAAGCGCCCAAAGCCCAGCCGATTTTTGGGATGAAAAATGGCCAACTCCGTGAAAAAATGGTGGATTTAAGTGACATTTAAGTGACAAAAATCGGAGGGATTTGTGATGGAGATGTACCAGGGGATACATTGGTATATGTTGAAAATGGGGGAGCTCCTTTTATATAGTAGGAACATGTTAAGTCAAGTTATGGGTTATGGGATACCTAACTTTTGAACAAAACCATGGTTCACTGGTTTCCAGTCCCCTGGCTGTGCGGGTGCACGGCTTTCACCGTGAACTGAGGGCCATCGCTCGAGGTTGGAATCCTGGAAATGTGTGCGAAACTCATTGGATTTCCCAGCCAGCATTGACCTCATTTGGGTGTCAGATGTGTGACCCTTAGGTGTCCTGCGATCTATGGGGCGATACAGGTGGCTCTGTTTTTTTGGCATGATATATGTGTTGAGCTTATCCCAAAATGGGATGGTGTACCCAATTTACTCCAGCGATCTGGAAATCACGATGAAAATTGAGGTTCTTCGATTTTCACCCATACCTGCGTCTGAGTCTGTGTGACTGATCCTTCAAAGTTCTCCAGAGTCATGAAGCTTGGTCAGATCGGCATCAACACTCCGAATGGAATGCGATCTCATCGGGCGCCCTGGCTGCTGTTCTTAAAACCGCGCCCGAAAAAGTCCTTGATTCAGTGGCAGGCTGCAGTTTTGCACCCCAAACTTCTAGGAGAATCTAGTGTAAAAGTAGTAACTTAGAATTGGGAACACCAACGGTTTGGGGTACAAGTGCCTTGATGTTGTAAACTTCTGAAAGGCTTTTCGCAGCCCCCCGCTGCATGAAAGGTACCGTGTCCACATGGCCTTGTTCTTTGCCTCTTCGTGCCGGATGGGCAGGTAGCTGCACCCGCAGTGCTGATTCTTTTGAGATTCAGGGTCCCGCACAAGGGTCCCCCAAAGTGTAGGTAAATTGGCTTACAACCAGGTTAATTAGGACTTGTGGTGGGTACATCTCCAGGCGGGCGTAACATTTTTCCCCAATTGATAGGGGGGGGTGCCCTTCTGGCAGTCCCCTGAGCCAGGAAGAGGAGACGGGTTTGGAGATGGAGTTGGTGGATCGCCAGAAAGCCATTTTCAACGCCTTGCCCTGAGATGTTTCGGAGATTCCTCGGGGAAGCTGCGGCCCATGGGATTGATCCCAGGTGGGACGGGTGGCGTTGCTGATCAACGTGTTCTCCACACAGGACTTCTCCAAGTTCCAGAAGGCTGGAGAGTGGCGGGTGAAACAGCCACAAGAGTCGTTTTTTTTTGGCACAGGATTGGATTGTACCTCCAAAGATTGTGTTTGATGGTAGTTCAGTCCCAAAGTGATGGAAAACACCCTGCTGACATTTGTACGGAAAAAATCGTACAGATGCACATGGATTGAGCATGACTGAGCCAAAGATGCTGCTTCATGGAGGTCACTCTATTGATATTAAAAGTTGCTTCATGGGAGGAGAGCTTGCTGCCATGCCAATCGTCAGGCGTCAGAGGATTCTCTGGCTCTGTCACGGGCTTTGAGACGTGACGTCGCCCTGCAAAGATGTGGGTTAACGTGGACACCGCTCAAATTGGGACGGCAGACATGTGGATGCCCAAAAACGGAGACTGGATGAAAGAAAGTAGGGAATCCAAAGGGACTTTTCCTGCCAGAAGAGATTTGCAACGAAGTGAGCAACATTTGTTTGACACCCAACAAGGCCTCACATTGCTGGGAAATTTCCGTACATCAAGGGGGTGTGCCAAGCAGCCCGGGGACCAAGTTCTTTGGTGCTTTTCAAAGCCATTGAAGGCTTGATCACAGGATCCAGAAAGAAGCAAATAGATCCAATAACAAACCAGGGGTTTGTACGGGTATTTAAAGAGGGGGATGGATGGGATTATATATACAATTATATATATATATTCACGAAATGCTGCCTGTTCGAGATGTATTCAACAGTCATGCTCCCAGCGGTCTCATGTTACCTTCCTGCAGCCGATGGGGAAGGCTCAGGAGTGCCTGTGGAGGGCGGGATTCATCGCCTTGGCGCCATAGGAGGAAAAGCTGCGGATCATTTGGTGCAGGGCATCAGGTTAACTATTTGGTGTGGTTCATCAACATCTTGTCGGGGACAAGGACTTCATCCATCAATAGATCAGGGATCTATCAACCCTTTTGGCACCTCCCTACCATATCCTTTGTGATTGGTAGCGGAGCACTGGCTCCGATTGCTCCCAGGGACATTCAGGTGTTTGTCAAGTGTGTTCGCTTGCTGTGAACTTCGAGGCGAAGGTCAACATGAGTGAGACATCTGGGGGTGAAAGAGACTTTGGAGTTCCGAAGGAACTCGCCAGCCTGGTTCCAAGTTTTGATCCTGCTACCGACAATGTAGAGATCTGGACTAGCAAAGTTGAGCTTTTGGTCACCACATGGCCAGCTTCCAAGCTATCAGAACTTGCTACTCGCCTGATTCTGAACTGCAAGGGAACAGCATACCAGAAGTTGCAACTGAATCGCAAAGAATTGCTTGTCAATGATCCGGCCGGGATCAAGAAACTGGTAGAATTGGTAGGAGGCACGTGGGGCCAAATCCCACTTGAGAAGAAGTTTGAACTTGCCGAGAAAGCCTTATACCGAGGAAGCCAGAAATCCGATGAAAGCTCAGAGAGCTACCTCAGCCGCTGTGATGTCGTGTGGTCAGAACTTTTGGCCAAACAAGTGTCGCTCCAGGAGATGCAGGCATACATAGTTCTCCGAGGAAGCAAGCTTTCCTCTGAGGACAAGAAGCGCGTGATCGTCGAGTCCAAGGCCGAGAAGGGAGGTGAACTGAAAATGAACGAAGTTTCAGCAGCCATCCGAATGCTAGGCTCTGGATTTTTCCAGGAGTACACAGGTGCTCGACGTGACAAAGGTCAAAAGACGTATGATCATACCGCCTTTGCCGCTGAGGATGAACCGGAAATCGAAGGTGAGGTGTTTTTCTCACATGAAGACGTGGCTGAGGACGACATCCTTGAAACCTTAGCAGCAGAGAATGATGAGGATGCAATCATGGTGATGCAGTTTGAAGACTCGATCTCAGAAACAATTCAGAATGATTCAGAACTGTCAGCATACTACAGCACATATCAAGAGGCACGTCGCCGATTGAATGAACGTGTGAAGGTTCGAGGTTTCTGGCCAGTTCGACGTTTTGAGAAAGGTAAGAACAAGAACAAAGGAAAGAGCAAGGGAAAAGGATTGTTTTCTGGACCTGGTGCATTGGCTCGTCGTATAGCCAACAGTTTCTGTAGGATTTGTCTGCAGAAAGGGCATTGGAAAAATGAATGCCCCCAGCGTTCCAGTCAGCCGTCTGGATCTCAATCAAGTGCTGCCGCAACCTCAGCTCCGACATCATTCGTGGTGGTGGAAGACACCGTCCCAACCGAGATTGCCCACATGGCCATCGCTGAAGACCAGGACTTCCAACGACCAAAGAAGTGGGGTAATCAAGTTAATGGGATAAGCAACTGGGGTAAATGGGATAAATGGGGTTTCATGCAACGCTTCCAAACCAATCTGAAGCATGCCGTCAGGAAAATGATGCCTTCTGATCCGAGGAAAATTGCTCCGATCAATGCCAGACAGCAGAAACCTGCCGTCATTGCCAGTCCCGAGGAACCGATGACAGTTCCCAATACATGTGATGCGCTGTTTGCCACCACAGGGTCCATAGGGATAGTTGACTTAGGAGCTTCTCAAACTGTAGTGGGTGACCATCAAATTGGGGAGATCCTTCAAAGCTTGCCTGAACAGATCCGTGAACGAGTCAAGCGCACCACATGTAATTTGACCTTTAGGTTTGGAAATCAGCAGACTCTTTGCAGTCGTCATGCCATTTTGCTGCCACTTGGGGAGACCTTTTTCCGAATAGCCATTGTGCCTGGCAAGACACCGTTTTTACTGTCGAGCTCATTTCTCAAGGGAATTGGTGCGGTTATTGACACTGAAGAAGGAACCATGTGGAGCAAGAAATTGCAAAAACAACTGGTTGTGGAACAAACCTCAAAGAACTTGTTCATGATGGATATTAATCAACTATGGAAACCTGAGCCCCAAGAGCAGCAGGTACAGAACTCGTATGTTGCTGGACTGATTCAATCAAGTGAGTCGTGCCCAAAGGAGCAGCCGCGCGATCATTCATCAGTTGATAGTGAATCCACTCAGGTTAAAGGTTCACAGGTATCAGAATGCCAAGTGTCCGAGCAGGGAACTTCCGATGCCTTTCCGAGTGTCATGTCCACAGTCAAGTCAGTAGCAACGTGTGCCCAAGAGTTGAAGTCTTGCCCACCAGCCGTTCCAAGTGTCCCGAGTTTGTCTGATGGCGTCAGTGTCGCAGCAACTGGCCAAGTTCCGAGAGTCGCAGAAGAAGTCAGACCAGGCAACCGACCTGGTGAAGATCGAGGCCATGAGCTTAGACCAACTGGCCAAGCAGAAGATTGCCTTTGGAAAGGCAAAACTGAACCAGGAATTTCCAAAGGTGTTCGAGGATCACTCATGGACGGATTGGTTCGTGACCACATACGAGAAGAGCCCGAAGCCCGAACACCAAATGTACATCAAGTATGTGGAGAAACGTCTGACTCAGGAAATTCCGAAGACTCAGCCCACCAGTGCCAACTGCAAGAAGATGTCCAAGACCGATCGAGTGAACCCGACTCCAACCGAGTCGGAAGCCTGGGATCATTTGTCCGAACCCGAGACAATGCAGGAGTTCGAGATTCCAGGAGTCACGAAGGTGCAGCAAATGGAGGAACAGATGGCCTACATGCAGATCGAGAACAAGAACATGTCAGACCGTGTAGCCCAGATCGAGATGCACATGATGGAGGTCCTCCAACATCTTCGAGGGTTGAGTGTGAAGGCCGAGCCGTAGAGTCAGCTGCCAATGCCCAGGAATGTGAAGTCAGTCGGCCAGATCTTGACTTTGAGTTCTTAGGACCATACGACTCTCAAGGGTATCATGCCATGATTAAGAAATATGTGCATCAGTTTTCCAAAGAACTGTCCAAAGTACAAGCCGCCTGCCAGACTGTCAAGCGACATGGGCCCCGGCTAGATTTGCTGGAAGTCATGTGCTCCGAACAAAGTGAGCTGACTAAACAAGTGCAACGACTAGGAGGGAAGGCACAAAGGTTTGGGAAGGTTCAAGGTGACTTGAAAACTACCGAAGGAAGAAACAGACTGTTCAATGTGATGGTTGCTCATCGACCCCGCCATCTATGGTACAGCCCTGAATGTGGTCCATGGTGTCAATGGAGTAACATGAACATGAGTAAATCAGTCACCGCATGTGAAGCCATCCTGACGAAGCGCCGTGAACAAATCTGGCAAGTTGCACTTGGCATAGTGTTGTTCAGGTTTCAAGAAGAAAACAAAGCTCACTTTGACATGGAGCAGCCGAGGGGTTCTGCACTCTGGAAGACTCCTGGAATGTCCGAAATTCGTGAGAACACACTCTGGAATGAATTTGACATGTGCAGAATTGGTGATCTTCGAGATCCTCAGACCCAGGAGCCGATACGGAAACGCATGACCGTGTGTTCCACATCAGTAGACCTCCACCTAGCTCTTCATGGGAAACTGTGCTCTGGTGAACATCATCACCGCCCAATTGCAGGGAACACACATGTTGATGGACACTGTGTAAAATTGTCTCAATGGACTGAACTGTACCCCCAGAAATTTGCACGTCAAGTAGCCAAAGTTTTGATCCATGAGTCCAGCAATCCACAGTTGTCTTTTGCAGGTGATGTTGATGAACACCCAACGAAGAAACGCAGATTAGGCGGTAAGATGAGTCCAGAAGCCATTGCAGCACGTTTCAACCAGAGCTCAGGCGTTAGTTGGCAGCAAGCGATGCAAGTGGCTGACCACAATGCACCACGAGTGGGAACACTTGTGATTGATGCAGGTGAACTTATCCAAGTGGTTCAACGACTCTGCCCTGAAAAGAAAATTCACCATGTGGTTTTATGCCGAGGTACTGACCGATATGTGGGTCCCAACAAAAGCATGTTGCCAGGTCTAGCTCCATTGAGACGTCAAATATGCATTCGCCGACATTCCACTGAAATCCATGTTGATGATTGGGAACCATGGGAAAGGTTGTCACAGAGGAAACTCCGAAGAAAAGGGGTACCTGCCAGAGTAAGCATGACCGTGTTTGCTGCCCCAGCACAATCACCAGGCGTTCCCAAGATAACCAACATGATAAGGTCCCCAACATCACTTCAGAAGATAACCATCATGATCACCACGATGATGTAACACCAATTCAAACTCCAAATGCAACCGATGAACCTGAGAATCAATCCACCCAACAAGTCATTGACCTTGCCAGTCATAAGCATGGGCCATTATTCATGCAATTGACGGCTGAAGAACAAGCCTGGCTTCTCAAGTTGCACAGAAATTTGGGACACCCAGGTAGTGCAAAGCTGTCCGAATTTTGCAGGCAATTGAAGTGCCCAGAGCACCTTTTGAAAGCCATCAACGACATTCGCTGCTCAACATGTCAGGAGATCAAGGGACCAACAATATCCCGACCAAGTGCGATACATGAGCCATGTGATTTTGGTGATGTTGTATCCATGGATGGGGTGGTATGGACAAATTCTCAAGGAGAGCAGTTTTTCTTTTACCACTTTTTGGACCAGAGCACCATGTTTCAAACGGCAGTGGTCACACCATCTCACACGGCAGAGCAGGCATGTCGATCACTTTTGATGGGTTGGCTGAACTGGGCAGGACCACCGGGTCTACTTTGTTTTGATGCAGGGACCGAGCTGAACTCTGATGAGTTCGGGAACTTCCTTCAAAGGCACAGCATCAGAAGTAGGACTTGTGCTGCAGAAGCTCACTGGCAAAATGCCAGGACGGAACGTCATGGAGGGATCTTACAAGTCATGCTGAACAAGATAGATGCCGAACACTCCATCCACACATATGACCAGTTAGCATCAGCATTGAGCCATGCCACTGGTACCAAAAACCAGTGGAGCAGACATCGGGGATACCCTCCTGAATTGCTTGTGTTTGGAAAAGGAATAAGGGTCCCGGGTTCCGTCACATCAGACCCGTCAGTGTCAGCCCATGCAACAGCTATTTCCAATCTGCCTGAGGGTGCTAGGTTCCGACAGGACTTAGCTGTCAGAGAAGCCGCTCGCAGAGCCTTTGCCACAGTGGACAATGACCAAACCATGCGGAGGGCAATAGTTCACAGAAGTAGGCCACACAGGGGTTTCTTTGAAAAGGGAGATTGGGTAATGATGTGGAAAAAGAAGGGAGAATCAGACGGAGGCTGGATTGGCCCTATGCAGGTAATCATCCAAGAAAACCAGAACATAGTCTGGGTCACCCGACAGAACAAACTATACCGTGTGGCACCTGAACATGTTCGCTCCCTCTCGGCCATGGAAGAATTCCGAAATTCCCCAGAACTTGCCCACAATAATCATCATAATCCTTCCAGTGTCATCCCTTCTCATGGAGGAGTTCAATTTCATAACTTGACAAACACTAACCTTCAAGATAATTCCCGAAATCAAATTCCAACGGATGCTTCCAGTGACAGGGCCAACATTGAGCCACATCAGGTTCCTGCCGACGTTGGAGCAATTCCCAGCGTAGCCTCGCAGTCTGATCCAAACATCGACCAATTGCAGACACCGGAACAACCCGATGGTGAACCTGAAGCTCCATCAACTCCCGCTGACAGCCAGCAGGAAAGGTCTGAAGAAATTCAAGACCTCAACCGGAGAGCCATAGACACTCCAGTTCCCGAAACTTCAGATGAAGAAACTGGTTTGTATTGTGAGGAAGAAAATTGTTTTGTCTTGCAAGAACACCAGGGATATCGTTTTGAAGTCAATATCAACCAACGAGATATCGACCACTGGAAAGAAGAAACCAGACCGAGTGACATGGCTTTCCTTGTGTCAGCTGCCAAGAGACAAAGGAGCGAGGTGAAAATCTCCAACTTGAGTGCTTCTGAAAGGAAAATGTTTGAAAATGCCAAGGACAAAGAGGTCAATAGTTGGTTAGCTACAGAAACTGTTTCCAAAATCTTGCGACATCAGGTGCCTCAAGAGAACATACTTCGATGCCGCTGGATCTTAACATGGAAGGATGTGGACAACGCTGAGACCTCAAGTTCTGACAAGACCATCAACCCGATGGCCAACAAAGTTCCGAATCGACAGGTGCCAAAGGCCCGGCTTGTTGTACTAGGATTTGAAGACCCTCTTGTGGACCAAATTCCAAGAGACTCACCTACGATGTCCAAACTGTCAAGAGTCTTGATCATGCAGCATGCCGCAAGCATGAAATGGACAATTCATAGTTTTGACATCAAGACTGCATTCCTCAGAGGAACTGAAGAAAGCACTAGAGTTTTGGGAATGGAACCTCCACAAGAAATGAGAGAAAAGATGAAACTAGGGCCCAATGAGATTGTCAGGTTGCTCAAAGGGGCATACGGTAGGGTAGATGCACCTTTCCTTTGGTTCCGAGAGCTTAAGCAAAGCTTGGAACAACTAGGATTTTGCTCTGCACCGTTCGATCCCTGCACCTTTGTTTTGCGTGACAGCCAACAGAGAACTGAAGGCCTCATCGGCATCCATGTTGACGATGGCTTGTGCTGTGGATCAGCCCGATTCCACCAGAAATTGGCTGAACTTGAACGAAAATATCCTTTTGGAAGTAAGAAAAGCAGGAATTTCACTTTCACCGGATTGAAAATCACACAAAAGGAGGATTACTCGATTTGGGTCAACCAAGATCAATATGTCAAAGATATACATCCAATCAACATTTCCAAAATCCGAAAGAATACTCCCAATGAAACAGTCACTGAACTTGAACGCCAGGGTTTGCGGGCTTTGGTAGGATCACTACAATATGCTGCCACCAACACACGACCTGATTTGTGTAGTCGCCTGGGATATCTGCAAAGCCACATTAACAAAGCCAAAATTTCCACTTTACTCGAAGCCAACAAAATTTTACATGAAGCCAAAATTCACAGTAACGTGACCATCAAAATTCAATCAATTCCAATCAATGATTTGCGTTTTGTTGCGTTTTCCGATGCCTCATTCGCGTCAGCCAAAACGTTGGATTCCCACCAAGGTATGATCATTATGGCCAGCCACAAGTCAATCGGAGAAAATCAAAATTGCTCAGTGAACCCAATCATATGGCATTCCAAGAAAATTCAAAAGGTAGTGGTAAGCACATTATCTGCTGAAGCCATGTCGCTGGCCGGAGCCGTTGACATACTTTCATGGACCCGCCTGTATTGGGCTTGGCTGAGAGATGGAAATTTCAAGTGGCAGATGGCAGACGAAGAAATGCTCAAACTGCCACCGGCATTCGCTGCAATTCCACCCACGGATGACCAAAAGGCTGCAACACCACCATTACCAGTTCAAGATATCCTCAAGAAACTTAACCCCAAAGCTCAATCTATAATCACCACTGACTGTAAATCACTTTACGATCTCATCAGCCGTCATGCACCCCCAAGTTGCCAAGAGTTCCGAACGCTACTGCAAGCAAAGTTAATCAAAGAGCACATCAACAATGGCATACAGATACGATGGGTACCATCACAAGCACAGTTGGCAGATGCCTTGACCAAAATCATGGACCCGAGCGTCCTCCGTGAATGCCTTTCCATTGGCCGGTACAGCCTCCATGACGAGGCCCAAATTTTGCGCGAGAGATCCGATTCCAGAGCAAGACTTCAATGGTTGAGAAATATGACGCATGGTTCCAATGGGGAACAAGCATCAGAGTGAAGGAAAAGCCAAGTCGTCTTTCATTTTTTTGGTTTTGCTTGGAAAATACAAATGGGTACAAAGTGAACTTGAGAAGTATTCTTTCCATCCAATCATCTCGAACATTTTTATAGAAGAGAACGAATCACGAAATGCTGCCTGTTCGAGATGTATTCAACAGTCATGCTCCCAGCGGTCTCATGTTACCTTCCTGCAGCCGATGGGGAAGGCTCAGGAGTGCCTGTGGAGGGCGGGATTCATCGCCTTGGCGCCATAGGAGGAAAAACTGCGGATCATTTGGTGCAGGGCATCAGGTTAACTATTTGGTGTGGTTCATCAACATCTTGTCGGGGACAAGGACTTCATCCATCAATAGATCAGGGATCTATCAACCCTTTTGGCACCTCCCTACCATATCCTTTGTGAATATATATTTATTAATTTTGCATATAATCACGTGAGGTCATATAAACATATTATTCATATTAATCATATGCCACCACAACCGTCAAAAGACAGTCCATTTTGTGGGACACCGGGCCACTGTCACCAGCCATACCCATGACTCGGGGTATGTTTTTCGCCACCAGGCCCTCGCCGCTGGTGCTTCCGGCGCCTGTGCTGCTGGCTACGGCCCATCGGTGACCCTGGATGGAGTGATGGTGGGAAGTTCTCCAGGATTTATTTCCCATAATCCAGACATAGTGGAATTTAATCCAGATCATTTTCCAGACATAGTAAAATTTTCACCCATAAATGTGGTGTTGATGATTTTCCAGACAAAAAGTGGAATTTTTCCCCCAAAAATCCCATGTTTATGATGTTTATTTATATGTGTTTAGACAATGTCACATCATGTCTTTGATCTATTCCATCCTGAGACAGGAGACCTTCAGCGTATCCATCGCCATCTGGACCGAGGTACTGGCCTTGCTCCCAGGCAGAACTGGTGATGTTTTGGCGCAATCTGCGGGGGAACCCACGGGAATGGACCAGGGCTCCATTGGTGGGGTTTTCCCACATGGGCCCAGTTGAGGTGACATCATTTCACCATGAAAGGTGCCCTGTTAAGGTCATGACTGTCTCTTGGAGGTGCCCTAAAGATGGTAGGCTCCCTGCTTTGCAGATATTCGGCAAAGCCCTGCTTTGTCGCAAAAACCATGTTTTATTTGTGTGTGTGTGTGTTTTATTTCTTGGCACATTTTGAACAAAAAATCCCAAGTTTTCGCCCAAACAAGTGTTAGTGTTTTCTTTTCTCCACATTTTTTGGAGAAAGGGTTTTCTCCATGTTTTCCCCACAAAGTTCCGATTTTTCATCGACCCCCGAGGCCTCCAACCAGTTGGAGCAGGACGTGGCCAAGGCCATGTTGAAGGCCGCCGAGGAGAAGTCTATCTCAGGCGCTCCAAATCAGATGGGAGAACCCATGGGAAAACCATGAACGCACCATGGAGAGACACATTTCTTGGAATTTTCCATACGTTTTCAGTATATGTATATACAATACATGACATATACAACATATATATATATATGAGTTTTTGGAAACACCACCAAACAATTTAACTGGTTTATCATGATCTTCCTTATTGGCATGGCCATTTTGCGAACTGTGCAGTGAGGAGGACAACCCATATACAGCCATTTGTGGGTCCACAAGGATTCACAAAATTCAACTCTCCGAGGAAAAGGAAAGAAGAAAGATCCACGATGAACGAAGGGAAGAAAAGGACATGCATTCGTAGACAACAGAGTAACATGTTGGTACAAGAAAGACAAGACGGTGTGTGAGCCACATTAACGCCCAATGAAAGCATGAAGGGAACCAATCCACGGTGGTTGTAGTTCAGTGGCAGTTGTATGTTTGGAGCTAGATTTTTTTTCACCCTCTGGTGATCAAACATGGCCATGGAGAATCCAGCAATGTCCATTTCTAGATGATTTTCACACCAAACATGGGACCATTCCAGCCATGTTTGATTATCACCGGCTGCTCCTTTCAAGGTGATGTTCGTTACTTATAAGTTGGTTGATCAATTTGATAAACCCCATTCAATATAGATACATCTACCATAAATTCTAGTTTACCAACTTATATATATATATAAACCAACTTAGCTATGGGGCATCTCCTTGTGTAGCTTCAGCTTGATGTCAACTCGGTAGCCTTTCGCAGCAGGGCAGATTCTGATCGCCAAACCTTGCGATGTAGGGACCCTCAGGATTTCAGGCTGAAAAATCTGCTGGCAGATGATTTTCCAACAACTTTTTCAGGGGAACGTGTGGAATGTTCTTTTATAAGGGTTGGCACTCACTGATGATTCTAGTATATGGTTTCACAATGTTTCACATGGGTCTGTCTGAAAATGGGGATGCCGGGGATGCCCGTAAGGTGACATTTTTGCCGGGAGAGTTGCGCCAAGCTAGGTATTGGATCCTTGATGTAAGCATGCACTGCCGCAGAGCCGAACCCCAGCTGGGTGTCACCCCAAAATTCCATGAGCGTCGCACCTCGTTAGGTGGGAGCCCATGTGGTGGCACAGAAGTCTGCACTGGGCCCTGCGGATGAAAAGTCGCGAATCTCCTACTACCAGTAGCCTCAGCTGTAGCTCAGCTCACAGAGGGTCACCTTCACACAGTTTACAAGAGTTTCAACAGCCTCGAAGTGTCTTGAATCTTGAATTTGATTTGTTGCTGCAGAGTCCTAGAAGGCTTGACCCTTCATTTGGTTTTATCATAATACACCAAGCCAACCGCCCAAAGTGAGGCGGTCATTGGTTCATGTGGATGGCGCGTTACCATGATCCTCCAGAGATGCCCATGGCAAAACCTGATCTATTTCCTCCAAAATTCATCCCAAGGATGATATGGGTTTGTCTGAAAATAGGGTATATTCCCAATGAAATAGCCATTTAATAGGGATAATGATCAGCAAAACCATTGGGTGTAGGGGTACACCATTTTCAGACAAACCCATATAAAAACAGATAAAACAGCTTTGTCCGAAGAATCCCATTGTTGAAAAAATATTTCCCTCGGAAAACTGCCATTTTTGGGTTCTCATTCGTGGACAAGCTGAAACGGTTTATACCAGACCCAATGACCCATTTGGTTTCCTTTTGCTGCTGCGCCGCATCTCGCAGCAGATTTGAGCCAAGTGCATCAAAAGGCCGCCACGGTGGAGATTGGGAATTCGCTGTCTAAACAGCATCCTTTGACTTGGCCATGAACAAATGGAGGCAAGAATCGGCAAGAAGTGATTTTCTAAACCACGTGTCTTTTCCCAAAACTCTTGGGCGAACCCGACTAAACCTGGATGAAATAGAGATGTGGAGATCCTGGTGATAAACTGGCCAGGGTCAAATTGCAGCCGTCGAGGATTGCAGTACATGACCTGATCTGAATGCATTCGCAGTGCTTGGCAGAGAGCCAAGATTGATCTCAAGCCACATGATACAACGCACGCTATATGATGCAATGCGCGCACGTTGAATCATGAACAACACCCATCTATTTTTCATGAATACCATACCACAAAATCAGCGAAACTATTTACTGTACTCTCGAAATATAATCTTCTTCATTTGCTGAAGGTTGAAGCATCTAGAGATGTTGGAACATTTTAAGAAATTGGACCTGTCAATAACTTCAGGAGTAGCAAGGCAGACTTGCCTATCAGTGTCAAGAGGGAAAGCTTCTGAGTAGAGGATACAAAGAATAAACACCAATCATCATCAATCTGACATATCTCTGCAACTTATGCTTTGAATGCTTAGGAAATGCCACGTGCACCACACCAGACCGGTGCGTGGCGCATGCTGCATGTGTGTTTGCCATCGTGTTGGGATAGGCACAGATTTCTGTGGCATTTGGGACACAACTGGTGGGTTTTTGGACCATTAGTGTTTTCAGCCCCGAAAGTTGCAGGCCTCCTGGCGGTCTCTTAGACATGTTGGTTGACCCCAAACTCGGCCAAACAGATTCGGAGATCCTGCTGCATGGACCACCATGACCACGATGACTATGTTGGCTCCCGCATTGGACAAGCTGTATATATATGTAACCTGATGGACATGGACAATTAAGAGAAAGTACAGGCAACAGCTTCCGCCAGGGAAGAGCTTCAGTATTGACATGAAATTGACATGAAATTGACATGTACCAGTCTACACAAGTCCTTGCAATTCTTGAGGCTCGAGCTCTGAACACAGGCTACCCCTTGACGGTTGATCATATTTGTTCCATTAAAAAAATGGCACAAAGGGGCTGGAAAAAACCCCTTTTCAGACACCCACATTGCAAGTTGGATATAGTGACTCTGAATGTTTCCAAAAAAATCTCAATGAATATCCCATTAAATCCCAAATTTTCATGGTTAAATTCTCGTTGAGCCGCTTTTCCCGATCCCCCGGTGAGGTGGCTCTGACTTCTCCTTGCTTGAGCCTTCAGAGAAGGTTGGACCAAAGAGCTGATGAATGGGGACCGTTGGTGCTGAAGATATTTAGAAAAACCTCAAAACTGGATGAATAAGTACCAAAATGTAGAACACTTGAACGTTTGGTGGGTCAAGAACGACTCAATTTATTTGATGATTTCACTCCACAGATTGGGCCAATCGGTACCTCGTTCTTGAGTTTTTTCTCAGTTACCTGCAGCTCCTCATCAGAATGTGGTTTAGTTTTCTCAGTTTGTCTAATCATTGGGAGAAATGGCAAGTTTTCGCACTACAAACCAGAGGCAAACTCACAGCTCTCCAGGTTGAAGACCAGAGCACACGCGTCTGCGACTTGTTCGGCTCGTGACACCAGAGGGGTTGAACCCTGGCACTGGACTGTTCTAAGGGAATAAATACAAAGAACCATGATCTTATCCTATCTTTACCCTCAAATCTGTTGGGATTTCTTATAAAGTTTCCATCCAAGTCTGGGACTGGAGAAGACCCTTGTGATTGGCCAATGTCCAACAAATACCTCCAAGGCCTCTTCGCTTCGCACGTGCAGCCATGATGACATGAGTCCTGCCGCGCAGTCGGCCACTGCTGCACTCTTTGCAGCGGCGCAGGACTTATGTTTCGCTCATGCTTCGCTCATGTCAGAGTTGGCCCCAAGAACATTGAACATATTACTGACAGAAAGAGATTCACCATCTAGGTGCTGAGACCATAGGTAGAACAACAACAACAAACATGTTTTTGAAGTAGAAAAGCATTGGAGAGACCAACATGTCAAGATGCGGGGAAGGGCAGAGCTAGCACCATGAGGTTGCAGCAGCAACTGGGAAGCTTTATGCTGAGCCGGAAGAGGTTGGTTTGGCAGCTGACCGGGAACCAGGCCTAGCTTAAAGTACATATATAATATTCAATATATATATATATATTTATAATATTCAATATATATATATACACGTGCATTTTACTATTTTACCTGTGGAATTTGGCTTTCTTTGTTGGCAGTTGGAACTTCCTGTTGTCTCTAATCCAGTATTGTCATAAGCAAAAAAGGTCGGATGCTTAGGTTGCAGACACATCAGATAGGTAGCTAGAAGCTTAGGTAGGACAAGCAGATCATTTTCCTTGTCTTACATGGAGGTTTCCTAAAATGGGGTACCCACAAATCGTCCAAGTCAGACCATTTCATTATTGAAACCTAGGGTGACGTGGGGATCCACCATTTTAAGAACCCCCCTCTATATATATATATACATATATATATATGTATATAATTGTATATATATATATTATATGTATATATATACATATTATATATGGTAGATGTAACATACACATTACCAAAAGAAATCAATACCTAGACTTCGGAGCTGTCGATTCCGCGCAGGAAGCTGTTGAAGCTGAGCACGAGGCGCGCGATGCCGGTGCTGCGACCGACGCGATGGTGCGCCGATGCTGCTGGTGCTGTGGCTGTTGCGATGGATTAAGCCCTATGGGCCCAACACTTGGATGGAAGATAAGAACATGTTTTGCAATTTTACTAATTTTTACTGGGATTTTGGGATGAGTGATTGGGATCAAGTAAAATTCATAGGAAAAAGTTTGGGATAGCTTTTTGGGCCGATTTGTATTGCCATTTTGTGGCGGATGAACATCCATTTGGGGTAGCTACTTTAGAGCAGGGGCCCCTAGGGTCTTGAAGCATAGCCAATGTGATCCTCCTCCATTCGACAGGAAAAGCTGCACGTGATCAAACCTTGAGTTGTACCCAGGTGAAACATACATTTGCAGAGGGGTCTTCAATGCCCAGGTTTTGAGGGATGACTATGGATGACTGATCTCTGAGAGTTTGAAATATGTAAGTTTTAGAGCAATGGCACCCGATCACACCTGCTGACTTCGTTACTTCGTTCGTCAGGAGATAGATACTTCAACAATGCTTGCCATGTCATGGAAATGAGCAGCGAACTCCAACCTTTGTTTTTGTTCATCCCCTGGTGGAATACCTTTGTGGAGCTTTTTCAGTTTTCGCTGCGGACGATCACTGGATCGAATCTCTGTGCAGGTCAAAGAATTACGTGAGGCTTTGAAGGCCCTGTGTTCAGGGCCATCTGATATGATGTTACATGGATTTATATGGCCATATAGATTTTTCCATGATGATCTCAACTACCCCAAGGGACCCAAGGGATGTACATTGTCTCATATGCATAGAGTATGGGTTGATTGTTATATTCAATATTAATTACTTTAAGCAAGTATCTATCCAAGCATCTGATGGTCTGAAAGGATCCACGTGATTGATGTTTATGGATGTTTTCCAACGTGTCCACATTGAAACTACTATCAAAAAACATCCACTGGATGATTTCTCTGGTCTAAGAATCTCCATATTAGCTGATGAGTATCCAATCAAAGTGTGCAAACTTGGCTGAAGAGAAACAAAATCAAAGGACACTTTCCGACAATCTGAGGGAAGAACCGTGGTTTCCAGTCAATTTTCCAATTTTCCCTCTGACCAATCCATGGAAGGACCTCGAGAAGCGAACTGCACATGTGGTCAGACAGACGCGCGTGGTGGCCGCTGAGTGCTGTTGCCCAATTTTTTAGCGTTCAACCGGTGCTGATGGCCCATGGGAAAAAAATGGGGATTCACCAACAAAAATGGTGGGTATAATTGGGACATATAGGGTAACATATTTCCATCATCCAGGGGATCGCGGGATCGTCATCGATGAGTCAAAACGAGGTGCCGCGCGTTGGATGAGCGCATCGCAGGCAACATTTTTACCCATGATCCATCTGATGGAGTTTCGCTTTCGCCAGGGTTTCAACATGGTTCTGGAGATCGCATTTTCTGGCAAGTTTCATTGGGAAATGCTTTTCAAAGAAAATATTGACCATAATTTTTTGGGTACATCCAACTCTTAGTCAAAGCCACCCGGCTTTCACTTTCGTTTCTGCGATGGCAAAAACCCATATTGCAGATCTCTGGAGGACTTGCTGCCGCCCAAAGTCGAAGAGAGCTGGAAGTGGCAAGCGTATGGGAGGCTGGAAATGATCACTGCGAAATTTAGGTGTAACTATTGGCAGCCCAATTCCAGCCTATACCCTGTCTTGTTTTCCCTTGTTCTGTTGGTTTTCTTGGGGAGAAACAATATTCTGTAAAGTTGAAAGTCATCTCCTGCAAACAGTACAAAGTTGGATTCCAAGGTCTGCCAGTGTATCATCCTAGCGACGCACCGGGGGGTGAATTTCCGTGACTTAGGACCTCCAAGTGGCTCTTCGTCATGCGAAGGAGGTCCTACGCCATCAACAAGTGAAGCAGGAGCTCTGACCTGCAGATGTTGGCGAGTTTCGGTTCAAAGAGTTACTGGAGAAATCTGGAGAGTTGTTGGACCAGTGTTTTCATGTCCGAAGATTTCAAGAGATGCTGGAGACCCCAAAGGAGTTATCCTTCAGGCCTGAAGGTCCAACCTTTAGGGACTCCTTCCTCCAGGAACCTTCCCAAAGACGGGCGCAGATTGAAAAACTGCGGCAGGCTCTTGCTGCTTTGTCTGTTCTCATCCCTACGATCCAGTGTCAGTTGTTGATTTTTCATTTCTCTCTCATAGCTGAGTTGTAGCCTTGATTCTATCTGGGACTTGGCCAGTAGGGCTTCTACCATGTTCTACCCATGTTGCGGCCATGCCCCCCGTTACTTGCATTGATTCTGCGGCCGTCTCCTGGAAGCATCACCCACACCTTGTGACAGGAAGTGAAACGACAAGCAGTTGCCATCCAACATCTCAGGAAGTGGAAGGACGAGGTGCCAACGGTGCCATTCGGCAACATAAAAATGCCTGATGTGAATATTCCCAAGCTTGGAACAGGGCAGCTGAAAATTCCCCCCTGGGATGTGGCCCATATTTGATAGATCGAAGTTGATCTGCATTTTTTGGAAATCGACCAAGAGACACGTCAATGTTCGAATGGTTTTGTTGTGACACGGACCCTCCTCCAAAATAGGTTCCGGTTGTAATCATCTTCGAGGGTCTCGTTTTTGGAGGTGGCCAAAACAGATTTCACTGATATAGCTGGCATAGCTACCGCTTGGCTGAGGATTGTGCGTAGTGATCCCACCATGGTCCAAAGCATGGTGATCCCACTGGATTCCCAGCGGCTTCGTCATGAGCCGCTCAGAAAACAACCGTTCGCAGGCGGAGGCTCGCAAGATGAAGACTCAAAGAGCTCCTGAAGAGCTGGTCTTGAACTCAGAAAATGACCAATTAAGAGGTTGAGAGACCTTGGTACCATTTGAAACCCAGGGGCTACTCAGGTCGCTTTGAATGGTGGCCGCAAAATGTTGAATGATAATTATGGCCCAACCTTGGTGGGCATGATTTCCAACAACCCAAGTAAGGTTGAGACTGGAGAACATTGACATGCAACTGGGTGTTTCTTGGGGGCCCAAAAAACTGATATCCACTCAGAGGCGGAAGCACGGTGGAAGCGGACCCAGGACGGTGCCCAGCTCGGTGGTGTCTGAAAGAGCTTGGCATCCCCTGGCATCCAAAGTCCTTGTTGGTGCCAGCAGAACGCCTGCGTCCGAATGGTGCCTTTTAAGGAGGCCATGCCTTAACGGCCTTTTTTTGCTGTGGGTACTACAAGAGTTTCTGAAATCCAACGGCCGTAACTGTCTCCAGAAAGCAGGACCCCTTGGCAGAGAATCCCAACTTCCAATGTTGTTTTTGGTTTTGGGCGAAGTTACTTCAGGACATCCACCGCGAAGTGGACCGCGTCCAGCGCCCAGTCCTGGATGCTGCTGGGGCTGCCAGCTACACCTTGAGAGCTGCCAGCCACACCTCGAGCGCTGCGTAGGCAAGGTGTGAAAAGGGCACTGGATCTCCAGCAGCTTTGAGAGCGTTCCAGCGTTTCGTTCAGGTGCTAATGAAATCTGCTTCGAACTCTGACTGCAGCATGTGCTCGATGTATTTCGGTATGATATACGAATATGTAGTCTTTCTTGGTCATGTTGTGGACCCCCATGAAGCAACAGACGCTGCAGCGCAAGGCTGAGTTTCACTGTTGCAAATGCCGCGATCCATGACTTTCGACTTTCCACATGCTCTGCCATAGCCTGTGGCGTGGAATGAGGCTTTTATCATCAGCACTTTGGACCCAAACATTTGTCTCATTCTTTTGTTCGGGGATTGTGGGCTCTCTACAATTCACTCGCAGCTTTTTGCCTCCTTTGCCTCCTAGGAGCCTTTAAGTTAGATTCCTGACAAAAGATCCTGGAGCACTGCAGGTCCAAGCCAGAACAGTTTTTCGGCACATGCCCACAGAATTAACACATCCGCATTGTTTTTACTTGCCAGACTCTCATACCGTTGAAAGCAGATTGTTGGAGCAAAAATTCAACCAAAGACTACAAGAGTGTTGTGTGTATATATATATATATGCATAGTTTGTCATTTATACCTTCTGATTTTTGTACTTCTTAAGCTTTGTCAGACACTTGTGAGCCCGGAAAGTCGAGAGAGGAAGCTTCTTTCAGTGAACTTCAAGTAGCTTTGGGTTCAAATTTGAGGCCTAACTCGCAGATGGGCTGAATTTCATCATATCAATCCACAGCTTGTTTTAGTCCATTGAATTGAAAGAACCTGTTTAAAACGGCTGGTGACAACTATGGTTTCCTGCAGCTTTTCCGTGTTTCACGAGCCCGATGATTGGGGCATCAAACAGGTTTGTCATGTCTGATGGGCATCCCAAAATTTGATGATTAGTCATGATTAGTCATCATTTTCCCCGTTAAAGTTGGCAATACAGTGGGGGTCAATCGCCCATTTGAAGGGACCCAAATTTGACCCCCAGCCCGTTCAATCGTTTAGCTTTAAGGCGTGCCTTGTTGCGTACCAGAATGATTCACAGCACTGTGGCGCGTCACGGAGTCGATCTTCAAAAGATTTGGCGCGCAGCGGCTCCAAAACCTCATGTTGATAGCTACCTTTTTTTTGGGGCATGGTTAAACTGGGTTATCAATACCCCGAAATTTGGCAAAACTGGATAAATTGTCATGATCCAATTTTGCAACATTAGGTTGTGCCTTTTCGGCATGGCCCAATGTCAAGAAGAAGTTGCAAAATGGACAAAATTCAGCAGACAGAACATTTAGCGGCTTCATCTCAGCTCAAACAGATTGCCTCGTTTCTGTTTCGTGCGGTTTCGTATGATGATGACATGCAGCTAAATCCAACACTGCAATTTCCCAAACCTGATCAACATACCAGTATAGGAGTCTAGTTTGCACACGGATCCTGCCACACTGGAAGAACATTGGCGCCAGGTTGGCCTTGAGCCAAACCAGGGATGGAAAAGTTGTGAACAAACTGCTGGCAATGTGAAGAACTGCGGGCAGCCATGGATTCAAAGAAGCAACCCCTGCTGCCGCGCCACCAAGGTGCAGGATCGCGGGTTTACTCACAGTTTTTTTGGAAACATTGTGGATCTATGTGGGTTTGTCTGAAAATAGTGTACCCCTACACCCAATGGTTAATGATCATTATCCCTACTAAATGGCTATAATTGGGGGTATACCCCATTTTCAGACATACCCATGTGGATCTGCAGGGCTGAATTGGAACAATATAGAGACCTCACCCACAGACTGGATGGTGAGATGATTTTGAGTCGCCAAAAAGACCCCTCTAACATCCAACAGGAGATGCTCCTTGGCCAGATGGACAAGGACGGGAGATCCAGGTCCGAATCATCCGAAATGGTCCAATAACCAATGCAATAGATATGATTACGGAAGGATGTGGATCCGAAATGGTCTGCAGACCAAGAAAACCTTGGGTTGGCCCTGGCAGGACAGGTTGACAGCCTTCGGCCGCATATGCAGCTTGAGGACCAGATCGTAAGTGGCTAGAAACCGTGGTTGGACAGTTTTCGAACTCAGGGGAAACTCGGATATGAAATGGATTGAAGATATTGAAGTTATACTTATAATTACTTGTAGCATCTTGTAGCAATACGTGCCTATGGATGTGCATCAAAAAGTTTTTCACCAACATACACTAACCCATCCAGTGAACTGATTCAGCTCCAGATTTCAGGATGGAGGGAGCTCTCCCATCAAGTCACATGCGCAAGAACGGCATGATGCAGCCTGGGACACCCAGGTCGCCCAGGTCCAATCATCCGTGGAAGCCGAGTTGATGACTTGTGCCACCTTGCCATACCTTGCCCTTGTTGACTTTGAGGCTTTGGCCGGGATCGAGCAGCGAGTCAAAGATCTCAGTCTTCAAATGCGTCGGCCTCAGGAATGCCACCCTTCGATCGCAAGAAATCACTGGACTGGATTCGTGTTCAATGCAGGTCAACAAAAACACCAAGTGTATGCCGTAGCGAGATTCGTCCGTCCCCATATATCTCATCATCATACATCCTATACATCCTATACATCCCCATCCCATCCATATTTATTCCCTATCATTGAACCTCAGCAGGGGACCATCTGCAGGAATATCTTCGCAATCATCTCCTTCACAGTCGCTGGATGCCTCCTATGGGCCTGGTACTACGACCAGCTCCCACCGGACCAACAACGGCAGGCTAACACCACGGGCCTGGAATGGGAACGGCAGAGCTATGCTTGTATCCATACTCCCGAAAAATGAGGAGCCAAAGGAGCTAGGAATTGAGTTTCCCAACCACGAATTTGAAATGAATGGACCTTGGGGATGTGAACACCTACCAGGCCTACCAAGTGTTGGGGTTTGACAAGGGGAATCTACTGTATATTGAATACAAAGCTTGCTAGAGGAAGGGGCTTCCAAGGTTGGAAAATTGGACAAGGCCTCCAGAAGCCCTGGGGTCTTGCTGCTTGCTGGAGGTAAAACGGATTACAGTAAATGATGCTAAAGGCAGCTGTGATTGTCATTAACACATCCTCGGACCAAACCTGACCAGAAACACCGATTGTCCATTTCAAATCACGGCTGTCACGTGGTCCTTGGAGGCACATCATTTGGCATTGCAAGTCTCCATTCCTGTGGTGGCATTGTTCTTCACATGGTCACCATCTGAGGGTCCATTTCTTCTTGGGTTCAGGAATGTCCAGGGGAAATAGGGGGGTAAACAACCCCAATCTGTGGCAAATTTCATGGGAAACATGGTATAAGATGGTATAAGTACAAGCTGATCATAAACCATTGGGAATTTTAAGGGTACCCCATTCTTGGACAAACCCCAGCTGTGGTGTCTGGCACTTGTTTTGTGAGTGCTGAGGTTTCATATCTGGCTTGCTATCCAAATGATGCCGGGCGACTCAGGCTTCGCTACGCCTCGCTGTGAGGATGGGCCATTTTTCTGATCCCATCAGCTCAGGTTTCTTCCCCTGAAGTTCCTGGGCATTTGGCAGTGAGCCCCTGATTGATATGATTTTTGCACGACAGCCCGGTGGTTTCTTTCGATGCCAGGTACAAAGACACTGGCATGGGGGTTGGTTGGCAAGGAGTGGTGCCCAGGAAATGCACCAAGATGGCTCGCACGGCCTTCAAGTGCGCGAGGTTCCCGGGGGGGAAGATGCCTCCAGTGCCTCAGGACTCTGCAATGGATCAGGTTTTCTTTGCTTTGGATGAGATTTCACTAGAATCATTTATATAGTGTTAGTTGGAGTCAAACCAATCCCCTCAATGGGTTGAATGACCCTTTAAATCGGACATGTATCAATCTCCCAACGAGTTTTGTTTGTACCTGGCATCCCCCAATTTATGTTCCGAGTCTCAAGTTCTTGACTATGAAACTTTGATAGTTGAATCCAACGTATATGTGTTGTATCTATACCTATTTGGCTTGGATACTTCCAGAAATTGGAAAACAGGAAAAAATGTGGGAGCCCTGTATATTGATGGTAAGTGCCATGTCTTTTATGGTCAATTTTTTCTTGCACCAGGCCCGTGAATACTATCTGATCAGGATAGGTTCTACTGCCCATCTCCCATTTGCCAGGCCATATCTCTTGGGTCCAAGAGACTGGTTCAAGCGTGTGGACACCAGTGTTCTATTCTCGAAGGTGCTGAAGTGTGATGCCATCCCATTGAGGGCCCAGTTGAACTATATGTGGGTACCCCAAATCCATACCCCCGAAATTTTGGGGCATGTCTTTTTTTCTTAATGTTTTTTTTGGATTATCCAGATTAATTGGTCTTGTTTGTTCTGTTCCCAGCTCAGCACACGGTTCAGCTAACGATTACTGCACCTGTTGTTTTCGAGTGGATCAGTCGAGGAATCCATGAGGAATCCAAGCCACCAACAGTCATCAGTTTTATCTGCCAGATGCATCCCATGCTGGAGCGTGTTGTTAGGGCCCGGCGCCCAGCAAACAAAGTCACTTCTTTGAGGACGGTCAGCAAATAAAAGTCACTTCTTCGCTGTGAGATCGGGGTGGATAGACAGGTGGGTCAACAATAAGGCAACCATCAACAGCGTCTCCCGCCGGCACTTTCCTTCAATCTTGGTGCGGAGCTCAGTTGTTGCAGGATGGGGCTTCACGAGGGAATGTTCAAAATGATTGGCTAGAGATGGCTAGAGTGGATGGTTAATTTTTATGATCCACATGTAGGTAGCCAGAAACATTGCTTTAGCGTTGGGTCTATTGAGTAATTGAGTCTATTCGATGATTTTCCCAGGTGAACAGCCGCTTGCCCAGCAATGTGGAGGAGGAGTTGGTGACCTTGGCGATGGAGCAAGTGGAGGCACAGCGCTGTCGTCGTGAAAACAGGGGCATTTCACCAAGAAATAGATATTTCAGGGGATTTCATGGGATTAATGAGATTTGATAGGTTTTAATTGGATTCTTTTGGGCCTATTTGGAGACAAACCAAGCTGGCAATGGATCGGAATTGAATCCAGATCTATCCTAAATGAGTGTATGACGATACAAACTACAGTCTTTTAATTTACTGGGACGGGTGGAACAAACGAACCAGAGCAAGATAGCCTTTTCTTCGGCTGATGATCGTCTTGTTCAGGGTTCCTGGTGGCTTCTCAAGGTATTGGCAGTTGTGTCCGTTTATGTCACGGGCATTGATAAAATGGTTGAGGCAGTGGATTGTTGGTTATTCTTACATCCTATCCCATCCCTATGACCCCATGATCCTCACCCACTTTTACCTTGGAATTGATAGGTATATGCGGTACGGTATATAATTATATATATATGATTCAGATATATTCAGATAGGTATGTGATTTACTCAATTTACTCATCCATTTTTCTGGTGACACGATCTTCCCATGAAATCTCTGGAGGAGACCTTTCCAGAGATGTGGCAAAAGATTGTGGATCTCCTCTGCGACTCGGAACGAGGCCACAAGGGCCCATGTCTTTTTTTGTTTTTTGCATGGTCAGTGACTGGAAAATGGGGGCAAGGGTCTTGTCAATTTTTGACCAGTATTATAAATAGACATAAATAGACATAGCAGTACATAGCAGTACTACCAGATAAATTCCCTTATTGAATATGACAGTATCCCTTATTCCCAATTTTGACACTCGGAATACCGTTACAGTAATTCCCACTTTGGCGTCCCCAAAACCCCGGTGGATTTGACCAGGTCTAGACAATGATGGCATGATCGTGAGTGTCTTTACCCAGAACAAGGCTGCGGAAAAACCGCATGTGCGAACGTAGTTGCTTCCACCAACCCCCCCCAAAAGATAGAAGACAAACTCCAACTAAAATAATGGTGACTTACTTTTCCTTTTCCGTGTTTTTGGTGGCTACGATAAGTATGAAACATGTAGATTTTGGTGCGGCGACAGGTATATGCACAGTATAGAATGCAGGTTTATGATACAAAACACATGTTCAGTTCTGAAGATCGTATTCCTTGCTGAGCACCTTTTCTATGAAATTGATCATCAGTGCTGCCCATGTGAAAGCAATCCGAATTCGAGACACTGCCCCTTCAAAAGCCTCTGTTGGCATGAGAATGGTGATTATATCCTTGCATCGCTAAAACCTGGGTAGTTTGATTTAAACACATATGAAACAAAAGGCACCTTATTTGTGAGGTAGTTGTGGCTCAGCACACTTATTGACACTCAGTGGCCTTTGGGAAAGGAGCTTCTGAACCTCTTCTTCCTGTCACTGGGAGAGAAGGAGTTCCGCTTTATTGAGCGTGGGCTGCTCAAATGCTAGCGTCGTGGCTTTCACAGTGTTTGGTTGGTAATCTCTTCTCCGGTAATCAGACATGGCTGGAAATTCTCTATGTTCATCCATTTTTCCATTCTGAAAATCATCCAGAAATGGTGGATCTTTGCCAGGTTAGACAATCAGAGGGTAGCCATCAGACGTTTCCCATCAGACAGCTCTTGAGGTTGTGGCGCAGCATTGGGATTTGTTTGTGGCCTGATTCAGCCGCTTGGCCGGCAGGTCCATCTTGGTGGTACCTTGCGTAGTACCTTACAAATTCGCAGCATTTTCAATCGAATGTGGATTTCTTTAAAACCACCTGTCTATCCATCTGGATTTTTCCTTGAAGTATGAGACCTTCTTCATGAGAACTTGGAAAATTATGAGACCCATCTTCAATTTCATGAACATTAATGGAGAATTCGAAGAATGCACGACAATCATGATGACTATTCCTGCAATTCCCTTCTTCACAAGGTCCTTTTCAATCTTTCTGCCATGGACTGACTGCAGTGAGGCTCTTGGCCTTCAACCATCTGGATGATACAGGCCCCAGGAATGGGATGACGCATGGGTTTTCAGGAACAACATGTTTTTTTTTGTGGTAAATTGTGCTAAAACATATGGTAAAAATAGGTAAACGATATAATAAATCATCTGGATTTCTGCATCAGTCTCCAACAGGGATTTTTCATGAATCACGCCTCACTTTGCCGCGCAGGTCGAATGATCCTGCTGCCCGGCACTGGCTTCTTCCTGGGAATTTTCACCAATTGGCTACTCGTGGGAATTCAGACAAAGCGGCAATGCGGCAATGCGTGCTTTGAAATTTGGATCATTTGGTCTACCATGGGTTACCCTCCAGTAAACTAACATAGCTATGGAACATGGTCCATTTGTAGATGTTCCACCTATTCAACATGGTGATTTGCATAGCTATGTCAAATTACCAGACAGTACGGGAAATGATCAAGTGTGTAGGTCCATTGCTACCACCATTGGGGTCCTTGGACGACAGACGGTGAACTAGCGGAGATATGATATGGGAATCCATGAATTTGCGGAACATGATCCACAAGTGGAGGTTTCCCAAGTCATGGGAGTCCCCCCAAATCATCATTTTTTCGGGGAGGATTTTCCATTATAAACCATCCAGCTATTGGGGTCCCCCATTTAAGGACTCCCCCAAATGTCCATATCCATGTGCTGTTGCACACAGCGAAGGCTTGCCATCCAGATGTGCTTCAAACCTTGTTTTCCTCGTCATCTCCGTGTTGGGATCCAAAGGGCAGATGGGAACGGTTCGAAGCCAATAATAAACCAACCATTTGGGGGTGACTTTTACCATCTATTTACCATCTATTTAGATTCTATTTATAGTTGTTTTATGACTTAGAATACATAGGAAAACTACCCAACAGTACGTGATTAAAGGGTGTACGTGGCCAAGTTTGTTTTCGTGGCTAAGAAAAATCAGGGCTAACCAATGATGAAATAATTACGTGGCTAAGAAAGCCTGCCGGCAGGTATTGGGGATGTTTTATCATTTGGTTTACCAATGGTTTACCACATTGCACACGACTTTAAAATTCACATGCAGTGACACATGACATCATATGACGTCACATGACGTCCATCCACTTCTGTTCCCTTGGCGATTTACACGTCCCCATCAGCCGTTCTTCTCGAAGAACGCCCGCGGGTTCCGACCGCCGTTCTTGGCCCGGTACCCCCCGCTGAGGTTTGCGGGAAGTTGATCTACACAGTCCAGGGTCTGTTTCTGAAGAGACAGAGGCATGCGCGATGTGGGATCCACTGGCTGCCACAGTCACCAGCTTCAAGTAAATCAGCCAGAAAAGGGGGGAGGGGTATGAAGTTATTCATCCTTTTTGCAGGAGTTCATAAACACATTAAAACACAGTGGGGATGTTTTTTAATTGTAGATCCCAGATTGAAGAAGATAGGTGAACAGTCGCGAAACAGAACGGTATTTCGATGCTGGCGCACAATTCTTCGACCTCTGTCTGATCGTTTGGTGTTTGGCATATTCAATCTGGTCGTTGCTTGAAAAGATTTTCCCACCTATATATATATATATGATAATATATATATATATATGTATGATACACGTATTTGGGATGATCAAAAATGACTTTTATATGTTTGGGATGCGTGGAAATCACCAATTGGCATTTTTTTTTTTCAGTTTTTCCTTTTTATTGTCTTCGAAAGGGTGCACAACGAGAGTTGAGCATGGCAGGGACGTGGCAGTTCTCTATTCCAAGATGCTGGTGGATCACTTCTTTGACTTTGACAAGGTGGCATGTTGATCCCAAGCTGATATCGATGTGACAGCTTACCATGGTAAAAAGCTTCAACGATTGTACCCATGGTAAGCTTCAACATGGATAGTTTATGACAACTTATATAACTTTGACACGATGACTTTAAGTGGTAAACTACACAAACCATGGTAAGCTTCAAACCTTATTTTAGAGCTGACGCTCATCGTCGGCTCCGCCGGATCGCTTGACCCTCGATGTCATCGCAGGGTGGGCTTGAAAGCTTTTGAATGAGGACCTGCTGCTTCAGAAATATATTCCTTATGTTTTTTTGATTTCGACCATATTCATGGAATCATGGAACTGTTTTTTTTCCTTGGAGCAAGTGGGGAACGCTTGTTCCCGAAAGCTCCTGCGAAGGGTTTTTCCTCTGCCAATTTCAACTTTCCACTTCGTGTAAAATCGCCTTTGTGTAAAGACTTCTCTGTGTGAAAGCTTCTGTCTGTAAAAGCTTCTGCGTGTAAACCTTCTCTCTGTAAAGACTTCTCTGTGTGAAAGCTTTTGTGTGTAAAAGCTTCTGCGTGTGAAAGCCTCTCTGTGTAGAGATTTCTGTGTAAAAAAATCTGTGTATGAAAGCTTCCGTGTGTAAAAGTTCTCTGTAAAGACTTCTTTGTGTAAAAGTTTCTGTCTGTAAACGCGCCTGTGTGTTAAAGCTCTCTGTGCAAAGACTTCTTTCTGGAACAGCGTCTGTGTGTAACAGCTTCTGCGTGTAAACGCCCTTGTGTGTAAAGGCTCCTCTGTGTAAAGGCTTCTCTGTGTAAACGCTTCTGTGTGCAAAAGCTCTGTGTAAAAGCTCTTCGTGTAATCACTTCTCTGTGTAAAAGCTTCTGTGTGTGTGAAAGCTCCTCTGTGCAAAAGCTCCTCTGTGTAAACACGTTTGTGTGCAAAATCTCCTTAGTGTAAAGACTTCTCTGTGTAAAGGCCTCTGTGTGTAAAACTTCTGTGTCTAAGGGCCGCTCTGTGTACGGACTTCTCTGTGTGAAAGACCCTGTGAGTGTAAAAGCTTCTGTGCGTAAAAGCTGCTGTGTGTAAAAGCTACTCACCAGCAGCATTCATCACCTCCCTCCAGCTTTCTTTCGGGCCACACTGTCTAGTTTCAATCTGTAACGTCGTTTCTTGTTGAAGAATACCAAGAACATGTGAAAGCATCGCTCGTTTAAAAATTGAACATAAACAGCGCACAAAGTGCTGTAATTTACAGCATTTTGCGCTGTCAGATGGCAAGAATCCGTGTAAACACCACAGTTTTAGTCCCCGAAAGTGGATAAAACACTGTTATTTACAGGGTTTCGTTCACGTCACTATCTTCGATTTTTTGAAAAATGTGTAAATACCAGCGTTTTTTGCGTTCATCAAGGCAAAACATCGGTTCAAAAAGTGCAAAGCATGCTGTAATTTGTAGGGGGTTGGTACCGTCACGGACAAAAAACTGCGTAAATACCAGTGTTTCAGCGTCCACAAGTTGCCAAAACACCGCTATTTACAGTGTTTCGTGCCTTCCACGTTTTCTTGACAGTCAAAAAGCACTGTAAATACCAGCATTTTTTACGATCAACCCGCAAAAAATATTGTAATTTACACTTTTGTTTGCTTTGCTTTCAAAAACACTGGTATTTGCAGTGTTTTGTGCATCTCTGGTCTAAAAGGTATTGGCATTTATAGCATTTTCTGCGTTTTTGTATTGTTCCCGCAAAAGACGTTAACACGCAAAAATGCTGTAATTTACAACATTTTGTGAATTTAAAACAAGCTAAAAATCGTCCGAAAAATGTGTCAAAACGGCACTTTTTTCCGATTTTAGGTCCCTCAAAACAGGAGGGAGGGGAAAAAAATGTAAAAAAAATTGATTCAGTGAAGTTTTCTAAACTAATATCATAGCAGTATAACAAATCAAAATTTATTCATAAAAAAAACATAACAGTCCAAAAAGTCAGTCTATATATTGTTAATTGCTTCATTTTTCTCAACCATATCAAAACATAATTACCTCATTCAATTTTTCAATATCATAGCAGTCAAAGCATACTTACCTCATTCAATTTTTCAAAATCATAGCAGTCAAAGCATACTTACTTACCTCATTCAATTTTTCAAAATCATAGCAGTCAAAGCATACTTACCTCATTCAATTTTTCAAAATCATAGCAGTCAAAGCATACTTACCTCATTCATTTTTTCAAAATCATAGCAGTCAAAAGCATTATTACCTGATTCATGTTACAAAATCCTATCCATCAACCGTTCGTAAATTCCGTTTATGCTTCTCTGTTTTTAAATGTCTTGAATAACATTGTGCCTTCATTGATGAATTACATACATTACAAAAGGCAACTTTATCACGATAGTTTGGTATTTGTTCCTGTTTCTTTTTTCTATATTCTTCATCTTCTTTATATTTAGTTCTTCGTGTTTCATTCACTTTATCTTTATGTTTGTCATGGTTCTTTCTCTTGTATTCCAAGCATTTCTTACAAGTCTTCAATCCATCTTCAAAATTATCAATTGGTAAATCTTTAACACAGTATCTACAAAATTTATCCATTACATATAAATATGATTATCTTCTTAAATGTCTTTTCCAAGAATTCCTATAACAACCAAAAAACAAAAACAAACCAAGCAAAGAACAACAAAAAAAACAAAACAATAGACAACAATAAATATTATTCCCTAGCGTTTAATAACCCTATCTTACAAATCCATAATTCTAATAAATAAATATTATTAGAAATATGTTAGTAGCAAATATCTTCAATAATAGTTAATTTAAAATGAAATGCTTGTATTCCTATCATACTATCTTTATCTTGGTCTTCTTCTATGTCGGTATTTATTTCTTCATCTGCTTTATTCAATACATCGTCTGTATTATCTTCATCTACATATTCATCAAAGTCATTCATGAAGTAAATTTCTCTATAACTAAATTCATTGTCTCCATATTCTTTATCTGGGAGTTTTGCTACTATTTGGACTTCAATATCAAGTTTAACTCTAAAATTTAAATTATATTCTTCTACTTCTTCATAAATCAAAGATTGTATTTTTTTCTTTTTCTTCTGTTATGATGTTTCGTATACGTTCAAACTAAATGGCACTCTCTCTCTCTCATGATACAATACTCAATTATACACATTTTGTTTCTTTGTCTTATCTTTCTGTCTATTTCGGACCAAGTCTTGATATTTAATATTTGTTTTGTATTCTCTTCAATGCTTCACTAGGCTTTATTTTCACATATTCAGGTTCTCCAATTGTATAAGAAACGATTTTACTCAACACATCAACAGGCAAACCCTTCATACAATTCGTCTTATAAAAACTTATATAAATAACTTAGTCTTTCAGTATGTATTCGAAGATTAAAATGTAGAATTCTTTGAAAAACTACTTAAAGATAAATTAACGAAATAACATATATACTATTATATGATGAAAAAGGTTACAAACTATTTATTGAGTAAGGATTTAGCAGAAATACCAAAACGAGGAAGGAGAGAATTAAAGTCAATAATAATAGATGATAAAAGATTTAGATACAACAAAGACAAACCAATATCTACTGTTTTAACAAAGAAACTATTGACAGTAAAGAAAACTAATGAATACAGAAGTTATGCTTTAAACAAGGCAAAAGATGCGTTCAGTGAAGGAAAAGTCAAAAACTTACTAACCAAACACGCAATACAAAACAAATTGAAGGTCAGAGATATTCAGTCAGCATTTAGAAGATATGCTAATTCAATAGTGTTAGAAAATAAACACTTTGAAGGTGAAAGGGAATTAGAAATGATTGCTCACCAAAAACCAAGACTATTGGAGTTTTTAAGAAAGAATAGAAGCATGAAACTTAACATAAGAACAGAAGCACTCTTTGAAAAACCTGAATACGATGATGGAGGTAATGAAATTGGCAGTCAGGAACTTGTATATGCTCTACCATCAACACGCTTCAATATTAGTAATGAGGATGAACTGACGCAAGCATTAGAAGACAGTGTTAAACAAATCTTATTACAAATACAGAATTTAGAAGCATCAGCATCCAATTTAAGATTTAAGAAGATTTTGACAATAACCATTCACTATGACAAATATGACCCAACAAGAGCAGGGAGATACATAGAATTACCTGAATGGATTAAGCTAAAAAAGGCATGTATCAACATAAAGAACAGAGACCAAAAATGCTTCAAATATTGTATTCAATCCGTAGTCTATGACAAAATAAGCAAACACCACCCAGAGGAAATGTTCCACTATAATAAACTGAAAGATGATATTTTGAACTGGGATGGTGTACATTTTCCAACTGGCAATAGGGACATTGACAGATTTGAAGAGAACAATAAATCAGTTTCAATAAATGTGTTTGAACCCGATGACTGCTTAAATGATAATCAGATTATATTGCATAGAGGCACTAAAAATAGAAATGCTAAATACGAAATTGATTTACTAAAAATCTATGATGAAGATAATAATTATCACTACGTATTAGTTAAAAATAAATGTAGATTATTAAACTGTCAAAGCAGTAGCAACACACATAAAAAGTTTTACTGCAACCATTGTTTAAATCCCTTTCAATCAGAAAAGGTATATAAGAAACATCTTGAAAACGGATGTATGGCATCAGAAGGACAACAAACAAAGATGCCAGATAGAGACATCTATATAGAATTTGAAAAGCATAAAACTAAATTGCCTTGTCCTTTTGTAATCTATGGTGATTTTGAATGTCTAACCACTAACTCTAATACTGAAATAAAGGGAACTTACGACACCGAAGGTGCCCTAAGTTGCTCTGGAAGCAGTGCTCCCAGAGGAACTTACCAAGAACATAAACCTTGCGGTTATATGTTGAATGTTGTAAGCAGGATTGATAATACTTGCAAACCGTATTTATACAGGGTGAGGATTGTATGAAACACTTTGTAGAGAAACTGACGGAAATTAAGAAAGATATATCTGAAAAAATGAATGTCAATGAACCAATGGATAAACTAACTTTTCAACAAAAGACAGAATTTAAACAAGCAACCCGCTGCTCGATATGTAATAAGAAATTCCAACCTGACGATGAAAAGGTTCGCGACCACTGCCACTTCACAGGCAAATACAGGGGCGCAGCGCATGTAAAATGTAATCTGGATTATTCATTTAGATATTTTAAAATCCCTATCTTCTTTCATATTCTTAAAAACTATGACGCACACTTAATCATAGCAAAAGCAAATGAACTAAACATAGAACTAAACCAAAACAAAAGAATAGATGTAATAGCACAAAACAGCTAAAAGTTTATAACCTTTTCATTTGGCGCTTGTCAGTTTAAAGATAGTTTTGCTTTCTTAACTGCGTCATTGGATAAGTTAGTTAGACTAAACAAATATGAAGGAAATGAAAAAAGTAAAGATTGGGAAACTCGTTTCAGATATACATGCACCAACCCATATATCAAATCTAAAACTGATTTCAATTTGCTGACTGATAAGGGTGTATATCCCTATGACTACATGAACTCATGGGAGAAATTCGATGAAACAAAACTACCAAAGAAAGAATATTTTTACAGCAAATTATATGAAGAAAACAGAACTGACAAAGACTACGCCAGAGCAAATATTGTATGGAAACATTTTAACATTAAAAACCTTGGCGAATATCATGATTTATATTTGATGACTGATGTATATTTACTAACTGATGTTTTTGAAAATTTTAGGGACATGTGCTTGAACTATTATGGATTAGACCCAGCATATTATATCACTTTACCTAACTATTCTTGGAATGCCTTTTTATCATTGACAGGAGTTAGACTAGAACAAATACACAAAAAAGAAATGTATGAGATGATTGAACATGGATTACGAGGAGGAATGACACAGTGCTCCTTTAAGAAGGTAGAAGCAAACAATAAATACATGAATGAAGATTATGATAAATCTAAACCTTCATCATACATAAGTTATTTAGATGCTAATAACCTTTACGGATTAGCAATGTGTAAGAAACTGCCATATGGTGATTTTAAATGGTAATACGGTAGAATGGATAAAAAGAGAGTATTGAAATATTGTGATGATGATGATGACATAGGATACATATTAGAAGTTGATTCAGATTATCCAAAAGAACTACATGATTTACATAAAGACTATCCATTAGCACCTGAAATCATGAGTATCAATGAGAATATGCTTTCAAAAGTCCAGAAGGATATACATAAATACTTTTATGGAAAAGATGCCAGTGATGAAAAGACAAATAAGTTAGTATTAAATGTAATGGATAAAAAGAAGTATGTTTTGCACATATCAGCATTGAAATTCTATCTGCAACACGGATTACGTCTTAAAAAAGTCCATAGAGCAATAAGTTTCAAACAAGCAAACTTCTTGAAACCATTCATTGAATTCAACACTGAAAAGAGAAAGAATGCCAACAATGACTTTGAAAAAGATTTGTTTAAGTTAATGAATAATAGCGTATACGGCAAGACCATGGAGAATGTAAGAAAGGATGGTGATTTTGAAATTGTCAATACGCCTGAACGCTTCCAAAAACTGGTAAATAAACCACTATTCAAACACAGACATATTATAAATGAAGACCTCGTAATTGTTGAAAACGATAAGCACACAGTGGAACTAAACAAACCTATTTATATGGGTATGTCTATTTTAGACTATTCTAAAATTCACATGTATTCCTTCTACTATGATGTAATGAAACCAAAATATAAAGATAATATCAAATTAGTATATACTGATACTGATAGTTATGTAATAAAAGTTGAGACTGATGACTTATATGAAGACTTCAAGGAAATTAATGAATATATGGATTTTAGTGATTATCCACAAGAGCATCCAAACTATGATAAAACAAATAAGAAGGTATTAGGAAAATTCAAGGATGAAATTAACCGTAAAATGATTACTCACGTTATAGGATTAAAACCAAAAGCATATTGCTATAAAGTATATGGTGATGAGAAAGAACACAAGAAGAGTAAAGGAGTAGTCAAGCATAAAGTGAGCAATCAGTTAAGTTACAAAACTTATGAAGAGACATTGAATAGAAACTGTAAAGAAGAAGTCAGTTTCAACACTATCAGAAGTAAGAACCATCAAATCTATAGCATTAATCAGACTAAATTTGCTTTAAGCAACTACGATAATACACGCTACTGGTATTCAGATTTTGAGAGTCTCCCATTTGGACATTATGCCATAAAATATCTACGTAACGAAAAGATGATTTAACATATATGGATATAAATTCAACAACTGAATAACTAATTCAAAGAATGGCAAGACATAGAAGAGATTATAAATCTTATCTATATAAACAATATAAATCCCCAAACACACCGTCCCAACTCTATGAAATCGTTTGATGAGTTCGATGTTGAAAACCATAAAATAGTTCTTATTGAAGAATACCCATGCCAAAACAGAAAGCAACCCGAAAAGAAAGAAGGTGAAAATATTGAAAATGATAAGAACTGTCTTAGCAAATGTATTGTTGGTAGGACTAGAAAGGAATATTGCGATGCCACAAGAGAGCATCACCTTGAACAGTAAAAAATATTAAACATAGAGAAAACTGAAAAATACAAAGAAAAAACAAACAGCATCATGAGAACAATAAAAATAAAATACAAGAAAGAAGAAACACTTGGTCTAGATACAAGAACAATAAAATACAAGAAAATAAAATACAAGAAAATAAAATACAAGAAAATAAATATGATGACAAGAACTAAAGATATAGAGAAGGAAACAAAGAAGCAATGAGACAAACACAAAGAGAAAGATACAAAAGAGACAAAGATAAAATAAATGCAAAAAAAGAGAAAGGCGAAAACAGAAGAAAGAAAAACAGCTACTAATCAACCAATAGTAATTCATGCCTATTATATTTTTCTCATGCCATCCAATTTATAATATCTATTATTCATCATATCACGACCAACTATTATTACTTTATACTTTCTTTCACTCCATTGACTTCTGGTTTCTTTCCTTGATACATAGTTGCCCTTTCCTTTATCAAATATCTTAACATAATCTCCCTCACTTATGTTTGGATATTTTCTGTTGTGCTTTTCTTTCAGTATCAGATTTGTTCTGACCTGAATTACGTTATCAAGATTGTGCGCATTGTTTGGTGTTGTCTTGGTGCTACTGTGGATTTGGTTGTTGTATCTATTCAACGAGGGCTTTAGCACTTCCATCCATGTTTTGGTTTTGTAATGCCTCAATCTGTCCCCAATCATTTTTTTGATGGTGCGTATCATCCTTTCTGCCTGATTATTGCCTGATTTGCATGCGTCTTTGTTATTACATGTGTTATACCTTCCTCCTTAAAGAATGTTTGCAGTTTCTTGCTGTTCAACGCTCCTTGGTCGTCGCTGTAAATCGACAAAGGCTGACCTAATACCTTGAAACACTCCATGACTGCTTTATAAACGTCATCACCATCTTTATTCTCGATAGGGACTATGTGACATTTTTTGCTGAAAATATCTATACATATTAAACCATATCGTAGTTGACTTTTGATTTTAGAACCTACGTCTCGCAACAAACTGGTAACATCCATCAAGTCAATTTGGAATTCATACTTGGGAAACGGAGCAGCGTAGGAATTGTAGTTCTTGTAGTTTCTTGTTTGCTTGTTCGGTTGTGCCCTTATCCATGTAGAAACCATATCCAAAGTTATGCCCGCATCGACTTTCCTAGCCTTTTCGTATAAGTCCCTCACCGAACCGAAGCCGTCCTCCACGTCGTAATAAATTATTTCCAATACCTTTTCTTTTTCCAATCTTGTCATTAGAAATACTTAGATTATAATTTTATGATGTTTTCTTGCATCATAAAATCATAACGAACTTACACTAAGCATCTTTGGCACTTTTTGGTTTTCTTGTGCTTTGCCAAGTTTGACTTACAACTTAACTCAGAACCGCATATATCGCATACGCATTGTTGTTTCGTTCTCTCTTGGTAATATCTTTGGAAATACTTTTTGTCGTTCGGTTTTCTGTTGTAGTATCCGTCCTCCTGCTTTCTCCATTCAGCATTGGTGTCCCTGTTAACGGATGAGTTTGCTTTGTAGCTTTCTTCAGATGAAGATGTTTCGCTGTCAATGAGTTCTTTGTTGCCAAAACCGTTCCAAATAAAGTCAAAGGTTTGATTTGTCATCGGGATTTCAACTCCGCTACTTACAAAGTAACAAGGCATATTGTGTATATATATAGCTAGTTATATATCTTAATATTTGTTTAAGTATTTTTATTCTCAATAGGAACTTTCTATATCAGTTTGTGCTTGTGGCATCTCATACAAGTCCCTAACACAACCCCCAAAATAGTTTCGACATCCAAGTTTATAGGTTTGAGCATTTTACCCTTCCAACTTCCCAGCAGTTGACTTATTTTTAGTGACACCCAGTCCTAAAACCTCAAAAATCCAAACCCAAACATGCTTAGCGTTCAAAGCAGTGAGACTTGAGCTTTGTCCCAAGCCAATCCAAAAACCGAGCCAATTTCCCCCAAACCGAACCAATTTTTCCCCAAACCGAACTTGTTTGTCCCAAAAACGGAGCCTGTTTTTCCCAAAAAAGGCGCATGCTTTTCCCCAAAATCGGTGACGCATTTCCCCAAAATTGGTAACGGATTTCCCCGAAATCGGCGATGGATTTCCTCAAAATCGGTGACGCATTTCCCAAAATCGGTGACGCATTTCCCAAAATCGGTGACGCATTTCCCAAAATCAGTGACGCATTTCCCAAAATCGGTGACGCATTTCCCAAAAGTCGGTGACGGATTTCCCCAAAATCGGTGGCTGATTTCCTGAGAGCCCAGCCTCGTTAGCCGGAACCCCAACTCCCAAAGCCAAAAAATACCAAACGCATTTTTAAGTATGTACATACTTGCTCAAAACACAAAACCGATGAGGGATTTCCAGCCCGCAACCACTCGTGGAGCTTGCAGGAAAACGCAAACGAGGGTGAACCTGTGGATTTCTTGCGTCAGCACGTTGAAATGTATTTGCAAACATGGCATGCTTCCATGCGCGTCTGGGTTTGATGTTCAGTTTCAAGCTTTCGGCTCAGCGTTTGCAGATGAATTCCGGGGCAACAGCCCATGCCGCGCAGCTCAGTCTTAGAGGGCTCAATTCAGAACGCATCGAACAAACAGTGTTGGGTAGCCAGAACGAAGAACTCTTCCTAAGAAGTTGACAGAGCAGCGATCGAAACTCAGTTTTGATTGCTTGATTGCGACCCTTTTTTCAGCGCAATGGCTTGCAAGAGAAGCGCTTCAGCTTCTTGTCTCCGTCTTGCTGCAATTTGACCTTCAGCATCCCAAAGCAGATAGAGGAAAGCGCCCAAAACAAAGGCATCAGTCCCGCCCAATACCTGAAAGATGTGAGCAACAGAGCAGAACTCTACCGAAAGAGCGACGCGGTTGCTGGGCGAGAGGAGTTTGTGAAGACATTGAATGAGGCAGTGCGGTTGAGCTATCCGTTGTTTCTCATGAAGTTGTTTTAATTCTGTTTGGAGTTTAGAGGTTCAGTATGGTTGAGGAAGTTTATGCGGTTATTAGACGGTTTTTCCAGTCCATTTTTGAAAAGACTTCAGCTCAGCTAAATTGTGATACAGTTCAAGATGTCATGCAACTTCGTCAGGCTATGGGAAAGTCTGGTTTGCACCTTGTCATTGGGGGCAAGTCCCTCGGAAAGACCAAAATTGTGCAGCTCTACGTCAATATGCGTCTCCCTAGCAAAGCCCAGTCAACGGATGCATTGGAATGTTTGCAAGAAGAAGCTAAGCGAACTGCAAAGAATTTGCCATTCGGGGCAGAGCGGCTGGTTGCCGCCGGTTCTGCGGTTCTTGGAGCACTTGGCAAAGCGAACTTAAAGAAGAGTGACGATGAGGAGATAGGAGAGGGTGCAGTGGAAATTCTTCTCTCTTTGTTTCTCAACATCACCAAGCCCGAGGAGTTCATCAAGGCTTTTGTTGCGGCAACAATGGCTGCAGAGAAGGTTCCAGTCATGATTGTTGATGAAGCCAACATCGCCTTTCCCAATGGTAACGGTGGGAATGGGAATGGCAGAAGAGAAGCAGCTTACAGAGCGCTCGCAACCTTTGTGGCGCTGACAAAGGAGCAGGGGAAAGCGTCTGTTATCCTGGTTGCCTCTGACTATGCTTTCCCATTGGGACTACAAGCTCTTGGCTTCAACAAGTATGATGCTCTCAATACGATTGTAGCTCCGGAGGTTGAAGAGAAGCCTATGCTTTTTTGCTGCAAGAGTGGGGTTTGTCTCATAGACTTGGCACAGGAGCTATGAGCAACTTTGCACAGTGCTTTTCTAAAGCTTGCTTTTGTTAGCTCATGCTCGTGTAAAACAGGGTCGAATTTTGGTGTTCTTTGTTTTGCTGAATTTCTTGTAATCAGTTTATCACGGGATGCATGGGTCGGAACTGTTTGCGTGCAATACCATGTGAAATCGGAATATGGCAAATGCTTTTGTGTTGTGGGCTGGCAGGAGTTCTATGAGACCTTCGGTGGAAACGTTTTTTTGTGCCACCAGGCGGTCGACAAGCTCCGTCAGCAATTCGAGTTGGGTCAGGAGAGGCTCTTCGACCCCTTCAACGTCCGAGGCAATGCCGAGGTAGGTGACCTCGTGGCGACCCGCTCACTCGGAAGCACATGGAGAACTTGGCTCAGAAAGGATGGTCGCAAGTAGAGGGTGGCGCTGCAGAAGCGGAGAGGGAGAGCCAGAAGGGTGCTCGCATCATCGCCAAGGAGAACTTCGGCGCCATCATCGAGAGACAGACCACTACTTTCTTTGACGAAGCCTTGAAGGAAGATATGTTCAGAGACCCAGCTGCTGTGCGGGTTTTAATTCCACCAACTACATACGCACGCAAGTGCATCCAGCGGATGGTGGACACGGTGAAACCAAGCAACTTGGACTTCAAAGAAAGACTTTTCCTTTGGAGCAACCACTCGTCACTATGAGCCCCAGTCATTTTGCAGTTTGTTTCTCAATCTTTCAGGAGCATTTATCGGAAACGCGAACCATTTTTTCTCCATCCCTTCTCGGTTGAACATGTTGAACGCAAGGCATCACCAGACCACAAGCTGGAGCAGTGTGGGTGAGGCAACTAAAGGAGGACAGGAGTGACCGGTGCCAGTCAGTTGCTCCACCAAGGAAGCACTATTGTATTGGGTTCTACGATTTAAACAATCATGTCTATGCCAACTCAGCAGCAAACTACATGGTGATGGTGTTAATGTAACTTTCCTCCCAAGCCAAACATGTGATTATGTGTAAGCCCGCTATGCAAAATAATACTGTGTCATTTTATGTTCTTGAGACAGCTCAGCACTATTTGGGGAGAAGATTGCAGGGTTGTTCATTCCTCAGGATTTGTTTAAACATATGTTCCAATAATCTTCCTGCGACTGATAGAGAGGATTTAGACTGAAGACTTTGTATGTTTTTCTGCCATGCCCTTGTTCCTTTGCTGTGCCCTTTTGTCAGGTGTAGGAAGAACTTTTATTATCGAAAAGCCATGCCCCAAACTAAAAGCGTGATTAAGGGTAAGTCCACTGTGCAAGAAAATACACTGTCATGCTACGAACTTGGTATGGTTCAGGACTTTTGGGGACAAGATTGCAGGGTTGTTCATTCCTCAGGATTTGTTTAAACATATGTTCCAATAATCTTCCTGCGATTGATAGACAGGATTTAGACTAAAGACTTTGTATGTTTTTCTGCCATGCCCTTGTTCCTTTGCTGTGCCCTTTTGTCTGTTCCCACCTCAACATCTCACCTTTTGAGTGATACAGCAAGTGTTAAAGAAGCAACCTTGTTTTTTACATCCCTATGTTCGTTTTCTTTGTTCCTTTGCAAAATTCCTGTGCAAAAAGCGGTGTTGATTGGTGAATAAAAGTAGGGTTGTGTTCCATCATTTCTCCCACTCAAGCATCAAACAAAAGCTTTGTAATTTGCAAAAGTCAATGCAACAGTTTATGCCTTTGTTCCTTTTCGAGGTTCCTCTGACTAGCGGTAGGTTAGGATGCAAATGGTTTGTTCACTCGCCCAGCGCCTGTTTGAAATTGCAGGACGGTGGAACATTCAAGGAGATTGGCAACGCTTTCCAAGTCAAGGGAGAGTTGGCGAACGTAATGACCTTAACTTGGCTATGCCCTTCTTGCGGGCTTGTCATGCTTCACGTAATCTAACAACGTTTCCGATGTAGTCGGCTCAGCCACTCCATCATGTGTGCAAGGTTTACTTACCAAGTGTTTTTGAATGTTTCATCCAAGTTGCCGCAGTCGACGGCTCGGTATTGCTTCGGTTTGAGGTTGATGACCTCAAAGAAGCCCAGTGCTTAGAGACCTCGTTCGAGTTCGCCCCTTCCTCAGACCGGACCGGTATTTGCTTCAGGCAATCGAAAAGACGGAGAAACTGTCCATTGCAAAGTCCAAGATTGACATCTACAGCCTGAAGGACAGCTTCGCTATTTTCTTCCACCATCCACCGCTCTAACCTGACCTTTCGAAACAGTGCTTCAAGTTTGCTCACGGCAGGATGGAAATTGGACTCTGGAAGATGAAGAAGCACCAGTCAATCGTGGCACGTCCAAGCCCGGCACTTGGTGTTTTGTTTTGAGCAGCTTTTGACAATGCTTCGGTTCAGATTGATGTCATTGTTTACAACTTTCTGATGTATTTTTGTTGCCGCCTCGCATTCAGGTCAGACTGCTATGGTTTCACGATACCATCAGCGTGAGTGTGAATCTCAGCTTTCTTGGCAACCTGCAGTGGCTTGACGGTAATGGAGTTCCGTGGTCACAGTGACAAATTTTGGCTCTCATGAGGGTCTGTTTGTTGCTCTGTCGGCTGAGGCTGTCGAAATCCAATGAGAGCACGAATGTGGGCGTGTATGTAGTCTATTAAAGTTTCACTTTGTATCACAAAATTAAATCAGCACAGTTGGTTCGTTGTGGTATGACCTTGCGTCAATGATAGAATATGCGTTCGCACGTGGACAATTCCAACTTGGACTGAAGGGTTGACTTTTCCTGACAATCAGGTCATGCATGCAACGGGTGCAGGAGCAATGACCCAAGCAATGACCCAAGAGCTGGTCATAGCATGTTTCATTCAGGCGTTGCACATAGCGCCCAAGCACAGACCAAGCAACATACAGTTCCCTAAGAAAAAGACTTGTGCTTGATTTTGGACAGGCTTTCCTGGCAGTCGGAGCTTTGAATGGAAAACTAGTAGAAAATTTAAGGAAAATCGGTGGAAAACTAGTGGACAAAGTTTTGGCAACTAAGGGTGACTTTTCAACATGCTAAACTCCTTGCAGTCACGAAAAGCATGCCACCGACTTATATGAGACGGCATAGAGATATTATACACAAAACTCCCAGCGGGCAAAAAGTGCTAGCGAGCCTACTTTTCGACCCTCTGGAGCCACAAATCATTAGAAAAATCACAGTGAATCGCAACTTTTCTACCTTTCCGCGCACCTGCATCTTCTTTCCTCTGTCTTTCCTCTGTCTCTTCTTTTCTCTTCTTTTCTCTTCTTTTCTCTTCTTTTCTCTTCTTTTCTCTTCTTTTCTCTTCTTTTCTCTTCTTTTCTCTTCTTTTCTCTTCTTTTCTCTTCTCTGATCTTCTTTCTGCTTTTGCCTTTCTTCTTTCTTCTTTCTTCTTTCTTCTCTCTTCTCTCTTCTCTCTTCTCTTCTCTTCTCTGACTCTTCCCACCTGTCCATATTGTCGGAGGTTTGACTTCTAAACTTCCTGCGACAATGGCTTATACCTTATACCCCATGTCTGGACACTTCCGCATATTCGGTTGATTTGCAATGACATCACAGCCTGACCACAAATGATACGTTGTAGGGGGAACAAGCTAAAAACCAGCTTATATCAGGTTGGTGATTGATAGTTCAGCCACAATAATATATGGGATGCTTTCAGTCGTTTACACACGCGTTTATGCACAGCTTATTCTCCAACTGCGGTTCCTGGGCTGATCAAGGTAAAGGTGATAAACCACACACCGACCCTCCTCTTCCCCAAGAGGAGAGAATTGAAAGAAAGAGGCTTATAAAATTTTCCAACTGTTGAAAGAAGATTATTACATGAATGGGTGTGTGTTCCGAATTTCATTCTTATGACCGGTCATTTGTGGTTTCATTAGGTTCTCCCAGCCATCCCCAGGTCACGACCCCAGCTGGTTACGCGTCAGGTAGTGGAGTACCTGCAGACACTGCCGGTCTGGGCGGACTTGCGGGACCGGTCCGATGTGGATGGTGTTTGTTGACTTAGTGGTTGAAGTCACAGGCACGAACCAGTTTATCTGCGGTTTGAGTTCCACTTTGGTGAAACAGCTTGATGTAGACGACACATTTGTTGCAGGACGCTTACTGCCAAAACACCAACAAGATGATGAGAAAGACCATGGGTCCTGTTACTGGATGGTTAGCCTTGACCTCAGGGATGATTTCTGGCAAAACAGTCGGAGATCGAAGCAAGTTATTGGGCCCAAAGATTGGGACCCAAGTCCATCAAATTGACAGAATTACTTCAGTCATTGTACTATAGAGATCCGCACGCCGATGATGCCATCGCACACCGACGATGCCATCAGAGTTGCCGGATAATTTTTCTGCGCCCAGATGCTGTTGGCCCGAAGCTGTTGGTTGTTGGTCGTTGGTTGTTGGTTCTTGGTTGCAGGTTGTGGGTCGTTTCGCCGTCGCCGTCGTCGTCGTCGTCGTCGTCCTGGGTCCTCGTCCTTGTCCTTGTGGTCGTTGTGGTCCTTGTGGTCGTTGTGGTCGTTGTGGTCGTTGTGGTTGCTGTGGTCGTTGTGCTTGATGTGGTTGTTGTGGTAGATGTGGTCGTTGTGGTTGCGGTTGTTGTGGTTGTTGTGGTTGTTGTGCTTGATGTGGTTGTTGTGGTAGATGTGGTCGTTGTGGTTGCGGTTGTTGTGGTTGTTGTGGTTGTTGTGGTTGTTGTGGTTGTTGTGGTTGTTGTGGTTGTTGTGGTTGTTGTGGTTGTTGTGGTTGTTGTGGTTGTTGTGGTTGTTGTGGTTGTGTGGTTGTGGTTGCGGTTGTGGTGGTTGCGGTTGCGGTTGCGGTTGCGGTTGTTGTTGTGGTTTTGGTTGTGGTTGTTGTGGTTGTTGTGGTTGTGGTTGTGGTGGTTGTGGTTGTGGTTGTGGTTGTGGTTGTGGTTGTGGTTGTGGTTGTTGTTGTTGTGGTTGTGTTTGTTTTGGTTGTTGTCGTTGGTGTCGCTGTTGTTGTCGTTTTTGCAACCCAACAATTTTTTTTCCTCGGCGTGTTCCCCTGTGCCGTCGGCCGGAATTCTAGGTTGTAATTTTCTTCATTTGGGCAAAACCAACACTGGTGACAATGGGTTTGTGGGCTTCCATAAATTCACCCAGCTACGGCACCATCATTGCGCACCGTTTTTCCCAAGGCTCGGCGTGTGGCTCTGGGCCCGGAGAAGTTCAAAGCTTTGGAGGCTGCACTTTGCGACCGTCCAAGTTTGAACCAGAACCAAAATTTGGCATGTGGACCCGTGAATGCACCCTCATCATGAAGGGGTTCCATTTTTGTCGGTTTTTTCCCCCAAAATAGGTTGTATTTTAGATTTTTGAATCATCTGATGGTTTTCTATTTTTTTTTGTACTTTGTGATTTTGACACCCAACCTCAGCAATTTTTGTGCCAGGATGATTTGGTTGGAGCCGGGACCTCAATGAAAATGCTTGGTTTCTGGGGGTTTTCATAAATGGGGGTACGCCAATAGCTGGATGGTTTATAAAGGAAAACCATTGAAAAATATCCATGTGTTATTCCTGCTATAGAAAGGGCTTTCATAGAGTTGTTATTTGTTAGTTCGAAGCGTTAGAGTCCAGGAGTCCGGGAGATTTTTTTGCTGCCTTGGAAGGCAGCACTGATATGATCTCCGAGGCATTAGCTGAACTCCTGGAGTTCAAAAAAAAACAGATTCCGTGAAACACATTGGAATCTCTTGTTTGGAGTTTCCTGGTTTTTCTTGTAACATTTGTAACACTCAGTCGCTCAGGTAAAACTTGATTTTATTCTGTTGACGTGCCCCCGCCCCCATTTCTATGGTCAGTGCCTTGCTTAGGCCTATGTTTTGGTTCGCTTAGGACTATGTCGGAGATACATGGCTACAGTATCAATAGAAAGATATATCGACGCATCTGAACGTGTGTATCCAATGGAGTCCAATGTGTTTGATGTCGTGTCTCTTACCTCTAGTAGTTCCCGCTGTCCCCTGTCCCCAGTCCCCTGTACCCGGTCTAAAGATTAACCCTAAAGGTGTGTATCCAATGGAGTTAACCCTAAAGGTTGAACTACACATCCCTGAATGTCGTCCTAAGTGATCCTTTGACCCATTTCTATTGTTAAATCGTCTGTTCGTCGAATCGTTGGTGTTGCTAAGACCCGTTTTCGCTTTTCATGTCGCCATTTTCATATGCGAAAGGTCAGTCAAACCATTGTGAAATTCGATATCCGTGTTTTGTTTTGTCTATCGGTCAAAATCAACGAACAACTAGTTTTCAGAGGATGAACATCCACGTAATTATGCGCAACTTCGATGTGAAATATCACCAGGGCGACGGGCCCCATATAGTCATATAGCATCATATAGCTGTGGGCCATGGGTCAAAATTGACCATCCCCAACTTGGGTAAATTATCATCCAGAAATCACTGCTTCTTGCAGCATTTTGAGGCATCAGCTGAGCGCATTGCTGAATCAGAAGATCTCCATGAAGCGGTTGGAGACTCTGACCCAGAAGGGATCTTCTGTCGTCGGACTCGCCTTGTGATTCAAGGCAGCGCAGTACATCAGCGTGGCCACAGATGTGTTCAGGCTGGTATGCTTTCTTGGTCACTCTTGATATGAGTGAACGGATGAGGTTAACTTTTTGGGGTATTTGGGTAAATGGTAGAATTTTGCTCAACTTACTGTCCATACTGGTCAGTTAGCAAATGGGTCAACTTGCCAAGCAGAGACTTTTGTTCATATATATATATATGTGGCCAATTAAGTGGTCAAAGTTGCAGACAACGCTGTTGTTTTGCTGGGCAAATGGCAATGGTTGCCCGTGAAGCTTGATTAATGAAAGAATCTATTTGGACTGTGACAGGTCCAATGCTTACGCGATGCAAAGAATGTCGGCATCCCATCGTTTGAGATGAATGTGAGCGTTTTAGTCGGGTGATGCTATACCTCTCCTCGGGCTGAGGCCTCCTGATGAGTTTGAGAACTTGCTACATCCAGTCTTTCAAGAAGACGAGTTGGGACCTTGTTTTTTTCGATGACAGCCTGCCGGCTGATGATCCATTCGATTTTGATGTGAATCTTATTCAAGATGATTTTAAGCAGTCTTATCATTCAGTGATTCTATTGATGATTGGTTTGCCCAGATATATGTGGGACATGCCAAGTCCATAAGATTTATGCTTCGGTTATCCTATCCGGTCAGGTACAATTTCCTGGGCTATTTGGGCTGAGGTGGATTCTGATTCTTCTTGGAGGTGTCCTTGGAGCCATCGCCGCTTGTCCATCTGGTTAATGTTGATGGTTCGTTCATCCAGATACTTCATCCTGAGAAGAGCCCTCCAACATTCCTTCACTTGTTTCTCAAACATTTTCGGTAAGTGTGCTTGATGTTGACTTTTTCAGCAGATTTACCGCATCCTTGAGCACCAATGTTTGGAAGGAACTCCACACTGCTCGAGACCCTTCAGTCTCCTTTGCAAGCGCGTGGTTTCTGCATTTTTGAGGTTGTTGTTTTTAACTTACAACCTTTATCTATTTTCCATCCCTGCAAAAAGCGGATGATCGAACATGGCTCATATCTCCTAACACTTTTCCGGGGGATTGAAACCACCAATCAGTTTTGCGCGATGCAACCTGAGGTCGGAATTGCACAAGTCCACTTTCTCTCACAGTGACGTAGACGTACCGCTTTATGCCAACAATGCCCGCGGCAAAATGGGCGCGATCTTTCACTGTGTCACGGAAAGGTGCAAAAGGGTGTCTTTCATCTGCCACAGGTATCGCATGGCGTCGCTAGTTATTGTAGGGCTTTGCACACCTGCGATGCTGCAAGGGTTGGGTGCTTTCCAAGACCCCATGGAATTGGCAAAGATCATTGCCTCCGTTTGCAGTACCGCAAAACACGGATGACACACTAATCACAAGAGAAGCCTGGTTTCATCCTTAATACTATATAATTTTCAAGATAGATATTGATAGATAAATAGGTAGGCAGGTAGGTAGGTAGGTAGAGAGAGTAGATAATAGATAGACAGACAGACAGACAGACAGACAGATAGATAGATAGATAGACAGACAGACAGACAGACAGATAGATACAACACCAGGACAAAAGTTTTTCCTCTTGACTAGCTGCTGCCACCCTCTCCCCTTAGACTCCTGACGGGGCTCATATGAATCACATGGCGGATCGCGGATCAGCTGGTTTGCTTAAAAAAAGAACAATTTATTCCAACTTGAAGTACGATCCGCCACGCAGGCCACGCGATAATTGATCTGTGGCTGAAGATGAGCATTTTCCACTAAACAACTTTGTTTTTTGATGAACGTTTTCAACTAGAAAGAGTTGTGTCCTCATGAGCATGTTGCGCCTCACACAGTGCTTCAACTTGCCGTTCTTCTCATTTTCCTGCATACGCGCGATTTCACGTCTTCTCTTCTAGGCAATGCCGCAGGTGTAAAATAACGTGAGCATTTTCCACTAAACAAATTCGTTTTTTTTGATGAACATTTTCAACTAGAGAGGGTTGTGTCCTCAAGAGCATGTTCAGCCTCACACACTGCTTCAACTAGCCGTGCTTTACATGTACCTGCATACGCGCGATTTCAGGTCTTCTCTTCTAGGCAATGCCGCAGGTGTAAAATAACGCAGAGCATTTTCCACTAAACAAATTCGTGTTTTTTGATGAACATTTTCAACTAGAAAGAGTTGTGTCCTCATGAGCATGTTCGGCCTCACACAGTGCTTCAACTTGCCGTGCTTTACATTTACCTGCATATGCGCGATATCAGGTCTTCTCTTCTAGGCAATGTATACAATATATATATATATATATGTATATTTATATAATATATGTGTATATAGATACACATTTTGTTGAGTACTTTCGGAGGCCCCCTTCAATATTTATTATTTGGTAACAAAACACCCTGGTCCCAATTATTTATATTCAGAAACATTCCGCCTGACCAATGCATGGCGGCTCGCTGGCGTATGCGACCTGCTGGCTGCGTCAGCGGCGAAATGAGGATGCGGCTGCAATCTCAGTATGATCTGGGTCTGTTTGAAAATGGGGTATTTTGACCAACGAAATTCTGGGGGTATAAAACCAACTAGTTCATATTGGATATACTGGGACACAGTGGGGTCATAAAAGCAATATGATGATAGTATGTCTGAAAATTGATGAAAATTGAGCATTTCGCTGCGCTATATGGCTATTTGATTGGGAAAATGAGATTTTAAACCATGGCGATTCTTGGTACCCATATTTTCGAGACAAACCCATCTTTCTGCAAACGCCTGTGAACGTACTCAAAAAGGCAACATGTAGGTATGCATGAGTAACTTGGTGGCATTTCCACCTGGTTGGACTTGGATGTAGCGCAATTATAGGAAGAATCAAGTCACAACAGCTTGGCTCAGCATGACTAAAAACAGTGACTGACACCCTGATACTCCAACAGACACATGAATTTGCACATATGTCATCAGGCAAGCCACTATCTTGAGGTACCAATGTGTACGTAGGGGGAGGTTGCGTCATTCCCCGATCTTCAGCCAACAACTTGAGGAGACAGAGTTGATAAGGGTTGAACAAGTTGCGTAATTCCGCAATTTTGAGGCACCGCTGTGTAGAGAAGAAGGTTGCGTAATATTTGATCTTTGTTGTAGGATTCTCGTTGGGTGCCTCCATTTATAGTTTTGTTTTTTGGAAGTCTGGGCTTTAACAGATACTAGCAGCAAGATCGGGACAATATCGATGTCCACTAGTGTAACAGGAACAAATCTTGAAACGAAGATAAAACCTTGAAAGAAACCATTTGCAAAAAGCAGCAAACACCAAAAAACACAGCGTTCCACTTCTGTAGCCCTGGTGTACAATCGTTTTGTGTTATTTCTGCCGAAATTTGCACACTATTTTTTCCTCAAGCACAATGTGGCGACTAAACATTTTGATGTTTTAAGATTAGATCCAGCAGGTACCAGCATTGGTCTTGCAGTTTTATAGTTCTACAAGGTGGTTACTGCTGACAGTGCTGGTAGCTCTTCAGCTCAGGCCGAAGCTGATGGGCAACTTGGATGCGCATTAAAGGCACTGGGCCTTGAAATTTGTCGCACGTGGCCGTTGAAATCCAATCGTTTTGGGACTTTGTTTCACGCAATTGCAATAGGAAGATCTTGAGGCTCCTTTTCGAGACACTGGTGTAGACACCTGCAACCCCTCGTTTGCAGCTCTGGACACCACAGAATCTTGACTAAACAAACACGTCTCCTGGTTGAAGTGCTGAACATGTTTTGGTCATGTTTTCCCTGACCTTGCCTTCACAGGAACCGCAGCCTGCTCCTTGGCCATGCCACGTGCTGTACCGGTGTGATTTGCAACTATAACACCCTTGCCAATGTGGTTTGCTGGCGACTAGCAGCTGGGCAAGCTTTAGTTCTATGCAACCTTCCAGGTCTGGGTTTGGCTGTCCATAATCATGACCCATTAAATGGAATTAAGACTAACGCCGGAGACGTGTGCCAAGACATCCAACTCTTCGCATAGGCCGGTTGCTGACGCTCCCAGTTGGACTGACAACATTTTTGCACCAGCCGAAGGGTTTGAAATGATAGGAATCTAGACAGCTTGTGCTGATTTGGGATAGAGATTTGTCACAGGCGCAGCTTTCAGATTTGGACGTTGGATGCCAGCTGTTTCCCAGGTACAGTGCTTCATGCTGACGTCAGTTGCACTGTGTTTGCTGGTCACCATCAAGACGCACGCTGGATATCAGAGGTTTTCATGAAAGTCAGCTGCTGAAGTTCAGGGAATCATTGCTGGTGGACCCCGTTGGACCCCTCTTTGAGGACACCATTAGGTGAAAGCAGGTGAGGGCCTAGGCAAGGTGACAGGCCAACCATGGGAACTTGAGAAGTGGTCTAAACGAATGTGCCCAAATCTTTCAGAAGAACAAACGCACGTGCATTCTGGCATTTTGTGAGGTCACCCTGCTTTGGTGTGAGAAGGCAGGTTCCTTGAATTTTCTGATTTGCAGATGCTGTTGTGAATATCTTTGAGACCTTCATTCAAGCCGGAACTCATGACATTTTGCAAGTTGTCTGGTGCTGGATATCTTGATGCTGGTTCTGTTGCTTATCATGGCTCGAAATTGCGGCGGTGCAGGTTTGAAAAGCATGTACCATAGTCAAAACTTGGGTAAATAGCCATTTTTGTTTGGTCATCAATGCATAGGAATTGGGCTTTTTGTCTCACACCTCAGTATCAGATATCTACACCATCTGTGGGGAATTCAAAACCTACTTGATCATTGTCGCCTCAGTTTTGGGCCGAACGCCATGGAGTCCATGGATGCAGGGAAACCAAGCAACCATGATGTGGGAAGCGTTCTCCAAGCACAACCCAATGATTGTGTCCCGCCTGCCTGGCAGGACTCGCACTCAAGCAGCAGTTCGATGTGTTCGAAAGTCACACTGCCGCCGAGATCTCCCAAACAACACCTAGAGTCCGCAGACAAGTTGCCCCAGAGGAGCAAATCAAGAGCAAGAAGTGCATCGAACAGTGACGGGAAGGGCGGCAAACTGGACGGAGCAAACAGTCCAAGCAGTCCAAGGTAAATGGTATGCCAAGGTCTGCCCGTCTCGCCGCAATTCCAACGTATTCTCCACCACGCGGTAAGCTTTGGGGCTTCAATTTGGCAAAGTACGGTGAGAATTTCAAGGTGGCGGCCAAGGAGTTCTTAGAGTGACTGACTCAGTCACAAGCAATGCAATGATCACAGGAGCATGAAATCAGTTAATGTTGTCAACCCAATAATAAACCATCCCATCAACAAACCATTTGGAAATGAATTAAATCATCCCAAATAGGAGTATACCCAATCATATTCAACATTATTAAGACCCATGAGGGAAGGAACATGTCGCCACGTCTCAGCCAGGGCGCTTGCACCGAGACGCTTGTCTAGCCGTGACGAGGATGTTGTCCACTTGCGAGAATTCCATACGGTGAAGGATGCGGAGGGCAGCTATCAAAGCACTTTGCACTTAACTGACAAGGGACGTCTCCTCCATCCCTACCTTTGGGATAAAACGGATTTCGAAGGAGAGAAGCGTGCATCCAAGAAAGAAGCAGACGACTCCGCAGCCAAAGTGTTTTGGGACGATCCCCATGTATTGGACATAGCTAGAAAGCTGAGACCTTCAAAGAAGGCTCAGAGAATCGACCGCAACAGGATTCTGAAAAATCTAAAGAACAGTGCCAAGCGCCAAGCGAAGCGGTTGGCGCAAAGAGCGGCAGTTCAGACCTAGAAAAAGATGCTCCTTGATTGAGGAAGAGCTGGGTGTGTCTAGAATTTGTTGGTTCCACAGTTCGATTGACGCAACCCTGCGCTCCATGGCTCATCCTCTAAAATGAAGGTACTACTCAAATTCATTTTATAGGCATCACAATGCACAAATTGAAGCTTTTGGCAATGCTTGATTCCTATGTAAAACCTCAAATCTTCTTTCGCTGTGCCCAGGGCCGCAGATTAGCTAATTGCGGGAAACAAAAGGATATTCTTCCGCCTCGCCGTTGTGACAAAGCATAAGCAAGGTTCCCAGGAACAGGTGTCTAAGAAAAGGTTGCAAAAAAGGTTCCAGGAATAGGTTCGCAAGCAAGGGTTTCCAGGCAAGGTTCCTGGGAACAGGTGCTGGTAGCTCTTCAGCTCGGCACTGTTGGCGTAAGCCGAATGTATGACTTTAGCAGACTTTTCTTTCGCCGCAAAATTTCATGCAGCTGATTCTCATGCACGTTTCCGGTAGCAGGCTGGACCAGTCACCCGTAGACTCTCGTGAAGCATTTCACAACCAGCCTTTGGTGGGTGATTTCAGGTTTCAACTGTCTTTCACTGTTCATCCCTACCTGAAATCATGACCCCACTTGACTCTTATATTAAAATTAGACAGGATGCAACAAAATGAAACCACCAACCCGAGTTTAAGAAACTGAAAAGCTGATCATCCAACTGAGCCAATAGTCCAATCCACTCCAACTTGACGAACCAGGTGTGTCATGAAGTTGCGTAGCTTGCTTGGGTGATGTTCGGAAAATCCTAGATGGATTCCTGCAGCGATCCATGTACATATTTATACACCCGCCAAGACCTGACAGTATCCCAGCCATAGTAGGACACCAAGCCTAGTATCAGATTCTAAGATCATATATCATATATTATTTAAGGGCTAACGCCCCTCGTCGGCTCCGCCGGATTTCTCGGCCCTCCATTTCATCGCAGTGTGGGGGCTGGAAAGCTTTTGGATGGGGACCTGCTTCAGAAATATATTCCTTACGTTTTTTGAAAAAAAAAAGAACAGGAACTTTGTTGGAAATAGACGGCTTTTTTGGGGAGCAAGTGAGTGCCCGAAAGCTCCTGCCAAGGGTTTTTCCCGAAGAACTGCTGCCAATTTCAACTTGTGACTTCATGTCAAGACGCCTCTGTGCAAAGACTTCTCTGTGTAAAAGCTTTTGTGTGTAAAAGTTTCTGTGTGTAAAAACCACTTTGTGTAAAGACTTCTTTGTGTAAAGCTTCTATGTGTGAAAGCTTCTCTGTGTGAAATGTCTGTGTAAAGATTTCACTGTGTGTAAAAGCTTCGGTGTGTAAAAACTCTCTGTGTAAAGTGTAAAGGCTTCTCTGTGTAAAAGCCTCTGTGTGTAAACGCGTCTGTGTGTGAAAGCTATATATCTGTGTAAAGACTTCTTTGTGTAACAGCTTCTGTGTGTAAAGGCTCCTAGACGTTTGTGTGCAAAAGCTCCTTGGAGTAAAGACTTTTCTGTGTAAAACCTTCTGTGTGTAAAAAGCTCCTTTGTGTAAAGACTTCTCTGTGTAAAAGCCCCTGTGTGTGTAAATGCTTTTGTGTGTAAAAGCTCCTCTGTGTAAAGGCTTCTCTGTGTAAAAAAAGCTTCTGTGTGCAAACACGTCTGTGTGTAAAAACCCTCTCTGTCAGGCCTTCTTCGTGTAAAAAGTTTTGTGCGAAAAAGCTCCTAGACGTTAGTGTGCAAAAGCTCCTTAGGGTAAAGACTTCTCTGTGTAAAACCTTCTGTGTGTAAAAAGCTCCTTTGTGTAAGGACTTCTTTGTGTAAAAGCCCCTGTGTGTGTAAAAGCTTGCTGTGTGTAAACGCTTTTGTGTGTAAAAGCTCCTCTGGCTGAAGGCTTCTCTGTGTAAAAGCTTTTGCGTGTAAAAGTTTCTGTGTGTAAAAACCACTTTGTGTAAAGACTTCTTTGTGTAAAAGCTTCTGTGTGTGAAAGCTTCTCTGTATGAAAGCGCGTCTGTGTAAAGATTTCACTGTGTAAAATTCTCTGTGTAAACGCTTCTCTGTGTAAAAGATTCTGTGTGTAAACGCGTCTGTGAATGAAAGCTATATGTATCTGTGTAAAGACTTCTTCGGGGAACAGCTTCTGTGTGCAAAGGCTCCTAGACGTTTGTGTGCAAAAGCTCCTTAGAGTAAAGACTTCTCTGTGTAAAACCTCCCGGCCAGGTTTTGGCAAAAACGGTCGTTTCCCAATGATCCCAGAAGAGAAATTCAATAGCCGGCCGAGGGGCCGCCAAATGGCAGAAATTTGCTTCCAAAAGGCTCCCGGCCAGGATTTGGCCAAAAACGGCCGTTTCCCAATGATCCCAGAAGAGAAATTCAATAGCCGGCCGAGGGGCCGCCAAATGGCAGAAATTTGCTTCCAAAAGGCTCCCGGCCAGGATTTGGCAAAAACCGGCCGTTTCCCAATGATCCCAGAAGAGAAATTCAATAGCCGGCCGAGGGGCCGCCAAAGGGTAGAAATTTGCTTCCAAAAGGCTCCCGGCCAGGATTTGGCCAAAAACGGCCGTTTCCCAATGATCCCAGAAGAGAAATTCAATAGCCGGCCGAGGGGCCGCCAAATGGCAGAAATTTGCTTCCAAAAGGCTGCCGGCCAGGATTTGGGCAAAAACGGCCGTTTCCCAATGATCCCAGAAGAGAAATTCAATAGCCGGCCGAGGGGCCGCCAAATGGCAGAAATTTGCTTCCAAAAGGCTCCCGGCCAGGATTTGGCCAAAAACGGCCGTTTCCCAATGATCCCAGAAGAGAAATTCAATAGCCGGCCGGGGGGCCGCCAAATGGCAGAAATTTGCTTCCAAAAGGCTCCCGGCCAGGATTTGGGCAAAAACGGCCGTTTCCCAATGATCCCAGAAGAGAAATTCAATAGCCGGCCGAGGGGCCGCCAAATGGCAGAAATTTGCTTCCAAAAGGCTCCCGGCCAGGATTTGGCCAAAACCGGCCGTTTCCCAATGATCCCAGAAGAGAAATTCAATACCCGGCCGAGGGACCGCCAAATGGCAGAAATTTGCTTCCAAAAGGCTCCCGGCCAGGATTTGGCCAAAAACGGCCGTTTCCCAATGATCCCAGAAGAGAAATTCAATAGCCGGCCGAAATTTGCTTCCAAAAGGCTCCCGTGTGTAAAAAGCTCCTTTGTGTATAGACTTCTCTGTGTAAAAGCCCCTGTGTGTGTAAAAGCCTGCTGTGTGTAAATGCTTTTGTGTGTAAAAGCTCCTCTGTGTAAAGGCTTCTCTGTGTAAAAGCTTCTGTGTGTAAATGCGTCTGTGTGTAAAAACCCCTCTGTGTAAAGACGTCTTCGAGTAAAAAGTTCTGTGTGAAAAAGCTCCTAGACGTTTGTGTGCAAAAGCTCCTTGGAGTAAAGACTTCTCTGTGTAAAATCTTCTGTGTGTAAAAAGCTCCTTTGTGTAAGGACTTCTCTGTGTAAAAGCCCCTGTGTGTGTAAAAGCTTGCTGTGTGTAAACGCTTTTGTGTGTAAAAGCTCCTCTGTGTGAAGGCTTCTCTGTGTAAAAGCTTCTGTGTGCAAACGCGTCTGTGTGTAAAAAGCCCCTTAGAGTAAAGACTTCTCTGTGTAAAAGCTTCCGTGTGTAAAAAGCTCCTTTGTGTAAAGACTTCTCTGTGTAAAAGCCCCTGTGTGTGTAAAAGCTTGCTGTGTGCAAATGCTTTTGTGTAAAAGCTCCTCTGTGTAAAGGCTTCTCTGTGTAAAAGCTTCTGTGTGCAAATGCGTCTGCGTGTAAAAACCCCTCTGTGTAAAGACTTCTTCGCGTAAAAACTTCTGTGTGAAAAAGCACCTAGATATTTGTGTGCAAAAGCTCCCTAGAGTAAAGACTTCTCTGTGTAAAACCTTCTGTGTGTAAAAAGCTCCTTTGTGTAAAGACTTCTCTGTGTAAAAGCTCCTGTGTGTGTAAAAGCCTGCTGTGTGTAAATGCTTTTGTGTGTAAAAGCTCCTCTGTGTGAAGGCTTCTCTGTGTAAAATAAGCTTCTGTGTGCAAACGCGTCTGTGTGTAAAAAGCTCCTTTGTGTATAGACTTCTCTGTGTAAAAGCCCCTGTGTGTGTAAAAGCCTGCTGTGTGTAAATGCTTTTGTGTGTAAAAGCTCCTCTGTGTAAAGGCTTCTCTGTGTAAAAGCTTCTGTGTGCAAATGCGTCTGTGTGTAAAAAACCCCTCTGTGTAAAGACGTCTTCGAGTAAAAAGTTCTGTGTGAAAAAGCTCCTAGACGTTTGTGTGCAAAAGCTCCTTGGAGTAAAGACTTCTCTGTGTAAAACCTTCTGTGTGTAAAAAGCTCCTTTGTGTAAGGACTTCTCTGTGTAAAAGCCCCTGTGTGTGTAAAAGCTTGCTGTGTGTAAACGCTTTTGTGTGTAAAAGCTCCTCTGTGTGAAGGCTTCTCTGTGTAAAAGCTTCTGTGTGCAAACGCGTCTGTGTGTAAAAAGCCCCTTAGAGTAAAGACTTCTCTGTGTAAAAGCTTCCGTGTGTAAAAAGCTCCTTTGTGTAAAGACTTCTCTGTGTAAAAGCCCCTGTGTGTGTAAAAGCTTGCTGTGTGCAAATGCTTTTGTGTAAAAGCTCCTCTGTGTAAAGGCTTCTCTGTGTAAAAGCTTCTGTGTGCAAATGCGTCTGTGTGTAAAAACCCCTCTGTGTAAAGACTTCTTCGCGTAAAAACTTCTGTGTGAAAAAGCACCTAGATATTTGTGTGCAAAAGCTCCCTAGAGTAAAGACTTCTCTGTGTAAAACCTTCTGTGTGTAAAAAGCTCCTTTGTGTAAAGACTTCTCTGTGTAAAAGCCCCTGTGTGTGTAAAAGCCTGCTGTGTGTAAATGCTTTTGTGTGTAAAAGCTCCTCTGTGTGAAGGCTTCTCTGTGTAAAATAAGCTTCTGTGTGCAAACGCGTCTGTGTGTAAAAACCCCTCTGTGTAAAGACTTCTTTGTGTAACAGCTTCTGTGTGTAAAGGCGCCTAGACGTTTGTGTGCAAAAGCTCCTTAGAGTAAAGACTTCTCTGTGTAAAACATTCTGTGCGTAAAAAGCTCCTTTGTGTAAAGACTTCTCTGTGTAAAAGCCCCTGTGTGTGTAAAAGCTTCTGTGCGACTCCTCCCTCCAGCTTTCTTTCGGGTCACGCTGTCGTCCAGTTTCAATCTGCAACATTGTTTCCAGTTTCAATCTGCAACATTGTTTCTTGTGGAAGAAGGCAAAGAACAGGTGAAAGCATCGCAGTTTAAAAAATTGAACATAAACAGCGCACAAAGTGTTGTAATTTACAGCATTTTGCGCTGTCAGATGGCAAGAACCCGCGTAAATACCACAGTTTTAGTCCCCGAAAGTGGCTAAAACACTGTTATTTACAGGGTTTCGTTCACGTCACGATCTTCGATTTTTTGGGAAACGCGTAAATACCAGCGTTTTTTCCGTTCATCAAGGCAAAAAATCGGTTCAGAAAGGGAAGAAAATGCTGTAATTTACAGGGGTTTGGCGCCGCCACGGGCAAAAAACTGCGTAAATACCAGCGTTTTGGCGTCCAAAAGTGGCCAAAACACCGCTATTTACAGTGTTTCGTGCCTTCCACGTTTTCTTGAAATTGCAAAAACATTGTGAATACCAGCAGTTTTTGCGATCAACCCGCCAAAAATGCTGTAATTTACAGTGTTTTTTTGCTTGGCTTTCAAAAACACTGGTATTTGCAGTGTTTTGTGCATCTTGGGTCCAAAAAGTATTGGTATTTATAGCATTTTCTGCGTTTTTGCATGGCTCCCGCAAAAGACGTTAAAACGCAAAAATGCTGTAATTTACAGCATTTTGACCATTTCGAAAAGCTGAAAAGCGTCGGAAAAATGTGTCAAAACGGCACTTTTTTCCGATTTTAGGTACCCTCAAAATCGGGGGGGGGGGCCTTTTGCTCTTGGAGACGCTTATGAGCGACCCGGATTCCGGCCAAAAAGCTCTCCCCCACCCTCCTGAAGGATTTTTGGGCTGACGCCCCTCGTCGGCTCCGCCGGACCACGGCCCTCCATTTCATCGCAGTGTGGGCGTGAAAGTTACTGAATGAGGACCTGCTTCAGAAATATATTCCTTAGGTTTTTTGGAACATATTTGTTGGAATAGACGATTTTTTGGGGAGCAAGTGAGTTCCCGAAAGCTCCGGCGAAGGGTTTTTCCTAAAGAACTGCTGCCGATTTCAACTTGTTACTTCGTGTAAAGGCGCCTCTGTGCAAAGACTTCTCTGTGTAAAAGCTTTTGTGTGTAAAAGTTTCTGTGTGTAAAAACCACTTTGTGTAAAGACTTCTTTGTGTAAAAGCTTCTATGTGTGAAAGCTTCTCTGTGTGAAATGTCTGTGTAAAGATTTCACTGTGTGTAAAAGCTTCGGTGTGTAAAAACTCTCTGTGTAAAGTGTAAAGGCTTCTCTGTGTAAAAGCCTCTGTGTGTACACGCGTCTGTGTGTGAAAGCTATATATCTGTGTAAAGACTTCTTTGTGTAACAGCTTCTGTGTGTAAAGGCTCCTAGACGTTTGTGTGCAAAAGCTCCTTGGAGTAAAGACTTCTCTGTGTAAAACCTTCTGTGTGTAAAAAGCTCCTTTGTGTAAAGACTTCTCTGTGTAAAAGCCCCTGTGTGTGCAAATGCTTTTGTGTGTAAAAGCTCCTCTGTGTAAAGGCTTCTCTGTGTAAAAAAAGCTTCTGTGTGCAAACACGTCTGTGTGTAAAAACCCTCTCTGTCAGGCCTTCTTCGTGTAAAAAGTTTTGTGTGAAAAAGCTCCTAGACGTTTGTGTGCAAAAGCTCCTTAGGGTAAAGACGTCTCTGTGTAAAACCTTCTGTGTGTAAAAAGCTCCTTTGTGTAAGGACTTCTTTGTGTAAAAGCCCCTGTGTGTGTAAAAGCTTGCTGTGTGTAAACGCTTTTGTGTGTAAAAGCTCCTCTGGCTGAAGGCTTCTCTGTGTAAAAGCTTTTGTGTGTAAAAGTTTCTGTGTGTAAAAACCACTTTGTGTAAAGACTTCTTTGTGTAAAAGCTTCTGTGTGTGAAAGCTTCTCTGTGTGAAAGCGCGTCTGTGTAAAGATTTCACTGTGTAAAATTCTCTGTGTAAACGCTTCTCTGTGTAAAAGATTCTGTGTGTAAACGCGTCTGTGAATGAAAGCTATATGTATCTGTGTAAAGACTTCTTCGTGGAACAGCTTCTGTGTGCAAAGGCTCCTAGACGTTTGTGTGCAAAAGCTCCTTAGAGTAAAGACTTCTCTGTGTAAAACCTCCCGGCCAGGTTTTGGCAAAAACGGCCGTTTCCCAATGATCCCAGAAGAGAAATTCAATAGCCGGCCGAGGGGCCGCCAAATGGTAGAAATTTGCTTCCAAACGGCTCCCGGCCAGGATTTGGCCAAAAACGGCCGTTTCCCAATGATCCCAGAAGAGAAATTCAATAGCCGGCCGAGGGGCCGCCAAATGGCAGAAATTTGCTTCCAAAAGGCTCCCGGCCAGGATTTGGGCAAAAACGGCCGTTTCCGTTTCCCAATGATCCCAGAAGAGAAATTCAATAGCCGGCCGAGGGACCGCCAAATGGCAGAAATTTGCTTCCTCCTTGGAGTAAAGACTTCTCTGTGTAAAGCCTTCTGTGTGTAAAAAGCTCCTTTGTGTAAGGATTTCTCTGTGTAAAAGCCCCTGTGTGTGTAAAAGCTTGCTGTGTGCAAATGCTTTTGTGTAAAAGCTCCTCTGTGTAAAGGCTTCTCTGTGTAAAAGCTTCTGTGTGCAAATGCGTCTGTGTGTAAAAACCCCTCTGTGTAAAGACTTCTTCGCGTAAAAACTTCTGTGTGAAAAAGCACCTAGATATTTGTGTGCAAAAGCTCCCTAGAGTAAAGACTTCTCTGTGTAAAGCCTTCTGTGTGTAAAAAGCTCCTTTGTGTATAGACTTCTCTGTGTAAAAGCCCCTGTGTGTGTAAAAGCCTGCTGTGTGTAAATGCTTTTGTGTGTAAAAGCTCCTCTGTGTAAAGGCTTCTCTTCTCTGTGTAAAAGCCCCTGTGTGTGTAAAAGCTGCTGTGCAAATGCTTTTGTCTCCTCTGTGTAAAGGCTTCTCTGTGTAAAAAAATGCGTCTGTGTGTAAAAACCCCTCTGTGTAAAGACGTCTTCGAGTAAAAAGTTCTGTGTGAAAAAGCTCCTAGACGTTTGTGTGCAAAAGCTCCTTGGAGTAAAGACTTCTCTGTGTAAAACTTTCTGTGTGTAAAAAGCTCCTTTGTGTAAGGACTTCTCTGTGTAAAAGCCCCTGTGTGTGTAAAAGCTTGCTGTGTGTGAACGCTTTTGTGTGTAAAAGCTCCTCTGTGTGAAGGCTTCTCTGTGTAAAAGCTTCTGTGTGCAAACGCGTCTGTGTGTAAAAAGCCCCTTAGAGTAAAGACTTCTCTGTGTAAAAGCTTCCGTGTGTAAAAAGCTCCTTTGTGTAAAGACTTCTCTGTGTAAAAGCCCCTGTGTGTGTAAAAGCTTGCTGTGTGCAAATGCTTTTGTGTAAAAGCTCCTCTGTGTAAAGGCTTCTCTGTGTAAAAGCTTCTGTGTGCAAATGCGTCTGTGTGTAAAAACCCCTCTGTGTAAAGACTTCTTCGCGTAAAAACTTCTGTGTGAAAAAGCACCTAGATATTTGTGTGCAAAAGCTCCCTAGAGTAAAGACTTCTCTGTGTAAAAGCCCCTGTGTGTGTAAAAGCTCTGTGTGCAAATGCTTTTGTGTAAAAGCTGTGTAAAGCTTCTTGTGTAAATGCTTTTGTGTGTAAAAGCTCCTCTGTGTGAAGGCTTCTCTGTGTAAAATAAGCTTCTGTGTGCAAACGCGTCTGTGTGTAAAAACCCCTCTGTGTAAAGACTTCTTCGTGTAAAAGCTTCTGTGTGTAAAGGCTCCTAGACGTTTGTGTGCAAAAGCTCCTTAGAGTAAAGACTTCGCTGTGTAAAACCTTCTGTGCGTAAAAAGCTCCTTTGTGTAAAGACTTCTCTGTGTAAAAGCCCCTGTGTGTGTAAAAGCTTCTGTGCGACTCCTCCCTCCAGCTTTCTTTCGGGTCACGCTGTCGTCCAGTTTCAATCTGCAACATTGTTTCTTGTGGAAGAAGGCAAAGAACAGGTGAAAGCATCGCAGTTTAAAAAATTGAACATAAACAGCGCACAAAGTGTTGTAATTTACAGCATTTTGCGCTGTCAGATGGCAAGAACCCGCGTAAATACCACAGTTTTAGTCCCCGAAAGTGGCTAAAACACTGTTATTTACAGGGTTTCGTTCACGTCACGATCTTCGATTTTTTGGGAAACGCGTAAATACCAGCGTTTTTTCCGTTCATCAAGGCAAAAAATCGGTTCAGAAAGGGAAGAAAATGCTGTAATTTACAGGGGTTTGGCGCCGCCACGGGCAAAAAACTGCGTAAATACCAGCGTTTCGGCGTCCAGAAGTGGCCAAAACACCGCTATTTACAGTGTTTCGTGCCTTCCACGTTTTCTTGAAATTGCAAAAACACTGTGAATACCAGCAGTTTTTGCGATCAACACGCCAAAAATGCTGTAATTTACAGTGTTTTTTTGCTTGGCTTTCAAAAACACTGGTATTTGCGGTGTTTTGTGCATCTTGGGTCCAAAAAGTATTGGTATTTACAGCATTTTCTGCGTTTTTGCATGGCTCCCGCAAAAGATGTTAAAACGCAAAAATGCTGTAATTTACAGCATTTTGTGACTTTCGAAAAGCGAAAAATCGTCCGAAAAATGTGTCAAAACGGCACTTTTTTCCGATTTTAGGTACCCTCAAAACGGGGGGGGGGAATGCTCTTGGAGACGCTTATGAGCGACCCGGATCCCGGCCAAAAACCTCTCCCCCACCCTCCTGAAGGATTTTTGGTGGTTTTCGGGGCCCGGCGTCGGAGGGTCGGCGGCTGGGGGCGCGCCTCACCTTAGAGCTCTAGTCGCTCTGGGACGCTCGTGACGCATTTGTCAGCGTACTCGTGGGGAGCCGGCGGAGCCGAATTTAAGGGCTAACGCCCCTCGTCGGCTCCGCCGGATTTCTCGGCCCTCCATTTCATCGCAGTGTGGGGGCTGGAAAGCTTTTGGATGGGGACCTGCTTCAGAAATATATTCCTTACGTTTTTTGAAAAAAAAAAAGAACAGGAACTTTGTTGGAAATAGACGGCTTTTTTGGGGAGCAAGTGAGTGCCCGAAAGCTCCTGCCAAGGGTTTTTCCCGAAGAACTGCTGCCAATTTCAACTTGTGACTTCATGTCAAGACGCCTCTGTGCAAAGACTTCTCTGTGTAAAAGCTTTTGTGTGTAAAAGTTTCTGTGTGTAAAAACCACTTTGTGTAAAGACTTCTTTGTGTAAAAGCTTCTATGTGTGAAAGCTTCTCTGTGTGAAATGTCTGTGTAAAGATTTCACTGTGTGTAAAAGCTTCGGTGTGTAAAAACTCTCTGTGTAAAGTGTAAAGGCTTCTCTGTGTAAAAGCCTCTGTGTGTAAACGCGTCTGTGTGTGAAAGCTATATATCTGTGTAAAGACTTCTTTGTGTAACAGCTTCTGTGTGTAAAGGCTCCTAGACGTTTGTGTGCAAAAGCTCCTTGGAGTAAAGACTTCTCTGTGTAAAACCTTCTGTGTGTAAAAAGCTCCTTTGTGTAAAGACTTCTCTGTGTAAAAGCCCCTGTGTGTGTAAATGCTTTTGTGTGTAAAAGCTCCTCTGTGTAAAGGCTTCTCTGTGTAAAAAAAGCTTCTGTGTGCAAACACGTCTGTGTGTAAAAACCCTCTCTGTCAGGCCTTCTTCGTGTAAAAAGTTTTGTGTGAAAAAGCTCCTAGACGTTTGTGTGCAAAAGCTCCTTAGGGTAAAGACTTCTCTGTGTAAAACCTTCTGTGTGTAAAAAGCTCCTTTGTGTAAGGACTTCTTTGTGTAAAAGCCCCTGTGTGTGTAAAAGCTTGCTGTGTGTAAACGCTTTTGTGTGTAAAAGCTCCTCTGGCTGAAGGCTTCTCTGTGTAAAAGCTTTTGCGTGTAAAAGTTGCTGTGTGTAAAAACCACTTTGTGTAAAGACTTCTTTGTGTAAAAGCTTCTGTGTGTGAAAGCTTCTCTGTGTGAAAGCGCGTCTGTGTAAAGATTTCACTGTGTAAAATTCTCTGTGTAAACGCTTCTCTGTGTAAAAGATTCTGTGTGTAAACGCGTCTGTGAATGAAAGCTATATATCTGTGTAAAGACTTCTTCGTGGAACAGCTTCTGTGTGCAAAGGCTCCTAGACGTTTGTGTGCAAAAGCTCCTTAGAGTAAAGACTTCTCTGTGTAAAACCTTGCGGCCAGGTTTTGGCAAAAACGGCCGTTTCCCAATGATCCCAGAAGAGAAATTCAATAGCCGGCCGAGGGGCCGCCAAATGGCAGAAATTTGCTTCCAAAAGGCTCCCGGCCAGGATTTGGCCAAAAACGGCCGTTTCCCAATGATCCCAGAAGAGAAATTCAATAGCCGGCCGAGGGGCCGCCAAATGGCAGAAATTTGCTTCCAAAAGGCTCCCGGCCAGGATTTGGGCAAAAACGGCCGTTTCCCAATGATCCCAGAAGAGAAATTCAATAGCCGGCCGAGGGACCGCCAAATGGCAGAAATTTGCTTCCAAAAGGCTCCCGGCCAGGATTTGGCCAAAAACGGCCGTTTCCCAATGATCCCAGAAGAGAAATTCAATAGCCGGCCGAGGGGCCGCCAAATGGCAGAAATTTGCTTCCAAAAGGCTCCCGGCCAGGATTTGGCCAAAACCGGCCGTTTCCCAATGATCCCAGAAGAGAAATTCAATAGCCGGCCGAGGGACCGCCAAATGGCAGAAATTTGCTTCCAAAAGGCTCCCGGCCAGGATTTGGGCAAAAACGGCCGTTTCCCAATGATCCCAGAAGAGAAATTCAATAGCCGGCCGAGGGGCCGCCAAAAGGCCGAAATTTGCTTCCAAAAGGCTCCCGTGTGTAAAAAGCTCCTTTGTGTATAGACTTCTCTGTGTAAAAGCCCCTGTGTGTGTAAAAGCCTGCTGTGTGTAAATGCTTTTGTGTGTAAAAGCTCCTCTGTGTAAAGGCTTCTCTGTGTAAAAGCTTCTGTGTGCAAATGCGTCTGTGTGTAAAAACCCCTCTGTGTAAAGACGTCTTCGAGTAAAAAGTTCTGTGTGAAAAAGCTCCTAGACGTTTGTGTGCAAAAGCTCCTTGGAGTAAAGACTTCTCTGTGTAAAACCTTCTGTGTGTAAAAAGCTCCTTTGTGTAAGGACTTCTCTGTGTAAAAGCCCCTGTGTGTGTAAAAGCTTGCTGTGTGTAAACGCTTTTGTGTGTAAAAGCTCCTCTGTGTGAAGGCTTCTCTGTGTAAAAGCTTCTGTGTGCAAACGCGTCTGTGTGTAAAAAGCCCCTTAGAGTAAAGACTTCTCTGTGTAAAAGCTTCCGTGTGTAAAAAGCTCCTTTGTGTAAAGACTTCTCTGTGTAAAAGCCCCTGTGTGTGTAAAAGCTTGCTGTGTGCAAATGCTTTTGTGTAAAAGCTCCTCTGTGTAAAGGCTTCTCTGTGTAAAAGCTTCTGTGTGCAAATGCGTCTGTGTGTAAAAACCCCTCTGTGTAAAGACTTCTTCGCGTAAAAACTTCTGTGTGAAAAAGCACCTAGATATTTGTGTGCAAAAGCTCCCTAGAGTAAAGACTTCTCTGTGTAAAACCTTCTGTGTGTAAAAAGCTCCTTTGTGTAAAGACTTCTCTGTGTAAAAGCCCCTGTGTGTGTAAAAGCCTGCTGTGTGTAAATGCTTTTGTGTGTAAAAGCTCCTCTGTGTGAAGGCTTCTCTGTGTAAAATAAGCTTCTGTGTGCAAACGCGTCTGTGTGTAAAAACCCCTCTGTGTAAAGACTTCTTCGTGTAAAAGCTTCTGTGTGTAAAGGCTCCTAGACGTTTGTGTGCAAAAGCTCCTTAGAGTAAAGACTTCGCTGTGTAAAACCTTCTGTGCGTAAAAAGCTCCTTTGTGTAAAGACTTCTCTGTGTAAAAGCCCCTGTGTGTGTAAAAGCTTCTGTGCGACTCCTCCCTCCAGCTTTCTTTCGGGTCACGCTGTCGTCCAGTTTCAATCTGCAACATTGTTTCCAGTTTCAATCTGCAACATTGTTTCTTGTGGAAGAAGGCAAAGAACAGGTGAAAGCATCGCAGTTTAAAAAATTGAACATAAACAGCGCACAAAGTGTTGTAATTTACAGCATTTTGCGCTGTCAGATGGCAAGAACCCGCGTAAATACCACAGTTTTAGTCCCCGAAAGTGGCTAAAACACTGTTATTTACAGGGTTTCGTTCACGTCACGATCTTCGATTTTTTGGGAAACGCGTAAATACCAGCGTTTTTTCCGTTCATCAAGGCAAAAAATCGGTTCAGAAAGGGAAGAAAATGCTGTAATTTACAGGGGTTTGGCGCCGCCACGGGCAAAAAACTGCGTAAATACCAGCGTTTCGGCGTCCAAAAGTGGCCAAAACACCGCTATTTACAGTGTTTCGTGCCTTCCACGTTTTCTTGAAATTGCAAAAACACTGTGAATACCAGCAGTTTTTGCGATCAACACGCCAAAAATGCTGTAATTTACAGTGTTTTTTTGCTTGGCTTTCAAAAACACTGGTATTTGCGGTGTTTTGTGCATCTTGGGTCCAAAAAGTATTGGTATTTACAGCATTTTCTGCGTTTTTGCATGGCTCCCGCAAAAGATGTTAAAACGCAAAAATGCTGTAATTTACAGCATTTTGTGACTTTCGAAAAGCGAAAAATCGTCCGAAAAATGTGTCAAAACGGCGCTTTTTTCCGATTTTAGGTACCCTCAAAACGGGGGGGGGGGCCTTTTGCTCTTGGAGACGCTTATGAGCGACCCGGATCCCGGCCAAAAAGCTCTCCCCCACCCTCCTGAAGGATTTTTGGTGTTTTTCGGGGCCCGGCGTCGGAGGGTCGGCGGCTTGGGGCGCGCCTCACCTTAGAGCTCTAGTCGCTCTGGGACGCTCGTGGGGCAAGCCACTCGTGGGGAGCCGGCGGAGCCGAATTTAAGGGCTGCCGCCCCTGCCGCCGACCCCGGAACAAAAGACCAGGAACACGTCACGTCTGAAGCCCTAGTAACTGCAGTTAACGGACTGATTTGAAGAAGATGCTTTGAACACAGTATTTAATAGATTGATAATATGTTAATATCATATTTTTACATTTAGATATTTATATATCTTACATCTATTATATGATATAGGTATAATCTAAATACGATGTGTACGTATACATGGTGTTTATAATATGCAAATATATATAAAATATACTCCCTAACGTCGCTTCTGAAACCCTAGAAAAAAACGATTTTTGGGCTGCCTTTGGCGTAGCTTTCCTGTCGCTTTGAAGCCTGCAACCTTGCAACATTGCAACGCGCAACAGCTCTACTGATGGACACCACTCGAAACGCTGAAACACCTAATTTCGCGCCCAAAACATCCCAAAAGTGACCAGAAAAACTCCCTAACGTCGCTTCTGAAACCCTAGAAAAAAACAATTTTTGGGCTGCTTTTGGCGTAGCTTTCCTGTCGCTTTGAAGCCTGCAACCTTGCAACTTTGCAACGCGCAACAGCTCTACTGATGGACACCACTCGAAACGCTGAAACACCACCTAATTTCGCGCCCAAAACATCCCAAAAGTGACCAGAAAAACTCCCCAACGTCGCTTCTGAAACCCTAGAAATAAACGATTTTTGGGCTGCCTTTGGCGTAGCTTTCCTGTCGCTTTGAAGCCTGCAACCTTGCAACATTGCAACGCGCAACAGCTCTACTGATGGACACCACTCGAAACGCTGAAACACCTAATTTCGCACCCAAAACATCCCAAAAGTGACCTGAAAAACTCCCTAACGTCGCTTCTGAAACCCTAGAAAAAAAACAATTTTTTTCGCTGCCTTTGGCGTCGCTTTCCTGTCGCTTTGCAGCCTTCAACCGTGCAACTTTGCAACGCGCAACAGCTCTACTGATGGAGACCACTCGAAACGCTGAAACACCTAATTTCGCGCCCAAAACATCCGAAAAGTGACCAGAAAAACTCCCTAACGTCGCTTCTGAAACCCTAGAAAAAAGCAATTTTTGGGCTGCCTTTGGCGTAGCTTTCCTGTCGCTTTGAAGCCTTCAACCTTGCAACTTTGCAACGCGCAACAGCTCTACTGATGGATACACTCGAAACGCTGAAACACATAATTTCGCGCCCAAAACATCCCAAAAGTGACCAGAAAAACTCCCTAACGTCGCTTCTGAAACCCTAGAAATAAACGATTTTTGGGCTGCCTTTGGCGTAGCTTTCCTGTCGCTTTGAAGCCTGCAACCTTGCAACATTGCAACGCGCAACAGCTCTACTGATGGACACCACTCGAAACGCTGAAACACCACCTAATTTCGCACCCAAAACATCCCAAAAGTGACCAGAAAAACTCCCTAACGTCGCTTCTGAAACCCTAGAAAAAAAACATTTTTTTTCGCTGCCTTTGGCGTCGCTTTCCTGTCGCTTTGCAGCCTTCAACCTTGCAACTTTGCAACGCGCAACAGCTCTACTGATGGACACCACTCGAGACGCTGAAACACCACCTAATTTCGTGCCCAAAACATCCCAAAAGTGACCAGAAAAACTCCCTAACGTCGCTTCTGAAACCCTAGAAAAAAACGATTTTTGGGCTGCCTTTGGCGTAGCTTTCCTGTCGCTTTGAAGCCTTCAACCTTGCAACATTGCAACGCGCAACAACTCTACTGATGGACACCACTCGAAACGCTGAAACACCACCTGATTTCGCGCTCAAAACATCCCAAAAGTGACCAGAAAAACTCCCTAACGTCGCTTCTGAAACCCTAGAAAAAAACGATTTTTGGGCTGCCTTTGGCGTAGCTTTCCTGTCGCTTTGAAGCCTTCAACCTTGCAACATTGCAACGCGCAACAGCTCTACTGATGGACACCACTCCAGACGCTGAAACACCACCTAATTTCGCGCCCAAAACATCCCAAAAGTGACCAGAAAAACTCCCTAACGTCGCTTCTGAAACCCTAGAAAAAAACGATTTTTGGGCTGCCTTTGGCGTAGCTTTCCTGTCGCTTTGAAGCCTTCAACCTTGCAACAGTGCAACGCGCAACAACTCTACTGATGGACACCACTCGAAACGCTGAAACACCACCTAATTTCGCGCCCAAAACATCCCAAAAGTGACCAGAAAAACTCCCTAACGTCGCTTCTGAAACCCTAGAAAAAAACGATTTTTGGGCTGCCTTTGGCGTAGCTTTCCTGTCGCTTTGAAGCCTTCAACCTTGCAACTTTGCAACGCGCAACAGCTCTACTGATGGACACCACTCGAAACGCTGAAACACATAATTTCGCGCCCAAAACATCCCAAAAGTGACCAGAAAAACTCCCTAACGTCGCTTCTGAACCCCTAGAAAAAAACGATTTTTGGGCTGCCTTTGGCGTAGCTTTCCTGTCGCTTTGAAGCCTGCAACCTTGCAACATTGCAACGCGCAACAGCTCTACTGATGGACACCACTCGAAACGCTGAAACACCTAATTTCGCGCCCAAAACATCCCAAAAGTGACCAGAAAAACTCCCTAACGTCGCTTCTGAAACCCTAGAAAAAAACGATTTTTGGGCTGCCTTTGGCGTAGCTTTCCTGTCGCTTTGAAGCCTTCAACCTTGCAACATTGCAACGCGCACCAGCTCTACTCATGGACACCACTCGAAACGGTGAAACACCACCTAATTTCGCGCCCAAAACATCCCAAAAGTGACCTGAAAAACTCCCTAACGTCGCTTCTGAAACCCTAGAAAAAAACGATTTTTGGGCTTGGGAACTTATGAGAGATCCTAGACGGCTGCTGCCGTTCCATCTTATTAAGAACTGCTGGCTGCTCCAAGCTGGCTACTAGCTGAAGGACGACAGGGCGCTGCTGCTGCAGCAGCTGCTGCTGTTTTGGCGCAAGGACCTGTTTGTACTGCTGCTGGCTTCAAAAAAACTCTCTGCCCTGACGCGCTCCCCATTGCCGTCGGCCGGGGTCGACGGATATCAAACCGGATTTTCTTGTAGAATTGTAGAGTGTTCCTTCAAGCAAGCCATTGACAGATTGAAACATTTCAAGTCAGTCAGCAGGTAAGAATCTGTAAGACAGCTGCTGGGATATCGTCACTAGTTGCACCAGCACTCTCGCGCACGGCCGCAGGGCATCGATTGGTTTCAAGACTCTGATGAGAAAAAAAACAAGGAGAATGGCCACTAGGTGGTTTATAACCCAGTATAACTAGGGTCTAGAGTCTATGGTAATTAACTAGAGCTCATGGTGTTTATAAACCAACAAACATAACTGGGGGGTTAGGCGGCCAGTGGCCAATCCGTCAAGGAGAGGAAAGAAGGAAGAAGAGGGAAATTTGGTCTCGCCGTCCGAACCAGCTGAATTCGATGTGCAGGTGATCTTGTGATGAGTTTGGCATTAGTTCTATCATGGCGTCAATCACAAATCAGATGAGTAATTTTATCTGGAAAGTCCTGCGAGCAAGTCGCAGCCGGTTAGGATTGTGGGCAACAGATAACAGATCCAGCAATAAACTTCAAACGAAGCTTCACTCCCAATCTTTCAATCTTCTCAAGAATAGGGTTTTGTGGCAGCGCCATTTGATAAGCCAGCAGCTCCCCATCTCGACCGAGATGGCGCTGGCACAGCCTTTCAGACGTCTCCGAGGCTCAGGACAGGGGATGACTCCCAAACCCAGCATACTTAGCATATCTAAGTCCAGAAAAAAGTTGCAAACCTTCGCGAAACACACTTTTTTCATTTACAAGATCTCTGTGGGAGACTTCAGCTATTGATTTTTCCAGGGCTCGACATTATGGACCCTACCAAAATCATTCAAAATCTACAGATTGGCTTGTCACTTGCCTTGATCAGTCCCAATCACTCTCCCAGTTACATTCGAAGTACAACACAATATGTTTATGGATTTCCTGGCCAATTTAAGAAAATTGATATCGCATATATCTCCCAGTATGTTTGAAGAAGTTGTCTTTTACACGCTTCTATTGACAATCAGCGGATCAGACACTGCATGTCCCAATTATATTTGGACTTGTTAAACGCAATTTCAAAGCCACTAGCCGAGCCCCACCTCTGGTGACCTATATATATATATATATGGTCCAGCGTTCCAAGCCCCCCCCACCTCCCCGGCCATGGGTATGGGTCAGCCCCCATACCCCCCCTGTGGTGTGGTATGGTGTGGTACTGTCCCCCTGCCCCCCTGTGGTGTGGTATGGTGTGGTACTGTCCCCCTCCCCCCCCTGTGGTGTGGTATGGTGTGGTACTGTCCCCCTCCCCCCCCTGTGGTGTGGTGGGGGCATGGTTGTATATATATATATGTATATGTATATGTATATTATATATATGTAAATAAATAAATATATATATATATATTTAATTTACATATACACACACACATATATATATATGTAAATATCTGTGTATATGTATGTATGTATGTATGTATGTATGTATGTATGTATGTATTTATGTATGTATGTATGTATGTACGTATATGTGTATACAATATATATATATATGTATTTATGTTTTATATGCATATATATAAATGTGTATGTATGTAAGTGTCTATATTTATATATGAATATATTTATGGGTATATTTGTGTGTATGTATATAAATACAGATCTGAATATGTGTGTGTGTGTACAGAGATAAATATTTGTGTGTGTATGTATGTATATATATATGTATGTGCCTATAATACAAATATAAATATAAATACGAATATAAATATGAATATAAATATAAATAAATAAATATATATATATATAAATATGAAGTAGATACATAGAACGTGTATATATAACCATAGGTACCACGTAGGTACTTTGAGGGAGTATGTGTGCTACGTAGGTCGTCTAAAAGGTAGCATGTACCTAGTGAATGCGAGGCTGGTAGTCAGAATCGCCCCAAAAACCTAGCAAATACGAGGCTGGACCTCAGAAATGCTGCCAATAGCTTGCAAATAGAAGGGAACGGGGTGCTACCTGGGGACCCATACCATGGTGGGGGTGGGGTAGGAACACGGAACACGAGACCATATACACGTATATATATATATATGTATTTGTATTTAGATAGATAGATAGATAGATAGATGGATAGATAGATAGATAGATAGATAGATAGACATATATATATTTATGTGTATATACATATATATATACACATATACATATATATATATACATTTACACACATATATATATATATATTTATACATATATATATATACATATTTATATATATATATTTATATTTATATACACATGTATACACATACACGCATAGACCTATAATAGCAACCCCACAGAAAGATAGAACAAGAAGGTCGTCATAGATTTATCCTTTCCTATCCTTTTGCAAGTTTCTTGTATTGTATAAATACACAGGATTACACAGGTATAGACCATTGATATGTGGAGTTATAAGCCATGTCACAACCGCCGAAACCACCATTGGTCGGCCCCCAGGCGAGGAGCCTGACTTGGATGCCTTGGGGCCAGAGATCCAGGGCTCTATCTTGTCGGCCTTGCTGCAGGCAGGGGATGGGGGATGAAGGCCCTGGGTGAACAAAATTTGGGGAGATTCAACCAAAATTTGGGGATTTAAGTGGTTTCGGCAACCCAATTTGGGATCTAACTTAGAACCAACAACAAATTAGAGACTTTAAGTAGCAAGAATTCGGATTTGACCAGCAAAAATTGGTGAAATGGCAAGCATGGGAACTTAACCACCCGACATTTGTGATTTAGCCAGTAATGACTACTAATGTTATGAATTTCTGCAATTTGGCCCACAGTCAGGTGTAAGGGGATATTAAGGGGTTTACCAATTGGGTAGTCTAACATAAAATGGGGAACCTGACAATATAATAGAATATACGGGCATGAAGAAACAAACATGCGGAGATCATAGGGGACATGAATGATTAAGCAAACATACGGAACGGTTAGGACAGAGTACAAACCAACAATGAGATCACCAAGCTTAGGTGCACAGCACCAAAAAACGGGGATGCGAAAGGGCATGCCGGGTATAGCAACAAACATTAGCAACCATGACATGGCTAACCAGCGATAATCAATCGGGGTGCAACAGTCTAGTTGGTTCGAGAGAACCTTCGCAGGAACCCTCAGCATATTTGGAAGGGTACAGATGGGTACATACCCATGGGGTTCATATCAAGATTCCTTCAACTCATTCGAAATCCATGGAACTTCGGTGGAGATTCACCAGTTTCGTAGCATCTTGGGGGTCCATGGTGGCTCTGGGACTCCGACCCAGTTATTTCGATAAAAGATGAAAACTTGTGAATGGGTCCTTTACGGAAAATTACTCCCAGTTTTATCTTTTTCTAATCATTTGTACTTTTTTAAATTTCCATTCTCAGAGATCATCTCCTCCCAGAAAGAACACACCTCCCTGTTTTGGGAACCTGAATTTTTCATGGGACCTTTAAAGATGGGACATCTCACTTTTGCCCACCCGACGTTTCTCTGTGACATACTGAATCCCAGATTTATGGAGTAGGCTATATGACATATTCTTTGCATATCATCATTCCATATCTTCATCATTTTTCCATCATTTGTCTATCACACACCTGTTCAAGCAACTCACTATACACCCTGTTTACAGCAGTCTGCCAGCTTGCGTCACATCCCATTTCATATCCTCATCCATTTCATATCCTCAATTTGAGACATGTCTTCCCAGTTTCTCCTAGGTTACATCCTCATCCTATCCTCCGGTAATTCAACATAGTCAGGGAAAATAGCCCATTTAGTTCGACGATGTATGGAGCAAAAAAAACTGATTTTCCATCACCGGAGGATAGGTGATACAATTATCATAGAATCTTCACTTTCCTATCTTTCCTACATCAGGGACATCCACCCCCTGGCTTTTTTCGGCAGGACCAACGCCCAGACGCTCCGCAGGGGCAAGCTGTGCTGCGCGCAAAAAATGCTGGCGCTCGGGATGTCCGGGACGGCCTGCGCGGAGGCGCAGTCGAGGAAAAGGAGGGACAGCCAGAAATTCATGGCAGATTTATGGCTGAATTGTGGGACAATTGTGGGATAAGTTGGGGAATTAATTATAGGATTATGATATGGATTTGCCTGTTATATAACATTGGCCATTTAGGGTGGACATCCATAAATTTAAAAGGTTGTATATTGATGAACCAACAGGTTGATTTTTTTGTGAAGCAAAGGGGAGGCAAGATGTCAAGCTGGAAGGTTACACACCATATAGATGCACATTTATCTCTGTTTTCAGCCGCAAACAATGACATTCCGACCAACGTTTGGCTTGTAACCAAAATGGGTAGGAACATGGGGATATCCAGCTATATATATATATATGAATGCAAGGATGAACATCCAGCTATAACAGCTATATTTTGATGTTCAGCAGGATTCTAGGGCTTTGATCAAAAGTTATGTGTAGCGAAATATCAGACCTTGCAAACTAACTTTGGTCACAAACATAATAAACAACCCCAGTTGGTGGACGCCCAACGACTTGAGGGATACCTATGAGTGTGCATGTTTATGCTAACGGACTCGTTACCGTCGCACAAACCCACATCCGGTAGCCTGGGGTGGGGTGGGGTGGGATAATAACGTCATTGAAATTTCCACATGAACCTGCTGCTACGCTCTATGTTCTTCAATTGCAATTTCACATGAACTTGCTGCTACGCTCTATGATCTTCAATTGCAATTTCACATGAACTTGATGCTACGCTCTATGATCTTCAATTGCAATTTCACATGAACTTGATGCTAGGCTCTATGATCTTCAGGTGCCTTTCCACACATCCACATCCGGTAGTCTGGGGTGGGGTGGGGTGGGATGGGATAATAACGTCATTTGCGATTCCACATGAACTTGATGCTACGCTCTATGATCTTCATTGGCATGTCCACAT
>CAMXCT020003446.1:291117-326117 GCA_947184155.2 Cladocopium goreaui | reverse complement strand
CTTGGAGGGATGTTGGTATTTCAAGACATGAAAAATAGGAAAAAATGAGCAGAGAGCACTGGATACGAAGAATTTGGAGAACAGATTGTACCCAGTTTGTCACAATCAAAGTGGAGGAAAGAGACGTGTCATGTGATGCTGGCAGAGGATTGAAATTGGGACCTCATGGATTCATGGCGTTCCAGACAGCGGCTGCGCAAGATGTGCTCCGATGCTTGGGAGTCGAAGGTTGCGACTTTTTGGAATGGCCTTGACATATGAAGGGTATACTGTATATATATATACATACAAAAAATATAAACTGATCTCCAGTTTCAACATGGCCCAAGACTTTCAGGAAAACTACATGTGTGATGTCGCAAGATGAAGAGAACAAGGGGCCATGATGTCACCTAGGAGACCTCCTAGATGGATTCATCCCGCGACTACTGAAAGAAGACTACCCTGATGGCGTTGCTTTGAAAGCTGTGAATCGCACCAAGCTGAGCTTCAGAAACTGGTTGAAGGCACCAGGGCCGTGATTCGGGGTCGAATCGCGAGATAGGGTGTGGTTGCATACCCCTTACCCATGGGTATATCATCCATTTCACTGGATTGGGATGAGGCGGAAAAATCTACCGGAAGCCTATGGGTTTTGGACCCTTCAAATCCAAATCTCTGGAGTTTTCGCGAGTTTTCCTAAAACAAAACGCCGGGGCCAAGTTCTGGGACCATGTCTGGAGGAGTCCAACCAGGATTCCGAACTGGCGGATGGCGGTGAGCGACTCCGCACGGAGGTTGGCCAAGCCATCCATGCGCCCAAGGCCGCCCATGGCCTGTCAGGTTTCTCTTACCCTCTGGTAATTTAACATAGCTATTGAAAATGGCCATTTATAGTGGATTTACCCATTAAAAATGGTGATTTTCCATAGTTATGTTAGTTTACCAGAGGGTATTGGGTGGGATTTCATGTGTCTGAAAATCAGGAGACCCTCAAATTTTCAAATCAAATGTGATGAATTCAGATCATCATTTTCCTCACTGCATTATACACACGTTTTATTTTGGGGGTTATGCTGTTATGCCATATTTTCAGATACACCCAAAGAATGATGTTATTTTTTCTTTTTATCCCATGAAATGCCTGCCCATGATATAAATCCCTAAATCCCATGAAGTCCCTATTGTTGATGCTTAACCCCGAAAATCTTCAGGCACAGCCACGTTGGATATCAATATCCCATTCATATCCAATGATTTTTCAATTTTCTTATGATTATAATGAATATCCATGTTGAACTTGGGATATTTTCAATTTTCCATAAATATCCCATTCATATCCAATATCCCATGTTTGTTGGATATCCATGTTGAACTTTTCCCACTGGAGCCCATGAGTCCATGGTCCATGGTCATCTCCGGCAGGATCTCCAAAGCGCTTCCGAACGCTTCGTGGCAAAGCTGCCGGAGCGTGTCATGCGCAAGGGGCAGGTGTGCAACTGGACTGAAGCCGGGTCCAGGCTATTGGTTTAGTCTTGCAACCAGAGATGCAGAAACGGTGGTGAACATGAGTTGTCACTAGAAGACTATAAACTAGAACTGGGTTTAATTAACCTTTCTATCAGTTGTGGGGGTTGCTTTTCAGCGTGCTTGATTTAACTCTCCGGCCGGTGGTGAATGGAGGGAGCGGGTCGAGCAAGACGGAGCTGTGGTTGTATCTGATATATTCCCTATGAACTATGGCATTATGGAGAGCCAAGAAGCCACTGGATTCAGTTTCCCAACAGCTTGGTTTATCTTGGTCTATTGGTCTGTTGGTGGTTTGCGTTCTGTTCCTGGATGTTTAAGTGGATGTTTGTGGTTGGCTTCATGTTGTGATTTGATGTTGGATCGGTCGGTTTCATGGGGTCTAGTGAAGTTTAGTGGGGTAAAGTGGGTAGGCTTGAAATAGGGTTTACGCGTGTTTACGCAAGGTTGCTTCACCCGTGGCTTGAATTCAAGGGGATCCACACATGGATTGCACTACTGGTACAATCCAGCACATGTTTGCACCGTGCGTGACATTATACAATACCTTTAGAAAAGGCAGTGACAAAATGTCCGTGTCTCATGGATGGTTGAAGTGAGCCACAACCCTGTCAAAATCATGGGATTTGTGCCGACCATTTTGAACAAGTATCAATCCCCTTGCAGAAGCTATTCTTCGTGAGAATCATGCATCATTCTGGTCGGATTTGCCGTTTCTCAATCCGGGTCTTGGTCAAAAATTATGGCCCACTTTTGGCTTTAAACATTGGTCAAGTTCAGACACTTAGGTCAAGTTCGTTCGGCCATCGCTCAGAGGTTACTGGGTCCGAAGCAGCCAAGCCACTTGATGGGCTGAGTACCAGGAAATCTCCAAAGCTTACCAGGAAATAGCAGAGAGTTGGCCAGCCACAGCAGTTTCAAGGTCAGACCATAACAAACTCAGTTGGTGATTAGGCATGGAGCGATGGAGAGATGATGGCACCCCACTTGTGTCACTGCCTGGGACAAGCTTGACATCCCCCTAGCTGCTAGCTGCTATCAGACCTGGGAATTGGGGCATGGATTCCATCGTCTTTTTTAAATACGTCACAACTGGATGGAATCTGTCGTTGAGTGTGCATTGTATAGTGACCTCCACAGTTCGGCAGATGCGAAGGACAGATTTAGCAGCTTCCATGGCCAGCCATTGCATTCAAACCTCGGTGAATTACCTTTTCGCATCTACACAAAATCCCCGACGTCGAATCGTATGAAACTGGAAAGCTGTCAAGCCTGTTCACACTCATTATTTTCGTGCTAATCCCATGTAAGACATGAAACAATCCCATATAAGATGCCCATTCCATTTCATGATGTAGAATCAACATTTCATCCATTCCGGGTCATCCCTGGAATGCTAGTTTTTTGATGTGGATTCCCGCTAGCTTGGTCGTCGGCTAGTGATGTTGTGAGTTGGTTTGCCTCCGCCGCTCATCCAGTCCTTGATCATCATGTGCCCCTATCAAAAAACACATTAACGACATGTGTTTAATTCATATAATTTTGTGATATGTTATATATAACATGTTATAATCCCTCCTGTATAACATCCGCAAAGTACCCCATTTTTTCCGTGGTATAAACCATCCCCAAACCGTAGGGTTATGGCATTGGGTCTACCACATTGGTGCTTTCAGATGAGTTTCTCCTCTTTCTATCAATGAAGGCTCGGTGTCAGCGATGGCCGCAGCGCATCAGCTTCACCTCCAGGTGCCGTTTCATGGCTATGTTGACTTCGAGGGTACATAGATATTTCCATGCTTTTCCCGGGGTTTGAATGATAGCTATAGGTATTTATATAATTATAATATATATATATACATATATATACATATATATATACATATATATATACATATATATATATATCAACCAAGATGGTGCGACATCAACCATCTCATGGGAAATTTGTTGGAACATGTTAGGACAACACAAAATCCCATGGTCTAGAAATGTGTTTCCGCATAACATGGCAATTTGGGTTGTACCTCATTTGGACAAACCCATGCAACAGATCAAATGAGTCTTGAAGAGGGACTCTAACCACAAGGAGGACAGAAGCAGCGAACAAAAAGGGGTTGAAACCAGTTGAAACCAGTTGAGACCCATGATTTGGTCCCCAAAAAGATCAGCACAGGATGTCCACTCCTTTGCACCAGGCAACCAGGAGGTGTCCTTGTTAGCCTTGGGTCGACCTGCAGATGCTCCCGTGGCACGCTTGCAGGCCGATTTCAGCATTTTTGACCCAGGACCTGATGAGTTTCACCCGTCATCGGCCCCAAGTCCGAACTTTATGATCTATAATCTACTACGTATATATATATATATATGCAATATTATATATACAATATTATACATACAATATTATATAATACAATATTCTACATATAATATACAGTATTATATGTATGTATGTATGTATGTATATATACATACTGTAATATGTATAATTATATAGATATATATGATATTATATATAATATTATGGAATTATATATATATACATACGTATAAGACATGCATATATACACGTACTCATGTGGTTTCCCTCCGACGCGGCCATATTTTTGTGTTTCCACCATTTCATTTCGGGCAAACGGCAGGTGAAGTTGGAGGGGGGCCAGAAAGTGCTGCTGAAGACGGAGTTCCACACCACTCTGGGCGACCTCTGGTGCGGGGGCTGCGACCCGGGAGGGCTTTGCGATTCTCCCATGATTTTGGGTGGGTTCCCAAAGAGCAGTGCTCTGTCAGAGGTTTGTAGAACAACCCAAACATTGCTGTACATAAGCACGTTCACCCACCCAAGTTTGTGTTTGTTACCCACTTTTTATTCGTTCTCATTGCCTGTTGTATATGACCCCGTTCTTTCATCTTGTCCTTTTTTAAGGTGACATGACCACGTTTGATGGTTCATCCACCAAATCTATGAAGGTTCAATGTTGGCCCATGCCATCCCGATCGCATTCCATCCTTGCAGGGAGGCTCTAGCAGATTGGCGGTCCAAGAACAGGGTTGGACGAGCACGAACCGGCTGCGTACTGAGGCGGAATCATCACGACAGGGGTCACGCTTTTGGGGTTAAACATCACATGAAATGGTTGTTAAAATAGTGCTTGCAACCCTCCCTTTTGAAATTTATGTTGTTTTATTCATCCTCCATTCATATAGGTGATGTTCAACCCCCTCCCCAAAATATAGATAATGATGCTTACAGAATAAATGCAATGTACTCTGCTTGATGTCTTAAAGCTGGGCGAACTAACCGGTGAAAGGCCGCTGAAGGCATTTTGGAACTGGCATTTTTTTGTCCTGCAACGGAATACCCCATCAATTAAAAGCTACCTAACACGTTTTTCATATGTACGTATGTATGTATGTGTATATATATAATATACACACATTCTAGATATGAGACGCGCCCTGTAAACTGAGAACAAGCAAATCCAAGCTTTATCATGATAGGATACCCATTAAAACAGCTTCATTTGGCGACATACCCATGCGTCGGTGGGAAACTTCTAAAGCAGCTGAATCTTCGCTGCCGCAGGACTGCCTTTCCACCGAAGTCATACACGGTGCCTGATCTAAAGTTGGGGATGAATATCGATGCATGGCTGTCGTCTTCCATGATTTTTGAATTGTGTCCCAAGTTTATCTTTAAAGTTGAATCTGTGATGATGTATGTGTGCATGTCCATACACGCACACAGACATATACATACATTGCAGATACTGTAATAAACTGTACAACCATACAGTATTTATACTCCATATTGCTGGTATAAACTGTATAACCTCCATATTTTCCGGTCACCTCCATGATTGGACCGGTACCCAGCCTGGCATCTGAGGACCGCAGTCAGCCGGGACCTTGGTCTCAGCTCTAGGGATATCATGGGAATATCATGGGAATTTCACCGTCTGATCGATGAAACTCTGATATCATATGATATAATATGATAAAACATAATAAAATATGAAAATCTGATAAGATATGGGATGATGTGGGGTTATTTTCCTTTTTTGATATGTTCCCATTTATTGGTATGTTGGTGATAGTGGGCTACTTTATGGGAATATCATGGGAATATGCTGGGAAATATGGGATAGACCCCAATGGGGATTTAACCCACGACCCGCGGGTTTCGGTGACACCCCCAATAATAAGGCTTCATTGAGGGTTTATTAGTCACCAACAACAAGCAAACATAAGAGGTTTTCACCAGCAAACATGGCGATGTGCTGACTTCAACCGGGAGATGGTCACCAGTAGTGTCAGCGCAAACTATTGTTCAATAAATAGCAAACCATAAAAAAAACAACAAATTTTCAACAAATACTATAATTTGCTGATGGTCAGCATTACTTGACCATCAAATATGATACTATACAGTCAACAACAGCCATGCATAAACATGTGGATCCAACCAACACTGACCTCCAGTACAGGGCATCACCCATGCGATTCCAGTAATGCTTGGGATTGTATCCGAATTTTAGGGATTGCAACAACTGCAAATTCGAATTCGGTTGCCAGACGTGGACGAAATCAGTTGTTTCCTTCCTGAGTTTCTTGACGGACTGCGATGGTCCTAATGGACCTTTGCACTGAGATCACTCACCATCCCGTCGTACCGATGGTAGCACTTAGGACTCTACAAGATGCCGGATTGACGCCAAGTGCTACCCTTTTCGTGGGCTATGAGGCTGGTCGAGGGTGGGTCCTTGCCAGACATCAGGGAAGTGGAAACGTTGAACTTTGTTGCACAAATTACTGTATATATCTGTATATGTCTGCCCTCTGCTATGACCCGAATGCGCAAAGGATTCACAACCTTCAGAAGCCTGAGCGCGACCGATGAGTCTGCGCGCTTGCTCGCCCTGTATTCTTTTGACAAAATCATGGGGGCACGCGAGGGTATCCCTGCAGTGTGGCCGCCTTTGTACATACTTCTTTTAGTTGCTACGCTTTCACACTCTAGCTCAAAGGTGACTTTGGTGGCTGCAGTGGCTTGTCTATTTCGTGATGTAGTCAGACGTTGTCACACTTGCCCTCCAATGATAAACATAGAACAACTGTGTTATTGTTCTTTTCGTTCGTAGGTTGTGGAGCACCCGCTTTGTCCTTGATGCTCCAAGCTTTTGCTGAAGACAAAACACATTCACAGGATGGTAGGGCAACTACAACAAATCACCAAAAGACCAAAAGGCACTTACAGGCAGCTCTTTCTCTCGCGCAATGATATAGCATTACATCTTTAAACTCCAGCAAGAATGGATGTACCTGGCCAGATCTTCCCATGGTCGAGGGTGAAGTTTTGATGCTACCTGGTCCGCCCAATGGACACCAACGGGGAAGCTCCTGGCGAAGAGTCTGAGCCTTAGCAAAGTCTCAGAGCACCACTTACAGTGTGGATCATGTATTAATATAGGTAAACCTTTGACGAGTGGTCTAATAAATGAACAATACCATATACCCAGCTCAACACGATCAACCTAAATCTTTTGCCACATGTCTAAGATTCGCCATGGTTGAATTCGAATGCAGCTGAAACCGCCGTGTCAGGTGCTCGGCCGGCCAGAAGCTTGGGTCAGCCGCTGGAGGTTGCTCCAACTATGCTATGGATTGACCACTCTGGCAATCTAACCTGGCAAGGGACGATTCCAGTTTATTCTTTTTCAGTATATAAACATATATAAACCATTTTGCCCTTAAACAGGGGAAATTTTCGAGCCACGCTTGATCAACTGGAGGGAAATGGGACCCCTTTTTCATCAGCCCCAGGGGAAAAAGGATCCCATGGACATCTGGATAGGCACTGGACAGATCCTCATGAGATGTTCAGGTGTTGTTTTGCCGCGATTAGCTCAAGCGTCCCACATCGGGATTTGATCCATTGCTGCTTTGTCCAAACGTCCGTGGTGACCTCAGAGGGCGGATATCATGGGCGGCTTCTGAGATGTTTGATTGGAAGTGAGCAACTGGTACATTGAGTATTGTTGAATTGCAGTTGGCAGCTATGCTGGTGGCTGCTAGACATCCATTGTTGAATTGAGCCTTTTTGACACCGGGATGGAGTGGAGACTAGTGCCAAGCCCGATGAAGCTGAATCAGAGCTGGTTGATTGGCTGGATATGCCGCCTATGACCCCCAATTCGATAGGAATTGATTGGTATTTGAACGAACTCCCAGGAAAAAAAGCCAAGGGACTATCAATCTTGGCTTGAAGGAACCATTGCCAGGGATCCTTTCTTTGCCCAGATCATCAGCCAACATCGCTGGAAGGTCTTCCCATATGGCAGCGTTGGTGGAAGCCATGAGCGAGTTGACCCTCAAGGAGCCAGTTCCAGTGGAAACCATGATGGTTGAATTCAAGGTGGGGTCGAAAAGGCGAAAACTGGGAGGTTTCAACATGTCATTTCTCTCAGGATTTGCAGGTGTCGAGGTCCTTCACAGTTGGGGATGGGTTGAAGTTAATAGGGGATGAACATCCAGAACTACCAGCTATTTCGGGCTTTAACAGGATCAGTTCCCTGGCCCATACACATATTTTTTTTTCACCTTTTTCAGGTGGCTGGCTTGAAGAATTTCCAGTTGGAGTTGGAGAAGGACGTGAAGGTCCGAGATGTGAAGAAGATGGCGCAGGAGGAATGCAACATTGAGCCGGAGCACATGCGTCTGATCTACAACAGCCGACAGCTCAAGGATTGGGACACCTTGGAGAGCTACAAAGGCCACCGAGAAGCGGCATGTGCGATCTGGGATGGATGATGCTTCGACATGCTTCAAAAGACTATGTAGACTTCAGGTGTATATCACATATCACATATCTGTATATCTGTATACCTATCATTATAATTCATTATCTATCATTATCTGTGCTAGGAATGTAGCTCAGTATATATATATATATGTATATATATAATATAGAATATACTTGTCTTCAACTGCCCCATCACATCTCCATTTCTGGTGCCTGGCGCCTGGCAGGTGATTCGCCCATCCAGGTCTTCTTCACTGCAGGCCACGTGGCCATGTTGGGCGGTGTTGGTGGCACCGGTGGCGGTCCTCGTGGTGGTCACGGCGCCCAGCCTCAGAAGAACCCCTTCAGTGCCCCCGTGCGCGGCTTGCCCGGCTCCAAGGGCTTGCGCGCCAGTCGCGTCTCTGGGCGCCCAGGGGGCATGGCGCTGATTCGGAAGTATGGCATCATGATGAAGCGACAGGTGGGGAAGGTTGGGAAGGTGGGGAAGGTTGGTGTGCCCAAAAATGTGAAGAGAATCTGAGTTGTGAGGGCAGTTTGAACTGGAGTGAAGGACCACCATGACCACCAGTTGGGGCAAGAGGAATTCGAATATGACCAGCATGAATCCGGATACCACGAACAACTCCATCAAACCATAGATGATCTTCCCTGCAAAATTGGATGTTTTCAGATCCCAAACTGGCAAATTTTGACGGATTCAGAATGGGTTATACCAAAAATCGTATGTTTTTTTTGTGTAATTTTTGGGGCCCATCCCCCATTTCTTTGGATCCACACCTAATTTTTTTCTGGATCCAATTTGGAAAACCTCAGCGGAGGAGTTCCGTGAGAAGGCTGAGGAGATCGGCTTTGTGAAGTACCGCTGATCGGGGTCCCCGGGGCACGTCTCATCGCTGCCTTCGCACGGCCCGGCCAGGGCAAACAGGCAAGTCCTTGGCCAATGGCCCGGTAGAATGGTCCTTGCTCTTGATGGTTTGGTTGCTAGATTAATATACATACTATTGTATGTATATATATATATATGAGTATATATGTATACACATACATACGGTATATGTAAATGTATAATTGTTATATGTATACATAGTGCAAAAGGGTTCATGTGCATGCATGTACAACTGGACAGATGTAGTATCAGTTCTTATCACTGCTGGACAGGTGAAGTATCTGTTCTTATCAGTGCAACAACTGCCTGTGATTGCGCAGGCTCTTAATGGATCAAAAGTCGCGCTGCTCTGCCTAACACAGGTTATGAGCCCAACGCTCAGCTGAGGGGCGCCTGCCATGTCGTGGACTAGGTCGTGTTCGGTGCCACGTGGTGGAAGTGGACCTCGTGCTCTACGGCTGGATCAAGAAGGCCAAGAAGGGCATGGAAGAGACCGAGCTGGACATGACGGCAGAGACCTTCGGCGTGGAGATGAAAGAGCTCTACCCAATGGCAGTGATGGTCAAGGTGGAGGACGAGCTCTACTACGAGGCGAACATGGAGGGGCTCTACGGCAAGAACTGGATGTGAGCACTGACCTGTTGGACTTAGGCACCGAGCCGAATCCGTGGTGGTCAGAGGTGGTTCAACGAGAACACCTACAAGAAGCACGTCAGTTGGCCATGGAGCAGCCGATGTGGACGCCAAGGGAAGAGGTCTCAGTCAAGGAGGACCTTCCGGAGATAGAAGATGCAGACGCGTCGCGAGAGTTGGAGCCGCTGGCAATGGGACGAATGAGTGCTCCGTCGAGTTGGAGTACAAGACGAGGTGTGGCCTTGCAGACTCAAGGGGCTATGCCATCAAATGATGATGAAGACCTTCGGCATCCTCAAGATGTTGGACAAGGTCGACATGCAGTACACCCTCAAGGTGTGGACCGACAGTATCCTCAAGATGCTGGACAAGGTCAAGACCTTCGGTATCCTCAAGATGCTGGACAAGGTCACCGTGAAGTACACCCTCAAGGTGTGGACCGACAGTATCCTCAAGATGCTGGACAAGGTCAAGACCTTCAGTATCCTCAAGATGCTGGACAAGGTCACCGTGAAGTGCACCCTCAAGGTGTGGGCCGACAGTATCCTCAAGATGCTGGACAAGGTCAACAAGCTGGACACCCTCAAGGTGTCAAACAATGTGGACACCCTCAAGGTGTTGGACGTGATGGGCACCCTCAAGGTGTCGAGCAAGATGAACACCCTCAAGGTGTTGACCAAGTTGGGCACCATCGAGGTGTCGCAGCAGGGCTACTTGCTGGAGAAGTGCAATGTTCTGGCAAGGGGCATGGTCAAGGAAGAGTGGTGCGGCCCAATGGGATGGGAGGTGAGATACCATCTCATGGGGTTGCAAGACAAGGTGGGAAGACTGGAGGACTGGGAGGTGAGATACCAGTTCAAAGGTCTGACATCATGCAAGAGGCTGGACACCATCGAGGAGTCAGCCGTGGACCCTCAAGGTCTAAAGTTAATGTGCAAGAGGCGGGACACCATCGAGGAGTCAGCCGTCATGGACCCTCAAGGTCTGAAGGAAATGTGCAAGAGACTGGACGCCACCGAGGAGTCAGTCATGGTTATGGACCTGAACGACGTCAAGTTCAAGGTCATCGAACAGTACCAAGTGGTCTGCGAGATCAATCTCAAAGACGAGGTCATCGGCAAGATGATGGATCACCCTTGGAAAGAGTTCCAATGGGAGTGCAACAGTATGAGATGAGACGACAGATGCCACGTGAGGCAAGTCGGCAACCACAAGGTGGAGTACAAGGTTGTAGCACAACTACCTTTGTGGACGATGTCAATCAACAAGGAAGAGATGAGCGTGATGAGCTCAAGCGGGCTTTGGAGCAATCAATGGTTGAAGAGCTTCACAGACAGAAGCTTGAGATGGAGAAACAAAAGGAAGAGATGAAGAAGTATGCTGAGGACTTGCAACGCCAGCGTGATGAGTTTGAAAAGAAGAATGAGGAGTTGCAGAAGGAGCTCAAGAAGAAGAGTTCAAGCGTGGAACCACCAAGGACACCACCGCGCCGACCTCAGTACTACTCGCTGTCACCAAGAACAACACCTGGAGGAACTCAAGTTGGCGGTGGTGACTGACAGCAATCAGGGTGTGCTATTGGACTCAGGGGCCACGCATATCCTTAGAGGACCCTATGATGAGACTGAGTGGATGCAGGCGATCCCAACAGAGGTACAAACAGCGACTGGAAAAACACAGCTGAGGATGTCAAAGATGAGCAGATCGTTGTTGACAAAGGATGATCTGCAGCCAATTGTGCCTTTGGGAATGTTGACTCAGCATGGATGCAAGATGAGGTGGCATCGCGATGGGTGCGCTCTCACACATGGCAAGCTGGGTGAAGTGAAAGTCACAGTTCGTGACAATTGTCCCTACGTGACCAATGATGTGGGGATGAAGCTCATTCGAGAGCTGGAAACTGCTGAGAAGAACAAGCAGTTAATGTTGCGAAGTTTGGAAGTCACAGGTTGGAAGCAGGAAGACAAGGACATGGCCGACAAGCTCAACAAGTTGTTTCCTGAAACACCTGTGGAGTTGTTGCAACCTATGGTGAGCAAAGCTGGTGATGAGGCTCGATTGCCATGGAATCGCCATCAACGGCGACGCTTCAAGAAGGCCAAGGGCATTGTGCTGAATTTGTTTTCAGGTCCAGATCAAGCGTGGTGGTCAAAGAGAATGCCACACGACATCGAAGTGGTGAACGTGGATCTACTTCGAGGACAAGATCTTTTGGATTCAACAGTTTGGCACTTTTTACTGCAGTTTGTGAGGTCGGGTCGAGTGGTTGCAGTACTTGCTGGCCCACCGTGCAGAACAGTATCAGCTGCACGTTACCGGTCTGATGGAGGACCGCGGCCTGTGAGATCGAGACATGGTTTACAGAGGTTTGGCCTGGATACCAACACGATGATGGAGCAACAGTTGGCAGACACTGACAGCCAGCTTTGGCTGAGAACACTGCTTTTGATGTATGAGGCCAAGCTCTACAACCCTGACGTCAAGGCCGTAGTGGAGACTCCAGAGGATCCAATGACGTACAGGCAAGACGAAGTTGAATATGCCTCTTTCACTGTGTGGCCCGAAGTGAAGTCAGTTTTGGAAAAGGCGGTGGGATTGAAAAGGTTGACAGTGGATCAAGGAGCTCTTGGACATCAACGACGAAAACCAACATGTTTGTGGAGCAATATGGAAGTCATCAAGGCGCTGGATGGCCTGAAGGATGACACCAAGTATGCAGCATGGCCAGACAGTTTGTCAAGGGCTATGGAGTTGTCCAAGTCAACAGCAGCATGGGCTCCAACTTTGAAGGACCTGATGATCAAGGAGATCCACGCAATTCCACTACCACAACTGCGAGCGTTGAACCTGACGGAGGAGGAATCATGGTACTTGCACCTCATGTCGGATCACATTCCTTACAGGAAGGATTGTCTTCAATGTCAAGTTGGAGCAGGGCGAGATCGACCAAGGCGGAGGCAGAAGTTTCAATCCACTTATGAGATGAGTGTGGATTTGGCAGGACCTTTTGAACGAGCACCAGACCAAGGAAGAGCAAAAGCAAGATACTTCATGGTGGCCACTGTCAAGGTCCCATGGTTAGCAGAGATTGGTGCGTTGGTGGAGGGTTGGAAGCCGAAACCACGGCCAGAAGGTTTTCCTGACCTTGAGGCTTTGCTTCCGGAGGTGACTCTGGACCCAGATCCGTTCAAGGAGGTGGAGGATGTGATTCGTGGACCGGGCCGTCCCAAGAAGGTGGAGGAGAAGTATGATGTTCAAGCCTCAGATCCCTCGAAGGGGGGAGCTCCAGATTCCTCGAAGGGGGGAGCACAAGTTGAAGTTGTTGAAGTTCCTCAAAATGGAGTTCAACGTGGTGATGTTCATGTACAAGATTGCAGAGACGGGGGAGCTCAGGATGATGAGCTTGTCAAACAACTGGAGTCATGTCCATTGCCTGAAGTTCCTTTGCAAGTTTTGGAGAAGAATCCGCCAGAGGTGGATGTGAATGCGGAGGACGTGGCAAAGCAGGCGTTTCAAAATAAGATGGCAGAACTTCAGGATGTCAATGTCAAACCCATCACCTTTGCTGTTCCTGTGAGTGATCGACGTGAAACAACAATAATCAATGCAGTGGCTTCTCTCTACACCAGGTTTCGAGCTCTTCAGGTGCCAATCTACAGGGTGAGAGTTGACCGCGCCAAAGAACTTGTGTCACAACGATTTCGAACATGGGCATCAGCAAGAAATCTGGAAGTTCGAGTTTCTCCAGGAGATGAACCCACTCAGAACTCCACTGCAGAGATCGAGATCCAAATTCTCAAGAATGTGACAAGAACGTTGCTGCAGTCATCAGGCTTGGATGTGAGTTTCTGGCCATTAGCGTTGAGACAAGCAGCAGAACAAAGATGCCGAAGACAACTCTCAGTGCTTGGACTTCAGCTACCAGCTCTACTACCATTTGGTGTTTGGGGTGTGGTTCGCAAAAAGACATGGGCCAACAGAGGCGTTCCTCTGAAGTATCCGAAGCAACGTGTGAGGATTCTTGGCCCTTCGGCGGACATGTCACCAACATCAGGCGGGTACTGGGTGGTGGATGAACGTGGCAATGGTTTTCGCACTACAGTGGTGTCGGTGCCAACCAAGTCAGCTGAGATGGGTAATCTTCAAGATCTCAACCCTGGACAAGCTCCACTACCAGATGATGGTCAACAACCAGATGGAGAACAACTTCATGAGCAACTTCCCGAAAGCCCTGGGTATGAACCGAGTATCCTTGAAGATGATGCACCGGGACCGGGGGAGGACTTGGAGTTTGAGGACATGCAAAGATTGGTGGATGGTACAATGGAGGTGGAACTACAAGAGATGGAAGAACATGCAGCAGATCTTCCATGGCCTTTACCACCATTACCACAACCACCACGACGAGTGCGAGGCAAACAACCACCAGCTGTGCGCGGTTTGATGAGTTCCGCGTACCAACAATGCAATGGATGTGGGTTGCAACAGCCCAGACTTAGCAAGTGTCACTTCTGCAATGAACCAGCTGTACCAGCTGGGGGGGAGTGGACAGAGATGGATGATGATGAAGTTCAAGATCAGCAAGATCAACAAGATGGACAAGCTCAAGATGAAGATGTTCATCAACTACAACAACTATGCAAGGATGAGATGGCAGTCAATCATCTGGTCAAAGGGATGTGCGATCTCTGGAATGAAGAGAGGTACATGTTGGCACAAGCAGAAGGAGACCAAGATGTCAACGAATTGGCAAAATATGCCAACAGCATCCATAGCCAGTTGATGATGCTGCAGAATCAACAGCAACAGTTGACGAAAGAGATCGACAAGATGGTGCTTGGGGAGGAGGAGAAGGTTCTCCAGACCTACACGGTGGCGGCAAAAGAGGTTCGTGCGGAAGCAGACAAATGGAAGCCGGCCATCAAGGAGGAGATAGACAACCTGCTGTCTACCAACACCATCGTCAAGATGAGCAAGGAAGAAGTGGCATCCTTGGAGAGCTCAGGGATGGCCCTTGAGAAAATACCTGGCAAGTTGGTGGCGACAAGAAAAGCACCACTTGGAAGGAGACGAGCCAGAATAGTGGCTTGTGGAAACTTTGTTCATGGTGATCCACTTGATGCAGACTCAGATGTGGCTGCTGGAGGAGTGGATGGGATAGCAATTCGACTTTTGGTGAAGTTGGCTGCAGAACGCGAATGGTGCCTCAAGTCCATTGACGTCAAAGCAGCATTCTTACAAGCGCCAAAGAGGTCAGTCAAGACCAGAACAACACTGGTGCAGCCACCAAGGCTACTGGTAGAGCTTGGTCTGGCACAACAAGGCGAGTGGTGGTCAGTGCAGGGAGCTTTGTATGGCCTTGTAGAGTCTCCGAAAGATTGGTCAGTGCATAGAGACCAAGAGCTTCCGCTGTTGAGGTGGAGCGTTGATGGGGTACAGTACAAGCTCGTGCAAACGGAAGAGCTACACCTATGGATGGTGACCCCAGTGGAGATGACAAGCTCTTGGAAGCCAGGTTCACAAGGCTTCTTGGCAACCTACGTTGATGACTTTCTAGTTGGAGCTCCACAAGAACAAGCCAATGCGATGTTGGAAGCTGTACAAAGGAGGTGGACATGCAGCCCACCAGAAATGGTCACTGAAGACCACCAAATGAAGTTTTGTGGATATGAGATTGCCAAGGTCAAGGACGGGTTCTTTCTACATCAATGTGGATACCTCAAGGACGTCCTGAAACGACATGGCATGGAGGCTGGCATGGCACCAGTCAAGAACTTGTTTGCCAACTTGGGCGAAGACGACACTGAGGAGGTGCAAACGGGAGATCTTCGTCAAGCTCAACAAGTCATTGGGGAACTGCAGTGGTTGGTTACCCGAACACGACCTGACATGGTGTATCATGTTGGCGTTATGGCACGTCTTGCGCACCGACGAGCAAGACATGTGGTCAAGCTTGGAGATGAGTTACTGAGGTATTTGAGTGCAACGAGTTCAAAGGGTTTGCACTACATGAAGACCTCAGCACAAAAACCGTATGGTCGCAATGATGAGCTGGCCACGCAGGTGTCGATCAACAACTTGGAGGTGTTTGTGGATGCTTCGCACGCCCTGGAGCATGAGAACTACAAGTCGGTGACTGGGGTGATACTATGTGTTGGGGGTTCTCCCATCGCATGGGCAAGTGGCAGACAGCCGTTTGTTACCACTTCAACAGCCGAAAGTGAACTGGTGAGCTGTGGAGAAGGTTTCCAGTGTGGAGAAAGCCTTGCAGCACTCCTGGAGGTGATGGGCGTTGGGGACATCAACAAGACCCTCAACTGCGACTCCAAAAGCGCACTTCACTTGTGCACCAATGACACAGGTAGTTGGAGAACAAGACATCTGAGGATCAGGTATGCTCGACTTCGAGAAGCGTTTCAAGATGAGTTCTCGCGATGGTGTGCGAGGCATGTCAGTGGTTTGGTGCTTCCAGCGGATGGAGCGACGAAACCGCTTCAAGGACCAAAGATGGACAACTTTGTGGACTCCATCTACCTGGACGATCTCAACGATCTACGACGTGCAGAAGATGAGCTGAGAGCTGAGGAAGAGATAGTAGTGAGGCTTCTCTCAACTGGCCAGACGCTGATGGAGACAGATGACTCTCAGTGTCAAGAAACTGGTCTGGGCCTCATCGTTGCTGCATGTTGGATGATGAAAAAGAGGGAAAGGGAAAATGAACCTTCCCCACCATGGTCAGTTAGGGAAAATGAACCAACTGACATGGAAGAGGCCAACGTCAGGGCACCAAATGAACCGGCGTTGAGACATGAGGGTAGGGAAGATGAACCACCCCGTAGGTTGATGAAAACCATGGTGAGGGCCCCAAATGAACCTACCATGCAAGAAGAGGGCAGGGAAAATGAACCGCCCAACAAGAGCCAAAAGGAGGCCATGAAACCTTCCCCAAAAGGGATGATCGATGTGGAGGGGAAAAGAAACCTTAGGGTTTCGAACATGGAGCGTAGTCTTAGTGCTGAGTACTATCCTCAAAGGGATCAAGTTTCCTCCCCACAAAGATCATCTCAAAACCTTGACAACTGCTCTTCGGGCTGCCACGGGCCGCAACTTCGGGCGCTCAAAGTCAGCCATGGGAAGAGACGTCAACAACGAGGTCTTTCGAAGAGGCGCCAAGGGGATGGGCATGGTTTCAACTGCAACTTGGTTGGTCGTGCTGAGCAATGGCATGGACTTGAAGGAGATCCGATTGAGGACTTCTCTGTTGAGGACCTTGGGCTCGAGCCGCCAACTGAGGTTTTGGGTGCCGGGCGACACGCCATGGAGAGCACGGCGAGGTCGTCAGGGAGTTCGGCAACAGGAACTTCTTCACTGCCGGCTTCGAGGGCAACCAAGGGAAAAGGCCACAATGGCCAAGATGATGGCCAGCCTGGCCATGGAAAGGGCCAAGGAGGTCACTACAAAGGCCAACAAGGCCAGATGGATGGTCAGCCTGACCAAAAAGGAAAGGGCACTGGCAAGGTGTCTGAACGTGGTAGGGTAGCAATGATGAGCCCTACAACTTCGGCCATTTGGGCTGGAACAGAATCCCAACAGCTTGGACCAGTTCAACAACGTGGACAAGCAGCAATGGGAACAAGAGTGATGAGGGGCAGTCGCTTTGGGTTTGAGTACGTGCCGATCCGCAACTACGATCCACGTCTTCGAGAACCAGAACCACAAGAGCGACCTCCAAGACCACCAGCGCAGCAGGTGGATGACACGCAGTCTGATGGGAGCTATGAGTTGGTTTCAGAGTCTGTGGATGAGGAGCAGCCCCCACAGACGGAAAGGCAAGTGCAGTTGGAGGGCAAGCATGGTGCAATGGCTATGCCCCCACCAGGTGGAGATGGAGATGATCCTGGCCGAGATCGTCGAAATCGACGAGAACCAGAACGAGACCATGGGCCGGATCCTCCAGCGGATGATGAAGATGAAGATGAAGAAGAAAGTCCACGCAGGACATGCACAACCCTGGATGTCAAAAGGCAAAGACTGGCTTGGGCGCGACCCCCTGGATACTGGTTTCGGGGACGTGGCAGAGGCACCAAGCAGGATGTGGAGACGGGCAAGGATGGGTCAACGATCATCCATGGGGTGCTCAGTCCCAACCTGTCCTGGCAAAGGATCTTCGCCAAGGGCTGTCGACCCCGCCAGCTCTTCACACATGACCAAGGAGGAAAAGGTTCAGCGCAGGCAGCTCCGGTGCTGATGGGGCGTGGCGATACGCCGGCTGAACAGAGGAGAAGCATCCTCCTGGCGACGGCCAATGCAAAGGCGGTCCAGGCGTTGCGCACAGCCGACCAGGTGAATGTTACCAGCGAGGACTCCAATGAGGTGGCTCTGGCGGTGGAGGCAGCTACAGCAGCGGTGGACTACGCTGCGGATGTTCAGGAGATGACGGAAAGCGGCACCACCCCAGGCCAAGCTGGCAGCAGCAGCAGTAGAAGTCGCACCTCTGTCGCACGACTTGGAAAAGGCAAACCAGCCACCAATGACGAGCTGCAGGCCCACTACGCAGCGAAGGGCAAGGCAAAGGGCAGTGAAGCCTTGGAGCCTGTGGCAGATGGTTTGCATGAAGATGGCAGCGAGACTGCGGAGGAAGAGGCCTCTGAGAATGACATGGAGGTCATCCCTGAAGAGGACGAGGGCGACGATGAAGATGATGGTGGAGGTGATGATGGTGGAGCCGAAGGGCCTGCAACAGACCCACCAACAGCTACCACAGCAACCGAGGTGGCAATCACTTCGACCACTGCGGGTGACCCAGCGAATGTTGAGGAAGAGGTCAACGCAGAGCCAGAGAACGTTGAAGAAGAGGTCCATGTGGAGCAGGACACAGAGGTTGGAAATGCGCGCCCTTCAAGGGTGGTGCGCAACGACCCGGAGCATGAGATGGCGCCGATGGTCCCAGGAAGTTTGGGGCAACAGATGCGGGCAAAGGCAAGTTTTGGCATGGCACCAGCACCGCCAGCGCAGCATGTACAGCAGGTGATGACAGCGCTGATGCAGGGCCAAACAATCCCTTTGACGTATGGACGTTGGGTCCAGTGGGATCAAACCAGTTGGGTTGGATCCATGCAGACCTACAGATATGGTGTGCTCAATGGCTTGCAGGTGGAGATGGACTTTGCGCAGGTGGGCTTGATGCTTCGCCGGCCAGTGGTTCCTGGGGTGACGCATTCGCTTGCGCTCCAAGGAAATGTGGTGGCTGTGCCGAAGAATGGGCTGACCAGAGAAAGCACAGAGGAGGAGGCTGACCCAGGGGTTCCGTTTGAGCACGGGATGGTTCAACCTGGAAAGAAACCGCCACCTCAGGCTTGGTTTCAACAACAGAACATGCAGGAGTGGATGAACCGCATGGCCAAACCACCAGCAGTTCCAGCACAACATGCAATGCCAGGTCCACCACCAGCGGGCCCACCACCTCAAGTGAGAGCGGGACCACCTTCAATGGGTCCACCTCCGGCCAAGGTGATGCCGAGGGCAGCTCCGAACTATGTGCCTGGACCTCCACAAGGGCAACCACCAATGGCTGCGCCGATGCAGCAAAGACCACAGGGTCCGGCAGGATATGGTGGTGATCAAGGTGGCAGTCTGCAGCCACCACAACAGCAGATGATGGGAAACCATGGTCAGAGGGCGACGTTGTCCCATATGTTGCGGATGACTGGCGAACTTCGAGCAGAACGAGGAGTTCAACCAGCCAAAGCTGCAGCAGACTTGGGTCTGCGACCGGTGTTGCGTCCGCCAACGACAACATCGAAAGCTGCAGCAAGTTCCACAAATGTTTATGTGGAGCGCCGTGAAGAGGCTGCCGATAGGGTGACGGTGAGATCCGATTCACCGGCCCTGTCAGTGACTTCGAGCTCTACGGCATGATCCAGGTGGAGCGCAATTTTGAAAAGATGCTCTTTTGAGAGCCGGGCATTTTTCCTTTGGCAGAGTCTTTACTGCCACGATGTCAGCCAAGGTGTGAGTCTTTACATGCCAAGGTTGATGGAAGGTGCAAGTCTTTATGCACCGTAGTGATTTTAAGACCAGTGGGGCCTAACAACAACCTGGCATCACTGGCAAATCCAATTTTAAGAGCCTTGAGCCCTTAGCCGATCCTGAAAGAGCCTCCAGGCGAAGCCCCCTTTTATGCACGACAAAGTCGTGGGGGGAGTGCAAAAGGGTTCATGTGCATGCATGTACAACTGGACAGATGTAGTATCAGTTCTTATCACTGCTGGACAGGTGAAGTATCTGTTCTTATCAGTGCAACAACTGCCTGTGATTGCGCAGGCTCTTAATGGATCAAAAGTCGCGCTGCTCTGCCTAACACACATAGAATTAACACTCGACACATTTATATGTGTATCTATAGCATTGGACAATATTTGACATATAGATACATCTATCTACACACACACATATATATATACACATACATACATACATACATACATACCTACGTACATACATACATACATACATACATACAGACAGACATACATACATACATACATACATACATACATACAGACACACACACATACAGACATACAGACATACAGACATACAGACATACAGACATACAGACATACAGACATACAGACATACAGACATACAGACATACAGACATACATACATACATACATACATACACACATACACACATACACAATATGCGTACATATATGAAAAATGTACAGATACACCCATATCAGCATCACTGAACAAGATCATCTTGCGCTGTCAAACATGTTTTGTGCATGGAAATGGGTGGGACTGGGACAAGTGCACATCCTGCTTTCCGGTTCGTTTGACCTTTTGCCATTTGGAGACCATTTTCAGCTGACACAGCTTAAGCCGCAGTCAAGATGCCGTCACAAGAACTTCGGTTGTACCCGTCACATTGCGCACCCGATCTTCGCGAATGACAAAAGGTTCTGCAGGATGAGGTGCCTGTAGGTTGGCGATGATCATGTGCATGCTGAATATGAGGGATGGTTTCTTCTTGGGTTTCCCGCATAAAACCCAACAAAACTGACCTTGTGAACCCCTCCCAATATGGCAAATCCCCTTTGTTTGTTGGCATGGGTGTGTCTGACAACAGTGCATAAAACCAAAATGGCCATGAAACCATAGGGATATATATATGGGTAAACGCCCCCGTTGATAAATATGAAAGGTAAGCATACTTTTTTACACCCGCAGCTTGGGCTCTGCGTTATGGGTGGCCTCTCGCCCTTGGAAGAGAGGCTATCCTGTAACTGCCAAGCGTGTCTGGCGTGGCGCAGGTGTGGGTCCTTGATCGGGAGATTCCACGGTGACGCTGGGCAAGCACGGTGTGCCGCGGCAATATTGAGGCACGCTGTGTGTGAACTCTCGGATCTTATTGAGATCCGCCACTCCGGGTCAGTCCCGCCTTTGGCAGAAGGCAGGCCTGACCTCTCGGTCACCCCTGGAGGAGGGGTTGGGACCGAGGAAGAAAAGTCGAGGAGCAGAGGACGAGAAAGCAGGGGGGCAGGACATTCAAGCAGCCACAAAGGTCCATCCCCCAACAAAGAAAGACTAGCATCAGAGAAGGAGGGTGAGAAAGTTTCCAAGTCAAAGAAATCAAAGAAGCGAGACAGAAGTAGAAGAAGGAGGAGCTCCCCAGAGAGAAGTGTGAAAGCCCCCGCATCACCTCAGCCCGCGAGATCTCCTAGGTCTTTCATCCCAGTCAAAGAAGAGAGTGAATCTGAGGGTGACGGTCCCTCTGCTCCGCCTGGTCGGTGGTCTCTTACTGAGGCCCCATTTTCCTGGAGTACCTCATCACCTTCAAGGCGTGCCCCAGGGAGTTCAAGGCCACCTGAACCGCCGGGACCGCCCCCAGCTTGGGTCTCTCGGGCTGGAGGAGGTGTCGAGAGAAAGTCAAAGGGCATTGTGCGGCGTGAGAGATCTAAGGATATCAATCTCTTCGGCTTCAGTGACGAAAGAAAGAGACAAAGGGAGTCCAGGAGGAACGCATGAGGATTGGTGCTCGTCCTGCTGCTGCGCCAAGGAGACTTCGGCGCCCTGCTGCTGCCGTAATCCCAGAGCCCGCAGTTCCTGGTGGACGAAGGGTCCGCCGTCGACCTGCTGCAGGAGAAGGTGGAGGCGCCTTGGACGTACCTGGAGAAGCTGTGGAGCCCGCAGAGGTTGTGCTGGAAAAGTTCCAGAGAGGAGAGGAAGTAGAAGGAGTTAGACTTGCTCCCGGAGTTCTAGGGCGTGGGGAGTGGCTGGTTGCGAACAAGGGCAGTTACTACCAGCAACCTACTTCTTTTGCTTTCAAGGTGGAGCGAGAGGAGCTCGAAGGAGGAGAACGTGAAGTCGCAGGCATCCTCACGGGAACGGAAAGCGAGCCCCTTCTGAGGTTCGGGTCAGGAGAAAAACCTTGCCGTATACAAGTGCACTTATGTGGCCGGCAATGTCAGCAACTGCGGCACAACCCGAATCTTTTGCACACTCGTTTTCTTCGGCGTCTGGCGCCGGAGGCCCCGAAGACTTGGGAAGCCAATTTGATAGAGGAGTCGGAAACGGCGATACTCCAAAGCGAAGCAGAGGCTTTGCGCAAAAGAAAAGAAGAAGCGGAGAAGAAGGAGATCAGGAAGAGATCATCACCGACCTCACCGGGCAGGAAGAAGAAAAAGAAGAGAAAGAAAAAGAAGGAATCAAGGAGGCTGGAAGCGGGGGAGTTGAGGGCTCCCGGGAAGCCAAAGCTAGGAGGGAAAACAGTTGCAAAGAAAGCTACAGACGCACTCTTCCAGGGCACTGGCCTGGACCCCTCCTGGAAGAACCGGAAGAAGATCTTGAAGCTGGTGAAGAAGAAGCTGAAGAAGACACGAGAGTCGTCTTCCAGCAGCGCCTCATCGACATCGACAACATCAAGTGGGTCAGGAGGGGAGGACGTCCTGGAAGACCGCAGCAAACTTCACCGCATTGCGGCGATAGCCCCTGGAGTGCTGGCGGCCCAAGGGATTTGCAATATGAAAGAGTTTTTGACACAGGTAGCTGGCACGGGGTGGGAAGAGGACAGGCAGTCCCTACCCCCCCTGTTGGGGTTGTACCACAGGACCTACATGGTCGGTCGCCTATCTGGAGGAGTGAGTCGAGAATTTTCGACTCTGTGTTGGATAGGAGACCTTCTTCTGCAAGGCCGAGCTTCGGAAGCAATGGATGCTTTGGTGCAGCGGCTCAAGTCGCTGGAGCTGACAGCGGGGGGCACGAACTGGGCAACAAGCCAGAAGCTCGAGCTTGTGCCTCCGCCGACTGCATCGATCGGAGGCCGCTCAGAAATACAGGTGGCCCGCAAAGAGGCGAGGCTCGACCAGCAGGTTCTCCCCTCCGCCCCTGCCTTCGAGAAAGGAAGAACGAAGGGCAAAGAGAAGGGCAAGGACAAGACAAAAGACAAGGGCAAGGGGAAGTCAAAGGAGGGCGACCCCAAGAAGCCGGTGGCGTGAAAGAGAGTGAGGCTGGTGAGGAGAGGTATGAGGCCCCCAGGGGGTCGAGGCTGGTGGGAGTCCAGGTGTGCTCCCGAAGAGGGTTGAAGCTTGTGGGAGCCCAGAAGTGCTCCCGAGAAGAGAAGCTGCAGAGGACCAGAATGAGGACAAAAGAGATTTTTTGAGGAGTGCCGCAAAGAAGAAGAAGGTCGCTGAGATGAGGAGAGGTCAGGCTGGTTCAGCACAGAAGAGAGGGCTAGAGGGGTGTATGTTTCAAACAATGGCTTCGAAGAAGATACAAAAGACTTGGAGAAGGCTGCAAAGGAAGAAGGAAAGAAAAGAGAAGAAAAGATTGAGGAGCTATGATGCTAGTGAGAGAGGGGGAGTGGAACAACTCCCGTCGGGTGCGAAAATTTTGCCTGAGGTAGCTGCCACTACTTTGGGCACTACGGAATGTACAGATGGCAAAAGCTTGCCTTTTTCTTCGGATCAGGGGTCGCATGCCCTAGGCTTGGGCCAGGACGGACTCCGGAAAAAACAGGGTTGCGAGGGTGTTGAGGGGATGACCTTGGGGAGTATTTCAACTTGGCTAGATAGTAGGATGGACGCCTTTTTTGCACGACACTGCAAGACCATGTCCACGGGCAGGCTTTTTCCCCTGCCATCGTCCTCCTGCACACTGGCCACTATGTTCCCTCAGGTATCCCCATGTGAACGTTGTGTTTTGAGGTGTTTGACTGTTTCTTTGAATTCGTTAAACGGGGAAGGCTTGGATGTGCCTTCCGAGGCTTCTGAATATCAAAGGAAGGTAATGGAGGGTCTTCTTGAGGACTGCAGTAGAGTTGCTGGGTGGATTCAATTGGATCCCCAGCTCAGCTGGGCCGATTTCTTCCGCGCCAAAGGCGTGGACTATTGAGGAGATGAAGTGCTTACAGCTCAGCAGATGCGCTGGGAGAACGTGTCTCCCGCCCTACCCAAAGAGGTAGGAAGCGTTGATTTAGAGAGTGTACTGGAGTTTGGGTCCAGGCACTATACTCAGAATTTTGAAGAGTATCTTTTAGCCGAGGAGGACCAGTTTCCAGTCAAACCTCCAAAGGTTATGGTACCTCCCGAAGACTGGTTTTTGTTCTGTGATCAGCTCCTGAAATTGGGAGTTTTTAGTAGAGTTCATGAGGATGATTTGCATGTGGTCAAAGGACAAAAGGTCCTAAATGGCCTTTTTGGCGTCTCCAAACATGAATTTGTTGGGGACGTCGAAATCATGAGAATCATAATGAACATGATCCCGGTCAACAATATTTGTAGAGGGATCGAGGGTGACATTAGCACCCTGCCCTCATGGGCGGGAATGTCACCTCTGCATTTGCAGCCGCACGAACAACTGCTTGTCTCAAGCGAAGACGTGCGGGCGTTCTTCTACATTTTTAAGGTTCCATCGGCTTGGCATAGATTCTTGGCTTTCAATCGCCCTCTCCCTAGTGAGTTGTGTGGCAACAAGCCGGGCCGGTGGTATCCTTGTAGCGCAGTTCTTCCAATGGGTTTTAAAAACTCGGTGTCACTAGCCCAGGCTGTGCATAGATTTGTAGTAAACCGCGCCATACGCGGGGTTCCTGGGCAGGGCAGTCAAGGTGAGGTCAGGAAGGACAAACCCTTTCCGCGGGCTAACCCTATTCATCGGATTTACCTTGACAACTTTGATGAGCTGGAACGTGTCTCAAAGGATATGGCAGCTCTTATCACGGGACGTGTCTCACCATTGACTCAAAGTCTGCAAGAGACCTACGCCTCGCTAGGGATTCCAAGACACCCAAAAAAGGGCGTTGCTAGGCAACCTGTTGCTGAGGTGCAAGGTGCCATTGTTGATGGCCGAGTAGGCTTGGCATACCCAAAGCCGGAGAAGGTTTTGAGGTACCTCCGATTGGCTCAGCTTTTACTAATTGCAGGTGAGGGCAGCCAAAAACAACTCCAAGTGGTAGGAGGAGGTTTTGTGTACATAGCTATGTTCCGGCGGCCCCTTTTGGGAGGGCTGAACCATATCTGGCAGTTTATCGTCGACTGCGAAGGACACCCACCTTGGCAGAAATTTAAACTGTCGTGGGATGTCAAGCACGAGATGGCCAGATTCATTGGTTTGGTGCCACTAGGCTACATGAATTTTCGATGCCAGTTGAGTGGCGTAGTGACCGCCAGTGACGCCTCCGAAGGAGGTGGAGGAGTCACCGCCACGACGGGTTTGACTCCAATGGGGGTTGTGGCTAGCACATGTGGTGTCCGAGGAGACCTTTTGGAGCCCAGTGACATCACGGGAGTCTTAACCATCGGACTTTTCGATGGGATAGGAGCTTTGAGAGTTGCAGCTGATGCCTTGGGATGGAACGTCCTAGGGCACATCAGTATTGAAAAGAACAAGGCTGCAGCACGAGTTGTCGAGAGCCAATTCCCCAATACAGTGGTTGTTGAAAATGTGGAGGATGTGGACAGGGAAACTGTCAAAGGCTGGGCTCAACAGTTTAGCCAGGCCGCAGTAGTTGTTGTTGGAGGTGGGCCTCCGTGTCAGGGGGTGAGCGGCCTTAATGCAGCAAGAAAAGGAGCCCTGAGAGACGAGCGGAGCTGTCTCTTTGTGCACGTAGCACGGGTCCGATCACTTGTACAGGAATGTTTTCCTTGGGCCCAAGTAAAAGGGCTCATGGAGAATGTCGCGTCTATGGATTTGAGTGATCAGGACCTGATGAGCGAGTCTTTTGAAGCCCAGCCTTGGTACATTGACGCTGGGGGAATGTCCCTAGCTCACAGACCGAGGCTATATTGGATCGATTGGGAGTTGCTACCTCACCAGCAGGTAGTATATGGGCGTACTCCCGTGGGTAGGTCTTCTGTCGAGCTGAAGGTCGAAGTAGACCCGGCGCAGTATTTGACTCCCGGGTGGAGAAAGTGTGGTGATGGTAAATTCCCCACTTTTACCACTAGCCGTCCTCGTGGTAAGCCTGGCTATAAACCAGCTGGGTTACACCAATGTACAGACGAGGAAAAGGCCATGTGGGAGAAAGACGAATTCAGGTTCCCTCCATATCAATACCGAATGGTACACTGTGTGGAGAACAAGAAAGGTGACAAGCGGTTGCCCAATGTACAGGAGCGGGAAGTCATCATGGGCTTTCCGAAAGACTACACGGTGAACTGTCTCCCCAAAGGGGAGCAGGGATCCCAGTTGCATGTAGATACACGTCTCACACTAGTTGGGAATAGTTGGAATGTCTCCGTCATTGCATGGCTGCTAAGTCAGCTAGGCAATGTTTTAGGTCTCAACTCAACAATGTCCCCAGAGGAGATCGTTCAAAGAACGGCTCCTGGTTGTACAGCTCATTTGCAGACTTTTCTGCGTCGACCGCCTATGCAAAATGCTAGGGGGAAGCCTGACAACTCCAAGAAAACCTTGGAGTTAGTTACAAAATTGTGTACTATGGTCAGCCTCAAAGGGGAAGACCTTTTGCTTCAGCCTGCGTCCGAAGACGTGACGCGGTATCACCGGCTTCGTATGAGTATCCCAGCAAAACTTTGGTCTTGGCAAACGGTCGCTAGTTGGAAATGGACGGGCGATCGTGAACACATAAACTCCCTTGAATTGCGGGCCGTCTTGACATCCTTAAGGTGGAGGTTGGAAAGACACAAGAAGGTCCAAATTAAGTTTGTCCATTTGCTTGATTCGCTTGTGGGGATGCATGCCCTCAGTCGAGGGCGGTCTAGCTCCCGAAGACTCAGACGTACCATTCTTCGCATCAACGCACTGCTTCTGGCAACCCGTTCGCAAGGGGTGTGGGCTTATGTCCACACAAAGCAAAATCCAGCGGATGCGCCTAGTCGGCGCCCGCTGAAAAGAAAGTGGAGAGCATGCCAAAACGGCATCTAGAGGCTCCCACTGCCGAAGCACGTGCGAAGATGCGTCGACAACTTGGTACATTAAAGAGTCTAACTGTACAGCCAATTACACGCAAGCGATATGAAGAAGCTAGGGAGTCTTTTTACAACTGGCTACGCGCTGAGCGCATCTTGCTACCTAATTCAGCTTATCAATTAGATTTTGTAGTGTCGGATTACCTTGAAGCCTTGTGGGCACAAGGAAAAGGACGTACAGAAGGATCTAATATTTTGGCTGGGTTGCAGGACGCTCAACCCCACCTGAAAGGCAAGCTCAAAATGAGCTGGAGACTCATGAAAACTTGGGCTACCCATGAGGTGCCAAATCGAGCTCCCCCCTTAGCCTTGGATTGTTTGTACGTTTTAGTTGGGTATGCCATTTTTAAAAAGTGGCACCTGTTTGCCTTGTCACTTCTTCTTGGTTTTCATGGATTATTGAGAACTGGAGAATTGTTGGCCCTAAAGGCAAAAGATGTTTCTATTGTTTCTTCCAAGGGGCCTGCAATTATTTCCCTTGGATTGACAAAGTCTGGCAAAAGACAAGGAGTGGCAGAAAGTGTCACTCTTCACTCTGAAGACGTTTGCCGCCGTTTGTTTCAATGGAAATCGGTAGCGGCATCGGACATGCTGCTTTGTGGCCCCTCTCACCAATGGAGGAAGCGTTTTGCTGAAATTGTCACTGCTGTGAACTTTGACAAATTTGATTTTAGACCATATTCTCTCCGAAGGGGAGGTGCGACACATTTGTTTCAGGTGCAAGGTCGTTTTGATTCACTTTTAGTGTTAGGTCGCTGGCAGGCAGCGGCTACTGCACGCATCTATATCAATAGTGGACTGGCAGTCCTTGCCGAAATTACTGTCCCGTGGGATGCTTTCAACAAAAATCTCAGAAGCCAATATTTAACTGGTCTCACTAAACCTTTAGCCAAGCTTGAGCTTACGAAGCCAGCTTCGCAGCGAAGGGAACTTGGAAAAGGAGCAAAAATCGAACAAACACAGGGGTTGTTTGGTGTGGGTGAAGATCTCCAGTGTCTTTGGGTTTGGCCGGACACTAGAGTGGCCCATCTATGCCTATCAGTTTGCCTTGGGTTTGGCCGGGTTTTCTGAAGGTGTAGTAAAGGACGGGGGTTCCTTGGTTTGAATGCTCCTGGGGAGGTATTTTAATTTTTTCAACGTGATTTTCACTCCTTATTTTGACTAACCAGGTCTTGCAGTGCAGTGTCAAAAAAGGCGTTCCCTTGAATCTTTGGGTAAACGCCCCCGTTGATAAAGATGAAAGGTAAGCATACTTTTTTACACCCGCAGCTTGGGCTCTGCGTCCCTCCCCCCCTCCCCGAAGAGGAGCAAAAATCGAACAAACACAGGGGTTGTTTGGTGTGGGTGAAGATCTCCAGTGTCTTTGGGTTTGGCCGGACACTAGAGTGGCCCATCTATGCCTATCAGTTTGCCTTGGGTTTGGCCGGGTTTTCTGAAGGTGTAGTAAAGGACGGGGGTTCCTTGGTTTGAATGCTCCTGGGGAGGTATTTTAATTTTTTCAACGTGATTTTCACTCCTTATTTTGACTAACCAGGTCTTGCAGTGCAGTGTCAAAAAAGGCGTTCCCTTGAATCTTTATATATATACACATATTTATGATTGACCAATTGATGTACGGCTACCCTATTTTCGCCCAGCCACATGGATGTCGTCCCTAGGTAGCACCGCGCTGACCGAATCCGCTGAGTCGAGCTCGCCCTTGAGTCCATCGCTGGAGGTGTGCCAACGATTCGTTGACGTCAGGAATGGGACTCAAATTGAGTGAACACTGTCAACAAACAAAGGGATGCTATTGCACACTATCTTTTCTCATGTTATAAATTATTGTTAGTTAACTATCCTGGTTATTTTGTCTTATGATGGTTACTACAAAACCATTTTTGGGCAATTCTCATTGGGGAATTTGTTGATTGGGTACCTCAGGGTTGCTCCGACCAATTATTATAGGCTAAGCGCAGCCAGTCTTGGAAGGTAAATGCGTGAATTTACGTCTTTGTTTACCAAGTTTTTCCCCTTGTTTTTGGGGTGTTGGGAGCAATCCTGAACCTGGGATATGGGATACTGATGGGATATATACTAATTGAAGCAGCCAATATTTGGTTGGTTGGTGATCAAATGCTGGCTTCAATGGATTGGTTTAGTGGTGAACATTCTCAGCTGGAAAACCAGCTGATTCTGTAAACCCCTGAATTTCTCCGGGTTGCCGGCTTGAGTTTGAATTTTGCCTCTGAACAATGCTGGGATGATTTGAAAGGGTTTTTCTTTCCAACTGGGAGAATCCTTGTTGAAACAACCAGGGAGAAAATACTGAACAGATCCTCTGGCTGGTCTGACCCAGAAATATGGATTTTATTGTGATTTTTCTTTTTTTTGTGGGGGCGGATAGGAAATGTGGAACAACCGAAAGAATACTTGGGTCTGTGGTCAAGAGGTGTGAAGCAAGCAATGGAAAAGCCGTAGAATGAGATGTGATTAGATTGATTAGGATTTACACCCCACTTTTTGGTGCTGAGGCAATAATTTTGAAAAATACACCAGGTCCTTCTTGGGTGAATCCATTACTGCTCGAATATTAAAGCTGCACTTTCATGATCATGTTTGATTTGTTCAGAGATAGCATTTCCCAGCATTTTGGGGGCTACTGTAAAGCAGTACTTGAACTTGGAATAGTGGTGCGATGGTGCTTAACCCCGAAGAAGTCTTGTAGAGTGTGATAGAGGTTTTGCAAACATATACTGTACCAGAAACAGCCTCGTTGATTCAAAACCCGCCCAACTCTAAGAACTGAAAATGGGCCTTCTCGAGTTGCCGGTTGGAAATTGTATGGCAGGCCGAGCTGGCCGATTGGCGTCGCAAGGCGCCACAATTTGAATTGCAATGTTTGATTGCTGGAGAATAAATCCAGACTTCGGATATGGCAAGCATGTACAGAATGAAAGGAGATACAGGTGTGTCAACATGAATGTTTTTTCTATACATGTATGTAGGTCCCTTTTGAATCATCAAAGTTGGAGCTTTGTATACTGATGAAACTACCGCTTTTGGTGGCGCAGCTTCAGGTTCTATCACAGCGGGAGAGCATAGCGTGAGACCTAGATCTGGAAATCTCTGTATCCGTGAGGCTTGATGGCTGTCTTTTGCCACACATCTTTTTCAAACTGTATGTGCATGAAACTTGAGGACCCACCTAATTCCAGGATATCATCATTTTAGCCAGAGTCGACAGAATTGACCACTTTGGGTCATTCTTAGATCTCAATAATTAGTTATAGTGTTATATATATATATATAGATATACATACAACGTTGATATGTCCCAACAGTAAACCAATCTGATGTTTTTTCCTTTCCATCCTCCATTGGATCAACTGACCATTGATGCTTCCAAGGCTCAGAGCGAACGGGAGCGTGGCGACCTTCGTAGTGAGGTCGAGAGGCCGCATCAGGGTTTTTCCCGAATGCGTAGCAAGGGTTCCCGTTTCACTCTGGGGGTCTGGGGGTTGAGGATGTGTTCGCTCGACGTTGCGTTTACGTTCGCAACCGTCCGCAACCGTCCGCAACCGTCCGCAACCGTTCGCAACCGTTTGCAACCGTTCGCAACCGTTCGCAACCGTTCGCAACCGTTCGCAACCGTTCGCGTGAGGGCCGTATGGCCGTCGTGCATATGGTAAGTTTTGCAGAGGTGGTCATTTTTGGAGGTTTCAATTCAAACTTATCGTTGCTTCGTTTCGCGTGGCAGGCGTGGCACTTTGTGACATTCAGACGTGTTTTATTGTAACGTGTCGAAAATGGTTTTGTGTGGCAGGCGCAATACTTTTGCGACGTTTTCAGAAGATGTGTTGCAGTTTTCGTGGCAGGCGCAGCACTTTGGACGTGTCCATCGTCATTTTTCGTGGCAGGCGCAGCACTTTAGACGTGTCGTGTTGCGTGTTTTTTGCAGATCGCATTGGCAGGGCTGCGTCAAGTGGAATTTTGTGAGATGTGAAAGAGAAATATCTAAAATCTAAAGGCTATTGTGTAGCACTGGGTGGGGGATTCGTGAGAATCAGTATCAGCTGTGTATTAAAAAAATGCCCTGCTTTGCTCAACAAGCCGTTCGTTCATATGCATATATATATATTATATATATATATATGCATACACACACACACATATATATATATACATACATATGGATAACCACACATAGTCCCTGCCTTGAGGACTCAGAATCCACATGGCACGAGGTCCGACTCTCCATTGTGGTTTCTTGTCGCGCAAGCTAGCCCCCCCACGGTCCAGGGTTTTTTCAGGAGCTTAATTTCGACGGGAGGAAGTTTAGTGGTTGGTACCTTTATATCCCACATTTAGGCACTTTGGGCCACAAGCCTGGCTGGCAGGAGGTCACAGATGATATGCTGATGTTCAGTCAAATCTCTGTTGCAGACCATTCCCGAAATCCAGACGATAATGAGTCACAAGACAACGGAAATATGATTCATTGACTTCGTCAAAAAGAAGTACAATAATGGCTTTAAACAGGGAATGATGGTGACAATGTGCCACTATCCGTACAGAACTTTGCCGGTCAGACCCCCAAAAGTTGGAATATCCTAGGAAAATTGCATAATTCCCTCTGAATATTTGTCGATTGGTTTTCTCTGACAAGCTTCATTACCAGGGGAGGGCACGTATATACATACTGTGTATACTGTTCTAGGCAATATAAACCCGGTATATAGATGTATATAGTGCGTACTCCAGGCAATTATTATTTTTCATCATCTTTTTGATAATCATCTTTTTGATCATCATCTTTTTGATCATCATCATCATCATCATCACCATCATCATCATCATTTTTTTGATCATCATTATTTTGATCATCATCATTTTGATCATCATCATTTTGATCATCATCATTTTGATCATCATCATCATCATCACCATCATCATCATCATCTTCATCATCATCATCATCACCATCACCACCATCATCATCATCATTTTGATCATTTTGATCATTTTGATCATTTTGATCATTTTGATCATTTTGATCATTTTGATCATCATTTTGATCATCATTTTGATCATCATCATCATCATCATTATCATCATCGTCACCATCATCATCATTATCATCATCATCATCATCACCAGCATCATCATCATTTTCATTTTGTTCATCATCATCATCATCATTATCATCTTCTTCTTCTTCTTCGTCAGCATCGTTATCACCATCACTATCAACATCAACATCACCGTCACAAGCATTATATCACGCACGAAACTGAGTGGGGTCGCTTGTTGGCCCGGATGAGGCGGAACAGAGCCGCTCCACCGCGATGGAAAAGCGCCTGTTCCGCTTCTGGAATTAATTCAATCAGTTTCTTTGCATCGATAATGTTGAACCAGCAACTACAGTCAGGGCATTAAGTCGTATCGATTTTGCAGTTTTCAGTCTAGTAGTTGGGGTGGAGCTTCCCAGGGGGGTTGTTGTACCATGCAGAATTGGGCATAGAAATGATTCAAAGTATCATTTATTTGTTGTCTTTTTTGTCGTTATTCCTTGCGGATCCTGTTGTCATGAATTCTTAAGAAATCATGTGCGCAGGCGGAAACAGGTCGGCTTACAGTTTGGGTCTGTCGGCATCCGTGGCATATTTGGCCTCCTCTGCCGATCCCTCACCCAACGATTTCCAGGTCAGCTGGCGAGGGAGAAGGGGGCGACAGTGTGCTTAGCACACTTCGCCTTCTCCCTCCGGCCGCCTTTGCAAAGATTCCAATGCCCACGACGTGGCGTTCCTGGAGCGCAAGACGGGGGGTGTATCTGAAGTGGGTCAAAGCATACCCCATATGCGAACCATACTCCCTGAATCACTGTGTGCCAATAGGAAATGCTCCTTCAATAGTAGGGGCCTGCTTTTTAGATGTCTGCCCCACATCCTTCTGCGATGACTTTATGCTCCGGGTTATATGTATATGTAGGTCTGAAAGTATTTCACTCTCGACCCACCAATCGCACAACGATTTCCAGGTGAGCTTGCGGTGAAGAAGGGGGACGACGGTGGCCTTGCCATACTTCGTCCCCTTCTCCTCCAAGCGGCTGCGTCCTGAGATCATCAAGCCCCGAGCCGTTCCTCGAACGCAAGACAGGGGGTGTATCTGAAATAGGTCATAACATCCCTCAAACATGATGATCACCGATTGGATTCTGGGGTGTTTTCCTTTCAGAAAATTTTCTTTAAATAAATAGATAAATAAAAACGTAAATAAATAAGCAAAGAAAGAAAAATAAATACATACCAGTAGTACCGCACAAGGCGCTGGCGGAAGTTTCATACATAGGAAACCTATAGGAGAGGTTGGTTGTTGTGAATCACGGATGGCAGAGCGAATCCACTGATGGACCGACAGGTGGTTGGAGTTGTGTTTTTTTTTGGAATGGTTGCAATGGTTGCAGTGGCAACCTTACCACCACTGCTGGATGTAGTGTGGTGTAGTTGTAGTTGCAGTTGTAGCTGTAGTTGTAGTGTAGTGTAGCGGAGCTGTAGCTGTAATGTAGTGTAATTAGTGTATTTGCAAGTGCAGTTGCTTTTGTAGTCGTGGTGTGGTGTAATTAGTGTAGTGTAATGCAGCGTAATGTCGTGTAGTGTTGTGTAGTGTAGTGTGGTATAGTGTAGTGTAGTGTAGTGTAGTGTAGTGTGGTATAGTGTGGTCTAGTCTAGTGTAAGATAGCGCAGTTGTAGTTGTAGTGTAGTGCTGTAGTGTAGTTGTAGTTGCAGTGTAGTGCAATGTAATCAGTGTAGTGTAGTGTTGTGTAATGTAGTATGGTTGTAGTTGTAGTTGTGTTTGTAGTTGTAGTGTGCTGCAGTGTAATTAGTGGAGTGTAGTTGTAATTGTAGTTGTAGTAGTAGTAGTAGTAGTAGTTGTTGTTGTTGTAGTTGTTAGTGTACTTGGTGTAGTGTAGTGTAATGAGATGTAATTAGTGGTGTAGTGTAATGTAGCGTAGTATATTTGTATTTGTAGCTGTGGCAGTAGTGTAGTGTAGTGTAGCGTAGCGTAGTGTAGTGTAGTGTAGTGTAGTGGTAGTCGTAATTGTTGTAGTTTTAATTGTCTATCTGTCTATCTATCTATCTATCTATCTGTTTGTCTGTCTATCTGTCTGTCTGTCTGTCTGTCTGTCTGTCTATCTGTCTATATGTCTGTCTATCTGCAAGCTTGAAATTGCAATTTTTGAACTTGACAACATCCAAAACGAAGCAATTCGGCGAGACTTCCTCAATTTTTGAACTTGACAACATCCAAAACGAAGCAATTCTGCGAGACTTCCTCCATTTTTGAACTTGACAACATCAAAGACTAAGCAATTCTGCGAGACTTCCTTCAAAAATGGAACGTTGAGTGCAGAGCTGACGGCCTCGTACCAATGCGTTTTGCGATTTTTCCAGCCCTACCACGAAAAAGTGATGCCAGGTCATACGAAGTGCTGCACCTGTCACGCAAAATCGTCTCAGCAAACCTGAAGATCTGGTGCTCCAAAATGCAACCTCTCTCAGGAAATCAGCGCCGGACCTCCTAACAGCTCTGATGAAGATGTCTCTTGTACTGCGCCTGCCACGGAAAATGCATCTTTGCAGGTCCTCTTCAAATGTCCCACGCCTGCCATCGTTTTTGGAAATGCTACAAAACCCTCACGTTTTACTTATTTTTGAGAAGGTGCACAATCCCTTGCGCTTGCCACGCAAAACGACGC
>CAMXCT020003446.1:276117-286117 GCA_947184155.2 Cladocopium goreaui | reverse complement strand
GGGGAAGCTGCAAAACCTCTCCTTTTCGAAGGTTTCCAAGCAGGTTGTCATGTGGTTTTGCGTGGCAGGCGTGGCACTTTGTGACATTCCAACCTGTTTGATAACGTGTCGAAAGTGTGAAAATTGGAGGAAGTCTCGCAGGAAATGCTCGTTTTGCTGCTCCCACGTGTCTCGTCTCGAGTTGCTGGTTTTCCTGTGGCCTCGCTGTGTCTATGGGAGAAGCTGCAAAACCTCTCCTTTTCGAAGGTTTCCAAGCAGGTTGTCATGTCGTTTTGCGTGGCACGCGTGGCACTTTGTTACATTCCAACCTGTTTGATAACGTGTCCAAAGTTCTTTTGTGTGGCTGGCGCAACAATGCACTCCACACTTTACACTCAACACTTTACACTCCACACTCTACACTCCACACTCTAAACTCCACACTCCACATTCTACGCGCCACACTCCACCACGCTCCACACTCCTCACTCTAAACTTTACACTCCACACTCCTCACTTTACGCTCCACACTCCACCCTCCACACTCCACACTCTACACTTTCCACTCCACACACCATTACACTCCACACTCCACAATTTACAGTTTAGACTCCTCACTCCACACTCAACACTTTAGACTCCACACTTTACCCTCTACACTCCACACTTCACACTCTACACTTTCCACTCCACACTCCACACTCTACACTTTACACTCCACACTCCACACTTTACACTTTACACCTCACTCCTCTACACTCTACACACACCACACAAATCACTCCACACTCCACACTTTACACTCCACACTCCTTACTTTACACTCCGCACTCCACACTCCACACTCTACACTTTACACTCCACACTCTACACTTTACACACTCTACACTCCCCACTCCACACTTTACACTCCTCACTCCGCACTTTACACTCCACTCTCCACACTTTGCACTCCACACTCCACACTCTACACTTTACACTCTACACTTTATGTTTTACACTCCACACTCCACACTCTACACTTTCCAGTCCACACTGCAGACTGGTAACAGGGGACGGAAATATGCACAAGACTGTTCAAAGAAACTATTGCAGAAACGTGTTCTGCGTGACTCCATATCCATGTGTTTCGACATCTGTACCATTAACATACGTGTGAGCATTCGGGTTCGTGGGCTGCATCTTGTTTTCTGCTTTGAAATGAGAGATGAAACCTGCAAAATGGCTCAATCTTTCGGGGAACATCGACAGGAAACACATGGGTTTTGACCATTCAAATGTCAGAAATATTACTATAGGGTTTCTGCAATTCTCCCTTCAACAACTCTTATTTTTGCCAACCTTGTGGAGGATATCAGCTTTGTTCCTGTACCTGTTAGGATGGGGATGTTGAAAATAATGTGAATTGAAGGACGATCATATGGGTTTACTGTAAGAAACAGCCATGAGACAGATGCGCCAGCAATCTATATAACCTTGCCTTGGAAAGGCCCTGTTGTAGATGAGTCTCCCCTTTCAAACAATGTTTCTTATTGCCATGTGAAATGACCGAAGAGTATGCTGTGGGAATGGTGCAAACACACACTCAATTCCTAGTTGCATGCTGTTGCATGCAGGGTTATACCCCGGCAACTAGGGTTCATTTCCTAGGATAAATGGGTTATCCCCCGGAATGTGGTTGTGACCCTTGGCCATGTGGAAGTGCAACGTAGCTTCACCTTTCTTGTGGCGACTCGGGTGCAGGCTCCAACAAAAGGTTTCCTCCCTGACCAGTGGATGTCTCAGAGGCATTGCTCAGAGGATCAACCTAGGAATCATAGGTGGTTCATAAGCCTTGGCAAAACAAGTCCCCAACTTCTGGGCCTATTCCGTCTACAAGTGGTTCGGAATTTCTGCGTTTGCTTACTTTTGATCCACATTTCATCAGGCAATCTCACCATTTTGCTTGGTTCAAATCCCACAATTTCCATGACTTTCCAAAAGCCATATACCCATTGCAATCATGGAATGACCCCTACAGCTTTCCGCCGCCCCACAGCCAGTCGTATCATCATATACCCAAGTACCACTCAAATACTGGGCTACATTCCACCGGCGGCCTATGGAGAACCGGGTCACAAGGGGTTCCAAAGGCAATTTTCCATGTAGCTATCCTTTAGCAGCAAGCTGGTTCAAGCTTTTAAAGCCTTGCGATCAAGCCTTTGGAGCGCCATGGTGTGGCCCAAGCAACATGAGGACGTCTTCACCGAGGCCGAAGTTGGGGCATCAACGGCCACAAGACGCCGTTCGGAACAGCCATGGAATCTGCAATGGAATCATACAATGTAGTGGTCGAAGCCCGTGAACAACTGACAGGATTAGTGTAATAACCAACATTTGTGGGTTCCCATGCCACGTTGTGACCCGGCAAATCATCACGCCCAAAGAAACTTCCTCACCATAGATCAACAGTGGAAAGCATCCCAATCTACCATCTTTCAGGTTTGTTTGTGATATCATGGCTTGACCCATTCTGAAGGTCGGGATTCAGATCAGATGAGTTTTTTCCGTTACTCGTTCACCAACAACGCATTGTGAGAATACCCTCAACCAATTATAATAACAGACAGGGGGGCGGGGTGGATAAATCGATCACACATATTTCCATTTCATGTATAAATTTCATACTGGATAAACAATCAACAGACCTGGATTTCGCCAACTTGGCGTTAAGTGATTCTTCCGATTCTGTTTCCGTGACAGGTCAGCAAAGAGTTGAAAAGGAAACTTCGCAAGGTGCGGGGGTGGTGAGGGGGTGACCTGGCCACCTCAATGGGAATAAATGGTGGTGGTCTGTTTTACTCTCTCGGAATGGGGTTATACCGGTTATACCCTATTTTGAGACAAAACCACCTGGTGAACTCGGAGAAAACACCAGGTATCTTATGAGATAGACACACATGGGGAGTACGGTGAAATGTCATGTGTCTATTTAGAGGAATTCAATCCTCGATGCGTACTTCACCTGTTCAGCGATTCTCAAGATTTGGCAAGATCATACAAGACCACCATCATATTTACCGTATGCGATTTATATAAATCTTGGATTGTCCATCCTATATATCGTACTGGAATAGGTCATGCCACTCAGTTGTTGGGCACCAATTCCCTTCGTGCAGGGAGAGCGTGATTGGACCTCGCTCGTGGAGGAGGTTGCTGCTGTCCGCAATTTGGGACACCACTGGAAGTCCAGCGCACCAATTTGGCTCAAAAGAGGATTTGCCCTCGTACTTGCAGATCCATGTGCATCATGCGCCACTTTAGCTCTGACATAGAAGCACTTCTGCAAAAAGGCTAGAATCGGCTAGAAACCTAAACAAGGGAAATGTATTTGTGCCCGAGTGGGGTGTCCTGTTGATGCAGTTCTTAGTGAGGGCTTGCTCTTCCAGCTTGCAGCCAGATGCTGCCATGGGCATCCATGATATCCATGGGCATCCATGGACACCACGGGATTCCGAGGTTACAAAAGACTTTTTTCACTGGAGAGGGATCCAGGTAGAAGAAGCGCTCATTGCTAAGGCGGATGAGTGATTCCCGCTGTGATCAGCAGCCATTGCAGATTCGATGTCATGATCGTTTTTTCTTCGGGCTACCAGCTCTAAATGGGGATGAGTATCCCTGACCAGGGTTGTCTCTCAGTTCAACTGGGGTGTACGGTCCAGTCATGACTGGGAAAACAGCCGGCCATGGCAGGTGGTGGAAACTTCACGGAAGAAAGGCTGCCAGCGCTTTCAACTCCTGCGGAGAGGATCTCAGAGGCGCTTCTGTTCCATAGATGTCCCAACTTTCCCACTGGTTGAGACAAGCAGTGTAGGGCATTTTTGTTTATCACAAATGGTGCCAAATTAGGGTGCCAATATATATATATATATATATACACATAATATAAGATAATATAAGATAATATAGTATAGTATAATATAATAAAAAAAATAACATAATATAATATAATATAAAATAACATAATATATATATATGTATATATATGTATATATATATATACACATGTATATATACATATATATATACATGTATATATATATATGTGTGTATATATATATATACACATGTATATACACGTATATACATATATATATATGTATATCTCTCTACCCGAAATGATACCGAAATAACCTGTTCGCTTCGTCATAGGTATGTGCGACTCTCGGAACCGACCCATCCGAACCGGCAACGGCAGCTACGGGAGACCGACAGGCACTGGTCAGTGGGCGATGTTGGGAAGTTGAGCAGGAGGATTGTCGGAGAGTGCAGGAATCTCATGCTCAAGAGTATGGGCCAACTCCAGAGAGAAGTATGAGAAGTATGAGATTTCAGTGGAGCCGCACGCCATGAATTTGAGATACAAAGCATTTTCTAGGATATTTAATGATATTCAATGATATACATATTGGATTTTTTGCTTTGCTCCTTCGGGTTGCACTTCGCTGAGCACTTCAGTTTTTTGTTGCGGCCGTGCCTGAGGCCGCAGCAGCTTGAGGTCGACTCAAACTACAACTTCTCGGTGGAGATGGCGAAGTTCTTGCGCGAGGGAACACGTCCATACAAGGACCTGGCTGCTGTCGTTGAGTGCAAGAGCCTGTGCCTTGAACGAAGAGGAACTGTTTGTGGGCGGCCATGGCTGGAAAGTGCCACAATTCATGGATTTCATATGATTTCATAAATCATAGGCACCTCAAAAGGGCACACTTTCCTGGCTCAACGACTCCCCATGGCATCACTGCAGGTCGTGCGTCAACCAGCTTCTTCAAAGCCAGCAGCCTCATAAAGACGGCCGTTGTCGCTTCGAACGGCGCCAGCTGGACCGCAGAGAAGTCTTGTGGGCCACGCCCAATACGTTGGACTTTCGAGAAGCTCAGGATGGTTATCTGGGGTCTGCCAGATAGTTCTGGTTTCTTTTGGGGTTGAACATCAGGTGAAATAGTTGTGAGATATGGTTAGACAATAGTTAGATACAGTTTTGAGCCCCCAAGAGGTGATATTTATGTAGAGGAAACGTTAGGAAAGCCATGGATCGATGGCCCTGTCAAGGAGCGCAGAGCGGAGATGATGGCGGACATGAGGAAGTTCGATGCCATCATCAGTCAAAGAGATGGCAAGCAGGTTGTGGTGGAAGATTTGCCGATGGTGCAAGCTATGTGGCGAACAGTTTGATTCTTGCAATTGAATTCAGATTTCTGATGCCCTTGAACCACTTTCTATTTTTCCCTGACCATACATGACCATAGAATCATCCCTACTATCAAGGTCAATTAGCATCAATTAGGCACCGTTGATGACTTTCTGGCGAGGCTCCTGGTTGCAGAGTCAAGCATGCCATAAATGCCGACTCTATGACTTTGATGAGATTGCACTGGACTGTGTTCCAGGTCAGGTTGCTTGGGACCTGGTGGGACATGTATGTATATCTCGCTGTAGGGTCATACAACAATCAGACGGAAATATATCCAAAATCCAATACAGAACACCAAGCAATAACGTTTCTGGTGGGAAAACAATCTTAGACCCCAGGGACTTCCCAACCCACAGGTGTTTGCCTTCTGAAAAGAACAAGCCTTGCCTCAAGACCCGAAGATATCTTATTGAACCGATTGATTGGTCAAAAGAGGGGGTATTCACACTCCATTTTTACAAGCAACAGGTCAGGGATGTCAATTTTTCCCCAAACAGCTCTTGAGCTGAATGGGGTTCTCAATTCTTGCTAGAAACGCCCTTTGTTCCCTCATGATTTGCTGGCTCCTCCTGGTTCCGGCTGGGGTTCCGGTGCTTGTCTCCCTTCTTCTTTCTACTTTCTTTCCTCAGGAAAGGAGTTCTGTTCTGTTCCATTATGATTTGCTGGTTCCTCTTGGTGCCGGCTGGGGTTCCGGTGCTTGTCTCCCTTCTTCTCTTCTTTCTTTCCTCAGGAAAGGGGTTCTGTTCCATCATGATTTGCTGGTTCCTCTTGGTTCCGGCTGGGGTTCCGGTGCTTGTCTCCCTTCTTCTCTCTTCTTGTTTTCGTCAGGAAAGGGGTTCTGTTCCATCATGGATTTCCTGGTTCCTCCTGGTTCCGGCTGGGGTTCCGGTGCTTGTCGCCCTTCTTCTCTCTTCTTTCTTGCCTCAGGAAAAGGGTTCTGTTCATCATGGATTTCCTGGTTCCTCTTTTTTCTGGTGGGGGTTCCGGTGCTTGTCTCCCTTCTTCTCTCTTCTTTCTTTTCTCAGGAAAAGGGTTCTGTTCCATCATGGATTTCCTGGTTCCTCCTGCTTCGGGCTGGGGTTCTGGTGCTTGTCACCCTTCTTCTCTCTTCTTTCTTTCCTCAGGAAAGAGGTTCTGTTCCATCATGATTTGCTGGTTCCTCTTGGTTCCGGCTGGGGTTCCGGTGCTTGTCTCATTTCCTCTCTCTTCTTTGGTTCCGGTGCTTGTCTCCCTTCTTCTCTCTTCTTTCTTTCCTCAGGAAAGAGGTTCTGTTCCATCATGATTTGCTGGTTCCTCTTGGTTCCGGCTGGGGTTCCGGTGCTTGTCTCCCTTCTTCTCTCTTCTTTCTTTCCTCAGGAAAGAGGTTCTGTTCCATCATGATTTGCTGGTTCCTCTTGGTTCCGGCTGGGGTTCCGGTGCTTGTCTCCCTTCTTCTCTCTTCTTTCTTTCCTCAGGAAAGAGGTTCTGTTCCATCATGATTTACTGTTTCCTCTTGCTTCCGGCTGGGGTTCCGGTGCTTATCTCCCTTTTTCTCTCTTCTTTGGTTCCGGTGCTTGTCTCATTTCTTCTCTCTTCTTTTTTTCCTCAGGAAAGGGGTTCTGTTCCATCATGATTTGCTGGTTCCTCCTGGTTCCGGCTGGGGTTCTGGTGCTTGTCTCCCTTTTTGTCTCTTATTTGGTTCCTGTGCTTGTCTCCCTTCTTCTCTCTTCTGTCTTTCCTCAGGACAGGGATTCTGTTCCATCATGATTTGCTGGGTTCCTCCTGGTTCCAGCTGGGGTTCCGGTGCTTGTCTCCCTTCTTCTCTCTTCTTTGGTTCCGGTGCTTGTCTCCCTTCTTCTTTATTTTATTTTTTCAAGAAAGGAGTTCTGTTCCATCATGATTTGCTGGGTTCCTCTTGGTTCCGGCTGGGGTTCCGGTGCTTGTCTCATTTCTTCTCTCTTCTTTGGTTCCGGTGCTTGTCTCCCTTCTTCTCTCTTCTTTCTTTCCTCAGGAAAGAGGTTCTGTTCCATCATGATTTGCTGGTTCCTCTTGGTTCCGGCTGGGGTTCCGGTGCTTGTCTCCCTTCTTCTCTCTTCTTTCTTTCCTCAGGAAAGAGGTTCTGTTCCATCATGATTTGCTGGTTCCTCTTGGTTCCGGCTGGGGTTCCGGTGCTTGTCTCCCTTCTTCTCTCTTCTTTCTTTCCTCAGGAAAGAGGTTCTGTTCCATCATGATTTACTGTTTCCTCTTGCTTCCGGCTGGGGTTCCGGTGCTTATCTCCCTTTTTCTCTCTTCTTTGGTTCCGGTGCTTGTCTCATTTCTTCTCTCTTCTTTTTTTCCTCAGGAAAGGGGTTCTGTTCCATCATGATTTGCTGGTTCCTCCTGGTTCCGGCTGGGGTTCCGGTGCTTGTCTCCCTTCTTCTCTCTTCTTTCTTTCCTCAGGAAAGAGGTTCTGTTCCATCATGATTTGCTGGTTCCTCTTGGTTCCGGCTGGGGTTCCGGTGCTTGTCTCCCTTCTTCTCTCTTCTTTCTTTCCTCAGGAAAGAGGTTCTGTTCCATCATGATTTACTGTTTCCTCTTGCTTCCGGCTGGGGTTCCGGTGCTTATCTCCCTTTTTCTCTCTTCTTTGGTTCCGGTGCTTGTCTCATTTCTTCTCTCTTCTTTTTTTCCTCAGGAAAGGGGTTCTGTTCCATCATGATTTGCTGGTTCCTCCTGGTTCCGGCTGGGGTTCTGGTACTTGTCTCCCTTTTTGTCTCTTATTTGGTTCCTGTGCTTGTCTCCCTTCTTCTCTCTTCTGTCTTTCCTCAGGACAGGGATTCTGTTCCATCATGATTTGCTGGGTTCCTCCTGGTTCCGGCTGGGGTTCCGGTGCTTGTCTCCCGTCTTCTCTCTTCTTTGGTTCCGGTGCTTGTCTCCCTTCTTCTTTATTTTATTTTTTCAAGAAAGGAGTTCTGTTCCATCATGATTTGCTGGGTTCCTCTTGGTTCCGGCTGGGGTTCCGGTGCTTGTCTCCCTTCTTCTCTCTTCTTGTTTTCGTCAGGAAAGGAGTTCTGTTCCATCATGATTTGCTGGGTTCTTCCTGGTTCCGGCTGGGGTTCCGGTGCTTGTCTCCCTTCTTCTCTCTTCTTTGGTTCCGGTGCTTGTCTCCCTTCTTCTCTCTTCTTTCTTTCCTCAGGAAAGAGGTTCTGTTCCATCATGATTTGCTGGTTCCTCTTGGTTCCGGCTGGGGTTCCGGTGCTTGTCTCCCTTCTTCTCTCTTCTTGTTTTCGTCAGGAAAGGGGTTCTGTTCCATCATGATTTGCTGGTTCGGTTCCGGCTGGGGTTCCGGTGCTTGTCTCCCTTCTTCTCTCTTCTTTCTTTCCTCAGGAAAGAGGTTCTGTTCCATCATGATTTACTGTTTCCTCTTGGTTCCGGCTGGGGTTCCGGTGCTTATCTCCCTTTTTCTCTCTTCTTTGGTTCCGGTGCTTGTCTCATTTCTTCTCTCTTCTTTTTTTCCTCAGGAAAGGGGTTCTGTTCCATCATGATTTGCTGGTTCCTCCTGGTTCCGGCTGGGGTTCTGGTGCTTGTCTCCCTTTTTGTCTCTTATTTGGTTCCGGTGCTTGTCTCCCTTCTTCTCTCTTCTTTGGTTCCGGTGCTTGTCTCCCTTCTTCTTTCTTCTTTTTTTCTGAAGAAAGGGGTTCTGTTGCATCATGATTTGCTGGTTCCTCTTGGTTCCGGCCGAGGTTCCGGTGCTTGTCTCCCTTCTTCTCTCTTCTTGTTTTCGTCAGGAAAAGGGTTCTGGTCTGTTCCATCATGGATTTCCTGGTTCCTCCTGTTTCAGGCTGGGGTTCCGATGCTTGTCTCCCTTCTTCTCCCTTTTTATCCCTCAGGAAAGGGCTTCTGTTTCATCATGGATTTCCTGATTCATCCTGCTTCCGGCTGGGGTTCCGGTGCTGGTCTCCCTTCTTCTCTTTTTTTTTCTCAGGAAAGGGGTTCTGTTCCTTCATGGATTTCCTGGTTCTTCCTGCTTCGGGCTGGGGTTCCGGTGCTTGTCTCCTTTCTTCTCTTTTCTTTATTTTCCTCAGGAAAGGGGTTCTGTTCCTTCATGGATTTCCTGGTTCCTCCTGCTTCGGGCTGGGGTTCCGGTGCTTGTCTTCCTTCTTCTCTCTTCTTTCTTTTCTTAATACGAGTGTGCCAGACGTTTTTTTTAATGAATGTTGAATTTTACATGACCTTGGTGGAAACATGCGTTGTTGCTGTTTGGGGTCCATGCTGGTGTTATTTGATACTTAACCTATTTCGACCCATCAACGAACTGTTTGAAGCGACTGGTACTTCCCCCCATCACCCACCCTAAAAATGTATTTTAGGGGAGGATGAGGTTAAGGAAAAAAACATTTATCGTCCTGCAAAAATTGACTCCCCAGGACCCCCCTAAATACATTTTTTGACGAGGTGGTGTCTGAAAAATATAGGATCCATGGGTCGGGATATCTGCCCCCCCAGGATCTTTTATCTTGGGGGGGTGGGTTAATACATTTTACGTGTTTGGTTTTTCCAGGATCCCCGGGAATGTCCAATTTTTTTTCTGGAGAATACCCTTCTTTGAAAAAGTATTTTGGGGGGGTTGGGCAGACGAAATGCACATCATTTTGGGCAAATGGATTTTATACATCTTGCTAAGGGAGTCGTTGGTACCCCTGCAAGGCATACATTTCAGCAAATTTCAGATCCAGCATATTTCAGCCATTTTGTGGCTCAAGGGTTCACTATAGTTGCCGATAGTTGTGCATGGCGTTCACTTCAGGGTATCTAGCGGTCTAACCCTAACGGATC
>CAMXCT020003446.1:266117-271117 GCA_947184155.2 Cladocopium goreaui | reverse complement strand
GGTTGGCTTCAAGAAACGAAACAGAAACAACCCGGGGCAGCCTTTTGGTCGATTTCTCGAGGGTTTTGGTGGTTTTGATATGATTCTGCTATGGTTTTGATACGATTTTGATACAAGTTCGATACGATTTTGATATTATTTTGATACGATTTTGATATGGTTCCAATGAGTTGGCTTCAAATAAAGGAACCAGAAAAAACTCAGGGACAAATTTTTGGTCGATTTTTTGATGTTTTTTTTTCCCCTGTGGTTTTCCCACGATTTTGATACGGTTTTGATACGATTTTGATACGGTTTTGATACGATTTTGATATGGTTTTGATACGATTTTGGATATGTTGGCTTCAAATCACAATTCTGACCCACATCAAGAATCATAACTGAAACCATATCAAAATCGAATCTAAAACCGTATCAACATCATAACTGCAAAACCACGCCAGAAACAATTCATAACAACAGGTCATATCTGAAACGCATCAAAATCATAAAAATAGTTACTTTAAAAAACCTTCATCCTAGAGACTTCGGATGTTATAATCTTACCGATTACCGGATGAGTCAAACATGTCTTGCAGCTTATAATCCTTGACTCCTTGACCGGTTTGTTTCTGTCGAAGGCATGCTTTGTCTACAACTTTAGAAGACGAAGACTCTTGCAAAAAGTCCTAGTTGCCCATCGATACCACCTGACGAAGCTGGAGCAGCTGCAGCGCAAAGTCATGGATGAGACTCGGCAGTCTAGCCTAGTGAGCCTGGTGGTAGGATGCAAGATGCACATGTAACAATTGTTTCTTTGTTTCTTTCTGGACAATGAGTGCAGGGATTCCTGACTGTCATCTTGACCGGTAGTCAAGTCGGAGCACCTGCTACTGACGCTGCTGTGATTAAGGCTCATGTCGATGTGGACAGCTTGGACGGTTTGAAGGACATTCTACATCAACGGGGTCCTGAACCAGCGGGCCTCGAGGTCTCTGGGACATCTGACTGGTGAATTTTAAGCATTTGTTCGTGCCTGACTTCCCTCCAACGACTCTTTTCCTGGATGTTGGCCCTGGCCATAAGCCCATGGAAAAGAAGAGTCGTTGGAGGGAAGTCAGGCACGAACAAATGCTCTATTTTCACCAGTCACATGGCGCAAGGGAACATCTTCAGTTGCTCATTGGATCATATTGGATCTAGGGTCTCCAAACAAGAATGTTCCCTGCCAGCCTTCGTGGCGATTTTCCACCCGTACGTGGTTGGCGATGTTAGCGATGCTGCTGCCGATGCTGATAGTGATTCTGTTGAGGTCAATGGATTTACAACAACAAAGCCCGAAAGTTCCTCCACGTGGCACGAGGTGAGGCTCTCGATCTTAGTTTCTTGTCGGGCAAGCTAGCCCCCCCACGTGCCAGGGCTTTTCAGGAGCTTAATTTCGATGGGAGGAAGTTCAGTGGTTGGTACCTTTATATCCCGCATTTAGGCACTTTGGGCCACAAGCCTGACTTGCAGGAGGTCATAATGTTCAGCCAACTCTGTTGCAGACCATTACCCAAATCCAGACGATAATGAGTCACAAGACAACGGAAATATGATTCATTGACTTCGTCAAAAAGAAGTACAATAATAGCTTTAAGCAGGGAATGATGGTGACAATGTGCCACTATCCGTACAGAACTTTGCCGGTCAGACCCCCAGACGTTCAAAGCTCCTAGGAAAATTGCATAATTCCTGCTGAATATTTGTCGATTGGCTTTCTCTGACTTGCTTCATTACCAGGGGAGGGCACGTACATCACCCACCCCTAAAAAATTATTTTAGGGGAGGGGGTTAGGGAAACACATTTATCGTCCTCCAAAAATTGACTCCCCAGGACCCCCCTAAATACATTTTTTGACGAGGTGGTGTCTGAAAAATATAGGATCCATGGGTCGGGATATCTGCCACCCCCCAGGATCTTTTATCTTGGGGAGGTGGGTTAATACATTTTACGTGTTTTGTTTTTTCCAGGATCCCCGGGAATGTCCAATTTTTTTCTGGGGAATACCCTTCTTTGAAAAAGTATTTCGGGGGGGTTGGGCAGACGAAATGCACATCATTTTGGGCAAATGGATTTTATACATCTTGCTAAGGGAGTCGTTTGTACCCCCTGCAAGGCATACATTTCAGCACATTTCAGCAAATTTCAGATCCAACATGGGTGTTAACCCCTCGCTCTTTGCCAAAAACGTATGGGAACTAGGGAGTAACCCCTCAAAATGAGGCATGTATGAGGGACATGTATTCTTTGTAGTGGTATTGAACCTGAAAATGTATGCTTTGTGGGGGTACAACTGACAAGAGCCAATGGATTTGTAAATGTATGGAAGCATGGCGGTTCTGCACCTCAATCCCGTTGATCTCTTTTTCCCGGGAAACCTTTTGAAACCCGTGAGAACCAGAAGATCACCTGGGAATACCTGGGGTCACCTAAAAACAAACACATACAGACAGACACGCACCACTCCCAAGATATGACACCAATTCACAAGACAATCGCTGTTGTTTTTTCATGGGGCGCCGTGCCGTCAGGATCCATCAGGGTTAGACCGTTAATTAGATACTGTCAAGTGAACGCCATGGGGCAACATTTGAAAAAAATAGGATCCACCCCCCTACTCCTGAACCAGTTGGGGTGGTGATTTCCCCCCCGGAGCACAACCCGCAGGTGTCATGACGAGGTACTGCATATTTGATGGCGACGCTATTGAGGTCAGAGTCCACTACTTCAAGGATGCGGGTCGCAAGCGGTTTAGACCCGGGTGATCAAGGGGAAACTTGAGAGATCTTTGGAGATCAGATTTCTTGGGCGTGTATAAAACTTTCTGAATTTGAATATGTTATGTATACAAATGCAAACATATATGTATATACCAGCTACGTATCTATTTTTCTCCCCCTGCTACATACTAGAGATAGACAAACAAGTAAATGAACAAGCAGATAAATACACGAACAATGATAGCTGGATACATACAGAAATTATATATACGTATATGTATATATATATATATGCATACATAGGCATATGCAAATGATACATTGTATTTCCTCAAAGGTCGATCATGTGGAGAAATTCTGGTCTGTGACAGTCGGAAATGAGAAACTTGCAGCTCAGCTCCAGGACACCTCCGAGACCCTCATCCACAATCACAGGACACTGGGAGGTCGTTGGACAAATTTCGTCATGCTTGGGTGTTTTGTTCAAAATGTTGGACTGGAAAACCCACATACTTTTTCTTTTTTCGAGTTTTGACACCACATTCATTGACATATGGCTGTGAATGCTAGTGACTACACATGCCTCGCACTATTGGGATCGTCCCAAAGACATCCAACGACTAAATCTACTGTTAAGGGATTGGTTGAGACCGCCAGCCAGATACAGTACCTGCACTACCTGCTTGTTGAATCGGTGGGCCTCTTGCCAGGAGCAGCTTCTTTAGCAAAATCCTGAAGGGCAGCTACATCCATCAAGTCTGGGGTGTGTCTACAGCGCTCAGTCAGGACTGAGCAGATTTTGGACATCTTTGGGCGCTGGAATCCACTTGAAACTAGTGATAAGATGCTGCGACTCCAAATTGGGATGTTGATGGTCAAACGGGAAGCCAAACCCCCATGCTTTCCTGTGATTTTCTGCACATGCCCAGCATGTCCAGCATGTCCAGTCTCCTTACCATTGTTTCAATTGGAAGATGCTGCAAATTGGTCAGTTGCGGCTTGCTGAGTTGACCTCACCGCTTGGTGCAGGAGCATCATCATTACGTGATGAACCGAAGCCACGACCCGAGCATGGAGTCCCCCATGCAGAAGCACCAAGGAAGGCTGAAGACCACGTTACCCGGCGGCGCTTGACAGGGGAAGTCCTTTCTAGAATGCCAAGATTACCCGACTGACTGTTGGCAGTGCCATTTTGGAGGTAACCTTTAACCCCTTTCTTACATGTTTAGTAACTACGCAAAATAAGTCATGATTCCCTCGTGGTTGCAGTACCTGCTAGCAGCTTCTGTGGATAAACTGCCACTCAGTGACAATCCACCAAGACCCTCATGACCTCCATAGTTCACAATATTCGATACCGCAGAGGAAGGAGCCGTTCATGTACCATCATTCCAAACAAGTAGCCATGGAACAGTATCTATAAATACAATTTTAAGGGGGATAGACATCTACTTAGAAGCTATTTTGATGTTTACCAGCTGTACATGGTTTTGGTTTCCATCCCAAGTATCTATGCTTTCATCAGTTTCATCACCTAAGTATTTCACTGTGGTCCTCCTGAGCCAAGGAATGCGCACTCCTTCTGTGAAGGAGATTGGTATTTCCTGGACCACGAAACCCCTCACACCGTGCGGCCGGGTGGTGGCAAGGCCCTGACCATCTACATCAGGTCGAAGAACGCTGCCGGGGCTGCCTGCCTACAGCAAGGATGTCATGTTGACTCAGGATTACTAAAACTCCGGTTTGATTCAGGGGTCCCTGAAATATATATGGGAAATTCCGAACATAAATGGTATCCGTACAGGAGTGAACTGAGCTTCTATCGATCAGTGTTGGTACTCATGTAGATCTCCAAGCGGCTTACCAATCCAGCAGGAAATTCATCGCATTCTTTCTCGACCCTATCCTCAGCCAAACTTTGAAGTTTTGTGGTGTATTTGTGTATTTCCCAAGTTTGACAAGCCAATCCATGGGGATCCCGACCACTAAGGACACTTGGGTCAGGAGCACTGACCAGACGTTGCCAGATCAAAGTCGGACACCGGACACCAGCATTGAAGGCGCACCTGGAACCCCAAGCAGTTGAGCAGTGCAGAACCCCTGGCTCATTAGATCTCATTGTTTCTCATAGTCGTGAAACCCAAGATCTACGAGGACCTTGCAGGACCCACCATATCTTTCTTATGGGAGGTGGAAATCCGTGGCTTTTGGCCGAAAGATTTCATAAAGTCATTGGAAGGGAATGGCAAACACGGACT
>CAMXCT020003446.1:183617-258617 GCA_947184155.2 Cladocopium goreaui | reverse complement strand
TCATCATCCCAATGTCCTTAGTGAATAATTCCCCCATGGTGGATGATGGTGATGATGCCATAATCTGGATTGTTCCATGATTTCGGTCGCAAATCCCCAATTTTTCATCGCAGACATCCCCCTAAAATTCTTGGCACTTGAGGCAGTTCCATGATGTTCCATCCCCATCCACATGGAGGTTTCCTCAGTCATGGGGGCATCCCCAAACTCCTTTTTTTGGTGGATTTTCCATGAAATCATCCAGGGATGCCTCCATCGCAACTGGCACACCTTGCAGGCTTGGCGCAGCAAAAGGCGGAGCTGGAAGCCTCGCGCTTGGCGGCGGCCAAAGCCGCCGAGGCTGCAGATGTGGGGGGCCACAGGGCATGGATTTTTTCTGGGGAACAGCCCAAAATAACTGGGATTGGTGGATGTTCATCAATGTTCATCACCCTAACTCTGGGATTTTAATGTGTTTCATACCATCTATGACTCTGGAATGGTCCATGTTGTATCATTTTATCACCTAGTGTTGGGTCGGAAGATCCACTTTCGTCTTTTTTTTGGTTGTAGCAACCAACCAAAAAAGACAGAGCAGTACTTCTCACACTATTTGGACGCCTGTTTTTACTTGTTTTGGGGCTTGTTACCATTGCATACCATTGCTATATGGCTGAATTTGGAGTGGTAAGGTCCTGACGAAGATTGGCCGCATTTTGTCACGAGATTTGAGGTCGCAGCCCGAGAGCTGTCGGAGGAGGAGACTGAATAGTGACAGTGGGTGGTTGGGCCCGAAAGGAAGGTTTATCTGGTGGTGTGCCACGAGAAACTTATAGAATTGGTTTATGCAACTTATGACTTCAATCTTGAGATCTTGGGGTTTATCTGTACCTCCTATTCTTCGATTCTTAGATATGTTCCTTTGCTTCCCATCCCTGCACATGAGTTGGAAGATCTCAGTTGGCGACGGATCTGTTTGGGATGTTTTGAAGCCACCAATCTGCAATGAATTTCCAGGTCCAAAGCAACTGACCCAGCATTTGCCGGGTTCAAGAGGGAAATCATGTGGCAATGTGCCACAGTTGAAGAGCCAGCAACTCATTGATTTTGAAGGACCAAACTTAGTGGAAAAAACACCGCCGTCCCATTCATTCTTTTTTGGGTTAAATGCCAGCTGTTGTTGGTTAAATCACGCTAACTCCAAATTTCAGTGCTTTTCAGATATGTATCACCCCCCAAAAGGCCAGAACCAGTCAAATCCTTCTCGAATATCTAGAAATACTGGTAGTGGAACATTGAACTTTTTCTGCGTTGTTTCGATCCCCGAACCAGGAGTCTCGCCTCGACAAACAGAGGCAGTCCCTGGCGGCGGCAGAGGCCTGGCCCGGACTTGGCCTCGTGGCAGTTTCACGGAGAAACAATGATAAACATATGTAGGGTAGTTCCAACAGCGTTGATTTAAGTTTCTGGGCTTATCGCATATCCCCATTGGGGACGGCCCTCCACACCTACAAAGTTGTACCCAAGTCAAATGCACTAAAAAAGACGCATTCCCTTAACCATGATGCACTGTGAGTTGGCTCTTGATTTGCCAATAAAAGTATCCCCTACAGTTGGGATCCCATATCTCGTACGGAGGTTTTCTGAAATGGGGGTGTTTCCCCAGTTCTCATCCATTTATAGATGATACTTTTTCCATGATTAAACAATCCAGCTATTGGGTACCTCATTTATAGACACCCCATGAAACCCCCATCTCCTCCATGTCGATATCCCCAAGAAACGACTCTAAGCTTGACGCCCGAGGCAGCCGTGGCTGCGGCGGAGAAACGCACCGACCTCGGCAGATTCCAACTCTCCGTAGAAAAATGAATTACAGGGGAAACTCACCAACAAAGGTGGTATTTAATGGGAAGATCATGGGATAATGGGGCTGATATATTCTGGATGAATTCTAACGACCGAACTCTGCGACGTCACTGGAATGATGGTAAGGGTCTCATCAGTGAAGGGTCTTATTTTAGGTGTGCGAACGATTACATAATTTATAGCAAGATAATGGTAGCAGTAATAATGACAGTCCCATCCCCCTTACATTAAACACCCCCTTTGTGGTCCCAAATATCAAATATGTGATTTCATCCCTGCATCCACCATGGTTTCTGGGGGGTGTTCAATATTATGGGGGAAGGGAGCAATAACAATAGCACGAACAATAGTATGAATAACAATATTAATAGCAATAACAATATTAATAACAATAACAATAACAATCATAATCATACTAATTAGAATAGTAGTAATAATCGTAGTAATAGTGATAGTAAGTGCATCCCAACAACAGTAAGTACGTGGCTGTTGATGGTGAACCCCCCAGGCCTGGAGAACATGGTCTCGGTGGAAGAAGTCCAGCGATGTGAGAAGGAAGCGCGAGCGTGGGGAAGCTCGAGCGGCCTTTCTGGGGAGCAATCAAAAAGTGGGATTGAACAATCAGGGTTCCTGCCAGGTGTATGTATATATATATACATATTAATATATCTATATAATTAATGTATATTATAGATTAATATATACATACATATATAATATGTATAATATACTGTATATATAATATGATACAACACGTCTATTATACTTGTTACATTGGTGTGTCTGAAACTTGGAGATCGGCATTGAAAGTGACTCAGCCACCAGCTGGCTGTGTTTAGGACCTTGGGCCTGTAGATGCAAATCAGTCATGTATCGATATAGGCTAGACCGTACCCTCTTGGAACCTAAGCTTGCAATGGAAAGTACCCTGTTTGTAGATTAGTTGCCCATTTAGAATGGTGATTTTAGATTGCAAAGCTGAGCTACCAGAGGATACTCAAATCTCTGTGAAACGAACAAGAGAGAGATATATCATATATATATATATTTATAGTTATATATATATATTATGTATAATCATATATGGATGGATGGATAGATCGATAGATAACTCCAGTTGGAAGAAGTGTGAAGACGTGTCAAAGAGAGCCACATGATCCAGATCGTTTCACTCCTCCAAGTCATCCAAGTTCAGAATACTTGTCACATCTTGTCACCCAGAAGACCATGGGGACTGAACAAACACCAGCATACCTTTGGATATTTCCCCAGCAGATTCCAACAGTGACCGCCAGTACCGTCTACCCACAATTCCAAGGTATCGAGAAGCTCTTGTGTTCCTTGCCTCAAATTCATCCTGTGGACGTCACGATGTGGTCTTGTACCAGCCACTGCAGTTGGCCTTGGATCTTTAGGAACATGCCACCCAAAAAAGAGGAGAAGATTCATGATTTTCTTCCTAAGAGATTCAAAGCCGAGCTGGTTGGAGAATATCAAGGGGTTTAAGGAACATCTACAGGAAGTCGATGAATTTTACGATCAAGCCTGTTTTTTTCCCCATGTGTTTCCTCTAGATCTTCTCATCGATCTGGACACCATTTTTCCCCATATCCCCGGGACAAATCCACACTTTTCAGATGCCCAAAATCATATTGTTGGTTAGGTATATCCCATTAAATCCTCATGAAATCTCTTTTGTTGATGATTGAATGCCCATGTTCAGACACACCCACATTGGATTAATAGTTGTTTAAAATATCTCCCATTCTTATCCCATTGGATCCCATTTATAGATGATTTTCCCATTATATCCCCCAGGATATCCCCATGAAATCCCACGAATCCACCAGCACAGGTCTGTGGATAAGGAAGCCAGGCAGCTGCGGCTCGCGCTGGCCGAGGCGATCTGGTACAGATGTGGAATATGTTGCTCACTGTGATATCACCATATAAATAGGTACACATTATGAAATAATGTATATATATACATACACACATACACACATGTACATGTATATTAAATTCATATATATATATATACTACTATTCATAAAATACATATTGATATGATCACATTTAATTATGTTATGCATACACACACGAGCCATTTTTTGGAGCGAAGTTACCCCTTCAGGATTTGAGGCCATTCAAAAATTTGACGTCCATCAAAGCACCTTTTCTTAGGTCCAATGAATCAATGGTACCCCACTTAGAATCACACAGTTTAGATTCAGACATGAACTCAGAGGTGTGGATTATGTATAATTATGTATATATATATACACATGTATATGTATGTACACGTGTGACGTATATACACAATGTATTTGTATTTATTGGCCTTTCTTTATTTACTGTATCTATCTCTACGTATGTGTATATATATACACGTAACAAACATGCATACATGCATACATACAGACAGACATACATACAGTAATACAGTAACACAGTATTACAGTAGTACAGTAATACAGTAATACATATATATATATATCCGCAAACCCTTTGTCTCGCTATACATAATATATATATATATATATATACATGTATATATATATACATATATATATACACATATATATATATATTTACTGTACCTATATATGTATACATATTATTTTTATACACACATATATAAATACATATATATATATATTACACATACATATAGTAATACATACGTATACATATACATATTAATTACGTATATATGTATATGTATCAACATCCCCAGCATAGCCGTTCTTTGACCCCGCGAAAGCCGCCGGAGGCCCTGTCCAGCGGCACGGACCTCTCCATGGCCAAGCGGGAGCTCCAGGTGCTCCGCGATGCACAGGAAGCGGCCTCACAGCGAGTGCAGGCGCTGGTCATTTTCGCTGGGGAAAAAATGTGGGAAATTTATGGAACATGCTGGGAATATCACTGCGAATCATTGGGAGAGAAGCCCCAAATCATCTTCTAGATGGTGTTTTTCATCAAGAAACCATCCATAAATGGGGTACCACCATTTATATGGAAGCCACGTGAAACCACGATATGGGAAAATCTGGGAATATGACTGCTAATGTTGGGAGACAAAAGAGAGAACTTGGGATTGATGTCGATTTGTTTTGGGAGGAGATGGTTCAAAATTTGGGAAACATATGAAAAAACCCTGGGTGACATGCAATTTCAATAGTGATTTTGCATGATTTTCAGAGTGATTCTGGTACCGCAATAAAGTCTCGTGACTCATAAGGGTTTTCGGTACCAAAGTTTGACCCAGAAGTATCAACAGTAGAATGGATCAACCATGCGTATCATTTGATTACTCAGTGAGAAGATTCATGTCTCCATAGATTCAGGCCCTCCCCGGTACCCCAATGGCTTGCCACCCATTCTGGATCAAAACCTGTGGTTCTGATGGTCGCAAACATTGTCCCCCATGTTTGTTTGTGGTTTGGTTTAGATTTACATCCCCATTCTTAATGTATCCGTACCATATCCTCTGCTGGTTGAATATGATTGAGTCTTATTGCATATATCGACCATTTTTGTCGTTTTCAGGCAATTCTAGATCTAATCTAGATCCAATAGTGGATTGGTATATCAATACTATCTCCCCAAATATAAGCCCAAGACATGTGTTTTTTCTGGTTCCTATTTTTTTGGCCGAAAAAAAAACGCCCACCATCCCCGTGGAACCAGCCCGTGAATCGACCCAGGCCTTGGAATCCGTGAACGAGCAGCTGGAGAAGCGAATCGTCCGACTCCCGGATGAAAGCTCCCATTTTGGAGGGCTCTCAGGTATGGGTTTATGATAGACTATGGTTGAAAGAAACCTATGATCAATGATCAATGATTTTTTTTTCAGAAATCCAATTGTGGTTCTGCAGTAAATTAACATATGGAAAATGGGAAACCGGTGGTTTTCCATGTCTATGTTAATCAGCTGGATGCCAGAAGCATAACTGTTATCCCATTAGAGATGGTGGTATATCCCACAACTAGATATAACTAGGTCATCATATGGTTACTACCCACTTACTAAGTGGGATGCACATCCAAGGTATACGAACCATTTCTGGGAAGTCATTGAGGTATCTTTGTGGTTTTGGGTCTACTGCTAGCCAAGATTCAAGCAACTAAGCTAAGGGGTTTGAAACCAGTTGTTTTAAGATTAAGATGAATAAGAGCTGGAACGAAGAATGAGATATGGACCAGAAACTTTCTTTCTCACCACTACACCATAATCTGGGTACCATTTTACATTTATCTTGCCATAAACTGGAGGTAAATCCAACATTTCTGGACCAACCCAAATCATAGTGTTTGTTATCTCCCACCTGTACCCCATCATATATATATATATTATATATATTATATATATATATTATATATCCCGTTATATCCCATCAGTTGCCATTTTGGTGCTTTCAAATCTTGCTGTGTTGCCAACCACCAACCGGACTGTGGTGGAGGTGCAAGTGGAGGCTGAAATTGCAACCCTGAAGAAGGCGTCCAGCGGTTGAAGTTTACGGCTCCTGGTGGGTCAAGTTTGGTGTAGGCGAATGTTTAATGCTGTTTATATATCATGAGGTGATATGAGGTGTACTTGAGTCTTTTGCCTTTTGCCATAAGATATTGCTAAGCAACCAAAAAAGATGTAGGGTTCGCCATCATTGCGTATCTAAGATTGGCCATGTGCAGGTGGAAATCTAAGGCCCACCTGGTTGATGCCCCCCAAAGTAATCATTTCCCAATAGAGTGGGGTAGCCCAGAGGGCAAAATCCTGGGTTGCCGACACGCGACCCATACGCTGGAAAGGGATCTATGCAATTAATCAGCACAGCTATGATTAGTTGCAGGTCATTCATCTTGGCCATGTTCCCCACTTCATGAGCAAAACATTATTGACCTTTACAAAACCATTACGGCATAGGTCAGGTAGATATTTTCCACCATCCCAAGTATCTGCACATCATTAATTAGGCATCCCAGCAGATCCCCATCTCATGGCTTTCTATGGCCACCCCCAAGGTTTGTTGGATTTTGTTGGTACATTTGTAGACGGCTTTCCCCAGCACTGGTAACACTGGCCATTTGTCAATGTCAGGGCACGGTGGATCTCCGAAGCGAAGAAGATCTGATGCGAGAGGCGGGATCTGCCTCCAGGGGCCACCAGGCCTCTGAAGTGCCATGGTTAATGTATGCTGCCCTTGTTGCTGAGCCATTTTTTGCTTGGCCAAATCCTCATTTCTTGTAGTTCAGCTTGGGTATTGGTTGTATTTTGAATGATTTTACGCTTGGTTACCCTGGCATCCGCACACCAGAATAGCTTCTGAACTCAGATCAACTCCTCCATTTCTCTTGGTTGTTTCATCTCCTTATTTGGGGTTGTTTCTAAGGGAAAGTACTCCAACGTAGCCCTTTCAATGGGAAATGGGAAACATGATTTGGACACCATTGGATGCCCCATAGTACCCAATTTTTTCACCCAAATGCTTAGATGCTAAGCTCCCATTTTTTGCGGCTTCAATCCCAATCGTTTGATGGCTTAATCCAGAAATATCCTGAATTTTGAGGGTCAAACCGTCAAACCACCATCTTTTGACAAGTTCCCATGCTGAACGCCAAGGCCCAAAAGGTTTCCCCTCCTTCAATCCATGTTTTTTTTCTCATCAAGAAACTCGAAAAACAGTCGTCCCATCTTCCCAACATCCTTTTTTTGGACCAGAAAAATCGCCCAACATATGTTTTTCCAACCAGAATCCAGAAAAATCCATCAGTTTTTCATCCCCCCCATGGTGCTCTCCCGCCGCCGCCGTGCCCGTGCGCAGCGGTGAGGTCATCGTCTCGCAGAGCGAGCAGCTGCTGCGACGGGTGGAGGATCTCACGGCGGAGGAACAGCTGGCGGCGGAGGATCGCAGGTGGGGAATCTGAGGGGATGATGATTGGATAATAGTGGATTATTATTGGATAATAATGATTGGGATAATATAATTTATTGGATAATAATGATTGGGATAATTATGATGATTATTATTGGGGAATCAATAGTGGATTATATGATCCCCACTAATAATTGTGGAATGATCAATAGATCCACTATAATTGGGGAATCAATTGGATAATCATAGTGGATTATTATTAGTAGGATAACAATAATCATATTATTGGATAATATAATAACGATATGATTGGATAATAATGATGGCTGATAGTGGATTATTAAATCTTATTGGATAATAACAGTTTTTGGATAATATAATAATAGGGGGATAACTCTTGTTATCCCACTAATAATAGTATCCAGATATCAGGATCATGGATTATCATTAGTTTGTGGATAATAATAGTGGATTATTATTAGTGGGATAACAATAAGAATAATCCCAATCATATTGGATAATATAATAATAGGGGGATATTAGTGGGATAATAAGAGTGAGATAATAACAATACTAGTGGATTAGTTCGGATCATGGGATGATATGATTGGATAATAATAATAGCTGATAGTGGATTATTAGATATCAGGATCACGGATTATCATTAGTTAGTGGATAATGATTGGATAATCATAGTGGAATGAGACTTGATGACTTGATTATCCACTAACTAATGATTATTGGTAATACTGAGACTTGATGACTTTTGGTCTTTAGACGAGGCAGTTTTTAGCCATACTCATCTTGGGGGATGATCACGGCCCCTTATTTCAGTGGTTTTCCGTACGAAAGGTAGTCCCCAATAGTGGATGGGGCGAAGAATCTTTAGTGGATACCCCCAAGAGTATGATAAATCAACAAGAATAGGACCACGGATACCATGGGAAAAACAACAATTCAACCAACAAGCAAAGTTTGGGTATGGGCATAGACCCAGACAAACATGACGATGGAAAATCCACCATTTGTAGATGATCCACCTATTGAGTTACCTCTTGAAGTTTGGGATTTTCCAGCCATGGTTGCTCAGCATAGGGAACATGTCAATTAAACCCAGTCTTTCTGTTGGTTCAATGCTAATCCTTCATGGTTTAATCATATTCAATCCCATTATTTTATTGGTTCCATCCAAATCTTGTTGCATACTTCCCAATATTTGTTGGTAGAACCCAACCCACATTTTGTACCGTTGAATCCCAATTTTCGTTGTTGTTAAAGTTCCAATCTTTCTATAGTTTAACCACAACCTTCGATGGTTAAACTCCAATCCTTAAAGTGATAAAATCGCTAACTACATATTTTCCATAGTAAAATCACCTTTTCTCATGGTAAACGGCATATCATTGGTTGAAACAAGTAGCGCCAACGGAACTGGAGGCAGCTACTGGCCACTGCAGCCCAACTGGCCGCGGAGGCAGGGATTTGACTTTTCCATTTTTTTGGGGAGTGCGATATCTACATATTATTATATTATATTGTATTATATTATATTATATTGTATTATATTATATTATATTATATTGCATTATATTATATTATGTTTAATTTATATTATATTATTATATTATATTATATTATATTAAATTATATTATATTATATTATTATATATATTATACTATATGATATTGTATTGTATTATATTATATTATATTATATTATATATTATATTATATTATATGTGAGTGACAATATTATGAAGATCTGTATATACATGTAGGTATGTGTATGGAAACACACACACAGATACATATATATATATACAATGTATACATAATATAATATATAATATATAGAACATATAATTCCCTGTTGCCAGTGACTGAGACGAGCGCACTCCCTGAGGTGGAGAAAGCTGAAGCCCGGGTCGCGCGCCAAGCGGAACTGGAGGACAGAGGGTCTTATCGTCCAGCTGTATGGACCGGTTCCCACAATTGATGATGATCATCCCCAATATATATATACACATACATTCATATATACATTATATATTATAGTCAATATAAGATAATAAGATAATATTGGTTCCCCATATAAGATAATATTGGGTCATGGGTTTATGGGGTTATACTATTCCCTGTTTTTTTAGGATCATAATCCGAAAAATTGGGCAGTAAAACACAATGTAATAATCAACAGGGGTTTTGAACACTGCTCATGTGGCTACGTCAGGACCAGTGCAATCAACTGGATGCCGCACAGCAAACTCTGAGTGCCTGGGATGTGACATGGGGCGATGAGGAGATGGGGATAGCTCAAAACAAAGATAGATCGGCATGTCAACATATGATATGTATATATATACATACACATATATACACATACATATATATATAATATAATATAATATAATATTCTATTATATATACATACACGTAGTGTGTCCCAAACTCCTAAACAAAAAATATCGGTATAAACAAATGAACATCTCCGTGTATGCTGCTGTCCTTGTAGATGTGACCACCAGAGTAACAAGGTTTTGACGGATATCCGTGTGGGTGCAGAATCACTGAACGATAAATGTGGAAATCGCGGGATTTGCCAACAGTATGTTGCACACCAATACTGAGCGCGCCCAACAATTGCGGGGAGAAGATGGTTATCCAACAAAGAATTTGAGGGCGCAACCAACAATATGGAACATAAATGCCACATGATATTGTTGCTGATTTATAATTTATATCACATATCCCAATAAATCCCTATTATATCCCCGTATCATGGTTGGTTCTATACCCCAGAGCTTTGACGCTTCACCATTTCGATGATTTTCCCTGAGAGATTCGCGCGCCATGCGCCAAAGTAAATCCACCATGTTGTTTGGTTAAATTCGGTGTACCCTCCAGTAATGAAACATGGCACTGGACAATTGCCCATTTCGTTCAATGATTTTCCCATTAAACCTCTATTTGTAGTGGATTTTCCCATCAAAACACATTTTATAGGGATTTTTCATTGCCACGTCTGATTATTAATTACAGTAAATCCCAGCTGTTTTTGGTCCCGGATCATCTGTTTCAACTGAGGTGCGGAAGTGGAACGGCTGCGAAGAACCAACGATGCTCTTTGCCAACAGGCGCCAGTTGTGTGAAACCTTTGAACCACCAGTAGGCCGTAGGCATCCAACAAACTATGCAAATTCATTGGAGCATTTTCCCTATCGATCTTCGCTTTTTCTGGAGGGTATTCCATGTGCCATGGCGGGATGGTCAATCCATTGGGATATCCCATCAGGAATCCCTAATGGGATGACCATACTGAAGCACAGCATCCATCTCATAGGGGCAGTGATATCCAGGCTTTTTTGGTGGTGCAACATGGTCAACATATGTCAAACGCGCCATGATGTCAACATATTAGCATTTCTAGCGAATTGCCATCTCAGAAAATATCCTACTCTGTTTATTTCGGGGATGGGAACAGAAGGGCACTGGAGTTTTGATCCGTGGCCAGATAGGGCACCTGCCAGAACATGCCGAAACCAGTGATCGCTGAACTCCCTGTTGTGTCCGGTTCCATTTCCGTTTTGATTTTGTTGCTTATGGCTGTTCCATGGCGTATGTTCCCCACTACGTATCTATCTATCTATCTATCTACCTGTCCATATTCTGTATACCTCTCTCTCTCTCTCTTTGTATGCAAAGCAATGTAATGCTATGCGATACAATGCAGTGCAATGCAATGTAATGGAATGCCATGCATATAATATACACAATATCGTATCATATTTTTCTTCTCGGGGACCACAGCGGCGTGATGAAATCTTCCGCCTTTGACATGGTCCTTCTGTGAGGTCCTTGGTCCAGATGGAGAGGTTCGGCACTCTGGGTCTGTCGAGGTTTTTGGGGGACCTGTGGTGTGGTCGTACCTAAAAGTTGCTGTCAAAATATGTCAAAATCGTTCAAAATCCTCAGAGGACAACACACACACATATATATATATTAGTTAGACTGTTGCTCCCCCGTCTTTCCTATCTGCCCGCCCAGACTATGATACAACCAAATTCTATGGGGTAATGAGGGAAAAGAAAGACAGGCCACTACATAGAATAATAATAAAACCAATAATATAAATCATAACAAACAGCAAAACAAAAAAAAACTCAAACAACATAGACAATACAAAGAATAATAAAATAGACTATACCAAAAATCATAACAACATACCATACACCTCTCCTCATTCAAAAGCCCATTGTATCGCTAATACCTATGAGATGAACTTTATGATAAATTCTAAAAGAATTTATCATTAAAGCCAGACCCAAGCAATGGTAAAGCCAATACATAAAAATAACTTAAAATAAACAACTCCAGACAGGAAAGGCAATGGGTGATTGCTTCAAAAGTAATGGGTGATTGCTTCAAAAGTAATGGGTGATTGCTTCAAAAGTACTGGGTGATTGCTCAAAAAGCAATGGGAATATCCAGCCCAGATAGTGCTAAAAAACAGCCTTCAGCCCTTAGACATCCCTATGTCCAGCCCTTAGACATCCCTATGTCCAGCCCTTAGACATCCCTATGTCCAGCCCTTAGACATCCCAATGTATAGACCTTATACTTCCCAATGTATAGCCCAGAAATGGGAAATTCCCAGCCCAGAAATTACCAATTTCCAGCCCAGAAATTACCAATTTCCAGCCCAGAAATTACCAATTTCCCCGCAGAATTCAGCATTTTTTTGGTGTCATTTTCCAGCCCAGAAATTACCAATTTCCAGCCCAGAAATTGCCAATTTCCAGCCCAGAAATTACCAATTTCCAGCCCAGAAATTACCAATTTCCAGCCCAGATAATGGGAATATCCAGCCCAGACAATGGGAATGTACCCCCTACATTTTCAGGAATGTACCCCCTACATTTTGGGCAGATTATGAAGGAAATTTAATCATTTTTGGGTAGGAATGCACCCCCTACATTTTGGGGAATGGAACCCATACATTTTCAGGAATGGCACCTCTCCATTCCAAGTTGAGAACCGAAATCCAGCCCAAGTAGGAACCCCCTATCCTACCTTATGAGCCCAAGTAGGAACCCCCTATCCTACCTTATGAGCCCAAGTAGGAACCCCCTATCCTACCTTATGAGCACCTTTCCAAGTAGGAAATGAAAATCCTACCAAGTAGGAAACCCAAATCCTACTCAATGAGCCCAAGTGTAGGAACCCTTTACAACCCAATCTTACTGAAAACATACAACATTTACAGCAGTCATAATTTCTTCAACCAATGCTTGAGGTATTCTATACAAATCCTTTTGTTTGAACAAGGTATAGCCTTCTTTCCAGTTCTCTTTTTTACCACTGGGTGCCCTCTGGGCAGTTTCTTTATGACGGTTTCCATCCATACTATCGCAATCTTTTTTACAAAGAGGTCTGGGTGTCCAAGTGTCCAAGTTAGTCCAGAGCCTAGTGCGTTTCCTGTAATTAAAACCATACTTACAATAGTCAATATCAAAATACGGAAGCCCTTTCATAAACTCCTGCTTCTTCAAAAGTCCGCTCTGGGGATTTTCTATTATAAATACTCGCGGATTAAAGTAGTTAATTATCTCAAGCATTTTCAAAACGATGGCATTAGCCTCATCAATTTTTCGCGTTCCAACCGTTTTAGCAATACTGTATTCAATACAGGGGGGAGAAGCCCAGACAAAGTCAAAGTATTTCACTGGATATTTTTTGTATTTCCATTGTAGTATGTCGCAGTTTATATCAGCCCCTTTCAAATCTAATGACACAACAGTCCAGCCCATATTTTTAGCTACACTTCCAACACTACCAGTGCCACTAAACAATTCTAACAATTTCATAGTATTATTATAGATATATAATAATATTATCAAAATTTCATCTATTCACCCATCACTTTGAAGACTTCACCGTCTTTTTCAATTTTATAAAACTCTAGAGTTTGACTTTTAGGTTGCTTCACTCTTCCTTCGTTCAGCATTTTCAGATACTGCTGTTGCTTGGTTTCAAAAGTTCCTACAGGTCTGCCGATTTTTTTAGCCTCAAAGATTTTATCAATCCTTTCCTTTTCAGCATCAGCATCATTATTTTCAGTAGGTTTATTTTTCACTAATATATCAAGTTTTTCTAATGCCTTGTTCATTAAGTCCATCAGTGTTTTGACATTCTTGTTGTATCTTGTCATCTTGTTCAGCATCTCTGCCATTTCAGGCTGTTTATCATCTAAATCACTCATTTCTATATATAACTATTTATATATTTATTTATTTATGAGTTCAAAGTGTGTTAAAATCACTCTTTAAATAGTTTTAATCCATATCATTTATTGACACGTGTTTTTTCTTGCTTGTAGGCGTCCCCATTATATCGCTTATCATTTGGTTTCTGTGTTGTTCATCTTCATTTTCTGGTGTAATTTGCCTTCGATTAAAACTGAAACTGATGCTATGGTCTTCACTTTCTAAAACAATTTCACCATCATCATCTTTTTTGACATTCATTGTTTTATCATTCTTGCTGATTTTGAAACTACAGGGGGAACATTTACATTTGATGCCCTTGGGGTTGATTTCAATTTCATTTCTCATCTGTAGTTTGCCATTACACAAGGGACATTCAAATACAATGTTTTTAGATGTCAGTTTTTGTTCTTCATTCAGATTAACAACAGCGGGTTCTTCATCTGATAGTTCAAAATCTTCAGGGATTGGCTTTTTTGGTATTTTGCTTTTACTGCTTTTCTTTGGTGGCATCTATATAATACTTAAGATAATTTATAATTACCTTCAGAAACTCCAGCATTACCCTGAATATCTGTTTAAGTTTATTATCTTTTACAATTGGAAATTTAGTATCATCAATGACACCATCTTCAATCACATCTATTGTATTGATATAACTATCATAATCACTCATCCTATATAATTAGATGATAAAATTACTACTATCTAATTATATATGGATTTTTAGGCGCAAACAAAAATCCATAAGGGGCGGTAGGTAAATGTCAAAGAAAATGAACTGTGCTGATTGAAACATAGCATCAAACAAATTCAATAGCAAAAAGGCTTCAAATATTCTACTGCTTGTTGTCATAGCAAAAAGAGACCGTGTCGGGAGTGAAAAAGAAGCAAGAGCCCAAGGGGTGGATTTTTTATTTTTAATTAACATTCTTATGATGGGCATAATGGCACTCTGTTCCATATTCTACCGACCCCTATTCAGGTAAAATAAGATATGCCATTTACAATGAATATTAGAAATTAATTTCTAAATAATTTATATGAAAAAACTTGCTGTTCCCAAGATTGAACCTATCAATGTTAAACAGTATGAATTCAAACAATCACCCTACCCACAAGCAGACAAACTACCATTCAGAAGCATCATTGTATCGGCATCACAGGGTGGAAAGGGTATATTAATTCAGAACCTCATTCTAAAAATCTACAGGGGATGCTTTGAGAGAATATACATTGTATCACCGACTGCACACATAGATGAAGCATACAAAGAAGTAATCCGATACATAGAGAAAGGACTAAAAATAGACAACAAAAAAGAGCAATATTTGTTTGATGAGTATGACCCTGAAAGTCTGGCACACATCATAGACACACAGCATAAAGTGATAGAATACCAGAAGAAAAACAAGATGAACAAGTTATATAGTTGTTTGTTAGTAGTTGATGATTTCGCAGAAGATAAGACATTTATGAGATATAGTAAAATCCTTCACGGCTTATACACAAAATCAAGACATTTTGGATTATCAGTCATAACTGCCACACAGAAGTATAACGCTTTAAGTCCTATAGTCAGGTTAAATTCAAGTAGCCTTTACATCTTCAAACTGAAAAATCAATCAGAACTTGACACATTCATTCAAGAGCAGTCAGCCCTGATTGATAAGAAAACCATAAATGAAATTTACAGAGTAGCCACTGAAGAGCCCTACTCATTTCTATTTGTAAAGTTGAGAGAGAGTGATATAAATAAAATCTTTATGAACAGATTTGAAGCGGAAATCCATATTCAATAATATTACTTCAATCATAATATTATTAAATCAAACTCCAACTACAAAGTTGAATAGCAGGTAGTTTATACATAATCTTATCAGACTTTTCCTTGTTCAATTTTTCAATTTTGCTATTGATTTCTTTTAAGGCTTTTATTTGTAATTTATCTATCCTACTAATATCTAACTCTTCTTCATTAATTTTACTCAATTCTTGAATACAACCGTTCTCAACTGTAGATTGTTTATTTCCCATATTTATAGGTTTATATTTTAATTTTCTTTGCTTTTTGCTTTAGCCTTTGCTTTCGCTTTACCTTTACCTTTCAATTCTTTTATCTCCTCCATCATTTCAAACATACAAGCCTCTAAATGCTCAATCTTTTGTTGTTGCTCCCTCACAGCGCCCCATAAAATAGAGTTCATCTTGACATAACTTAATTTCTTAATACCATCCACTTTCACAAGTATATTTTCAACTTTTTCTGGTATATTTTCTTCTACCTCCTCTGCTATAAAACCTATATGAGTTTTAGTTATTCCCATTTCTTTTTCTTCTTTCATTTTGAAAGTATGAGGTTTAATGCTATTTACTATTTTTGTAAAATTGAAGTTTGCTTCTTCAATATCATATTTCATATCTTTTTGTGATGTATCTACAAGGTCTCCCTCTAATGTATAAGGTGCTGGAACAGAAACTTTTGATGGAGTAACAAAAAGTCTTACACTACCATTAGCATAAAATATTATATCTCCGTTAGGGTCTTCATTGTATAACTTGAAATGATTAACACCTGCTGTATTTTCATTAAAGATATAACTATTTTTACCAGTTTCTTTATGAAAATATGCCCTTTTGTCTTGATTGACATATATATCTTTTGAAAAATTAACATCTTCATCTGCTTTTCTGTATCTCATATATTCTACTGAACCGTCATCTGTTGTATTACTGCCTTGAAAAACCATATCAGCACCAACATTTCTATGGATAAAATAGTCGCCATAAATATATTGAGACGACAATGCCCTACCTGTTGATACATCAATAATATTTTTAGTGCCATCTAATGTAAAGAAATTAACACCACCCCTTTTAAATACTACATTAGTAGGAGTGGCACTATCAATTACATCAAACTTACCACTTTCAGCAAGTAATGATATACCTGTATTTACTTCTACATTACCATTTCTAAAATACATAAAATCTACTGTGTTCCTTCTAAAGCTGACATCAGCATTACCGATACTATCATAAGTGTTTGATTTAGCACCTTTTGTTAGTTCCACTGCTTGAAGCGTTCCTTCAAACTTCATATATTCAACATCACCCCTTTTAAAGACTAAATCAACATCAGTAGCATTTTTTGTATTGATGACATCAGTTTGTAATTCGGTATGGCATACAACATCAACATTAAAATATGCCTGTGTTAATGACAATTGAAATTTTAAGTGTTGAGGAAACGGACTACCACCAACATAAAACCGATGTAATCCGCCAGAAGCAAAAATACAATAATCATAACCAGTATTACCACCTCCTATATTGATAGAACGGATATAACCTTTACCAGTTCCTAAAGCAATTGACCCTCCAAGGACTAACTCCATACCTGAAAGAAAATAAGAAGTTCCATTAACCGTTAGGTCAAAACTTCCAAATTGAGCCCCTCCACCTATGACCAAATCGCCTTCTATTGTTTGTAATGTTTCTCCAGTATATTTTACTAAATTAGTGTCATCAACACCTCCACCTCCAATATCTGGACTTGTAGGCTTGTGAAATGTAATTAGATTATTCTGTAATGTCATAACGAAATTAGTTGTAGCATCCGGCACTGTAGGGCTTCCAACATAAAATTTAATTTCTCCAGTTCTCTCGTTCATTACATAATTCATCACGGTAGAGGCGTTCTTGCTTTCAACATAATCACATAAAATGCTATTAACACATTCTATGTTATTTGAAAAGTATGAAGCACCATTGACAGTTAATACATTGCTTCCGTTTTTAGCACCATTAACAGCAACAGTTCCTGCTACTTGTTGGTCGGTTTCTCCTGTGAGTTTTAAGCAGTTTGAAATATCCCCTGATAAATCTAAATTGGTAGGTTTATTAAATTCAACAATCCCGTTTTTTAATGTCATTATTAAATTAGTTGTTGTATCGGGGACTATTGGACTGCCTACATAGAATTTCATTTCTCCGGTGCTTTCGTTCATAATATGGTTTATGATTGTTGATGAATTTTTGCTTGCAAAATTATCACACACAATAAAATTTTCACATTGCGTTTTAGTATTCAATACCGTCAGATTTTCTTGAAGTTCAATCATACTGACATTGTTTCTTTTTATGAATAAATCTAATGGTGCTACGGTGTCTATCTCCTGTGTTTTAAGATTGCCTCCACATTGGATTAATTTACTTGCTACGATTTTACTTGCTGAAACATCATATTGTAAGTAAGTATCGCTGTTGCTTTGAAAAAGTATATCATTGGTATTGAGGGCATTGAATGTATTTGACTGAATATTAGAACCTTTGATATAACCGCTACTGTCCAAAGATGCTACTAAATGATTACCATTGATTTCCGCATCCCCATTAACATAAAAATCTCTGCTTGATGCTACACCATTCAAAATTATTTTTGATAGACCATCAATGTGTCCCAGTCTCAAAGTGCCTGACATATCCTGTGGATTGTTGATATTAAGTTTGTCATTCAGTAATGTATCTGTCTCTGATTTATTATATTTATTATTTAATAAAGCATCTGTCTCAGTTTTATTATAATAATTTGTTAAGTCAGTCGTGCCTGTGCCACCACCACCTCCTCCATTGATGATTGCTGTATTGACATAACTTTCCGTTGCTAAATTTGATGTTCCGGTGATTTCTAACTTAATAAATTCTGTTGCTATGATTGTATTGCCACCATCTAATTGAACCATAAATATAAAATAAATTAGTTTTTTTTTTTTAATCTTTTCTTGGGTCGCAAAGCTTGCGAGCCTCTGGTGAGGCATCTTGGGGCAAACATATTTGAACAAATTTTGTTATATCTTTCTTGTTTCTGTTGTATCATTTGCTGTTGTAATAATTGATAGTGCTGATACAAGGCATTAACGGGATTGATGGGCTGAACTGGAACTGTTTGTTGTTTCTTTTTGATTAGTGGTTGTGTTGGTTGTTCTTCTTCTTCGCTACTGCTGTAATATATTTCCGGTGGAGGTTTAGGAGTTGGTTTGGGTTTGGGAATTTGTTTAGGTCTTGGGTTTGTATGCTTCTTAACTGGTTTCTCAGATAGTTTGCCTTGGCATTTTTGTTCGTGTGAATACTTATAACTTTTGACTGACATTTCTTTGAAACAACGAGGACAGTTTATTCTGTCCTTTTGTGTTTGTCTTTTTGGTTGTTCTTTCACTTCTTCTTTAACTTCTTTTGGTGGTTCATTAACTTCTTCAACAACTTCATTAACAACATCAACAACGGTTTCTTTTGTTTCTTCTTCTTCAATTGTGTCTATTGCTGGTGCTTCCTCTTTTGCTTCTTCATTTAAATCAACAACAGATATACTCATATATTATGTTCCATAAAAATTCTTTCATTATTCTATATATTAATTTTGATGGAACATATATAGAATGATGAGTTATTCTATACTATTGCTCTTGGGAGTTGCTTTGACTTTGTAGGTATTGTTGATGCTTGTTTGTTTTCTCGTGTGCCTTCTTTTTAATACAAGGTATATTTGAACCACAGGCAAAGGTATATCTAATTAGGGAATATTCCTTTAAAGTCCTTTTTAACTAATAACTTGGATGACTGATAAGCAAAGCAAATTGAACATCAATGTCATACAAATTCATCACAGTTCCTTCAGCATTAGTAATTTTGAAATCTAGCCTCTTTAAATTCCTTCCGCCTATATCAATGTAGTCTTCTTGATGTATGGAATGACTGTCGTTGATTATCCCACCCAATTGTTCAGTGCAAAGCACCTTTCTAATAATGGATGATGAATATGAATTAGGGGCACTATACCTATAATCTGATAAAGCATTAGAAGTTATGAACACATATCGGAATGGCACAAGATTAAAATATGAAGAAGTCCAGACTGCTATGGGATTTGTAGGAACAAAGTTGCTTAACAAATAGGTTATTGATACAGGTTTTCTATTATCATAAGGGGCACTCACACTATCCCAAATTCCATCAACATAGTTCTCAAGTTCAGTATCAGTCGGGATTTTAATTGTATAAGGTAATCCATCCTTAACTTTTATCTCTACTGTTCTTGTAACACTACTGTAGGCATAAACAAAAATACCATCTGCTGATAAATCCGTTGTATTATTGTTCATACCCTCTACCATATCAAAGCATAGTTGTTCTGAGAAATAAATGCGGTTCCCTAAATACACTCTAAAGTTTTTTACAAGTGTATCTGCATTGAAGACCATAACATAGATATATTCATAGAAGTTAATTTCTGTAGTCTTCCACACTGCGGGTATTGAAATGTCTGTCACATACATTCTTGTTCCTTCAGGTGTTTCAAGGTTTTCATTTAATTCAATGGAAAAGTCGGCACTTGAGTTTGATTGTTGCGTTCTATATTTTGTATCAATAAAGATTTTCTTATAAGTTAATCTATTACTCATACTCTTATATTTATTAGTTTAGATTTTATTTTATCACTATGAATATATTGATGATTGGATTTATGGCTCAGGTAGGCAGGATGGCTGTGATGAATGCCATTAGGCAGGTCGGAAGGCAATTCGGAAGAGAGGCAATGGAAATAATTTTAGCTGGTGAAGCAGCTGAAGCAGTCCTAACAAGAGACCAGATGAAAGAATTAGCAAGAAAGACCGGTAAATTAGCATTTCAAGAACTGATGAGAATAGGCAAAGAAGAATTTATAAAAGATACTGACAAGAAACAGAATGAATTGAACCAAAAAATGGACAACTTCGCAAGAAATGTAAATGATAAATTCAAACAAAATACAACATTGTATAAAGAAGAAAGGAACCTTCAGAACAAAGAAAAGGTTGAGGATAGATGGGGTTTAACAAATGCGTATAGGTCACCATCAGGCATTTATGCCACTGGAAAAACTTTATACATATCAGGCACTGGTGGTAAAGATGGTGATTTTGTTAGGGATTGGATGGATAATTTTGGGAAGTTGCCTTTTAGAAATGCTCATAACACTCAAAAATACAAGGATGTAATGGAAGCACTAAAGAAAAATCCTGATGTAACCAGACTTGTTGGTCACAGTTTGGCTTCAGCCGTTATTAACAAAATCAATGAAGAACAGCCTAACAGGTTTGCCACTACCACTTATGCTACACCAGCCATAAAACCCAGAAGGAAAGGCAAAAAACAACATCCCAGAAGGCTTGACTACAGAAACCCTAATGACATAGTTAGTATGTTGGACGGCTATGCTGAAACATCAGACTTTTCAGATTGGAACCCTATTATAGCCCACACCTATAAAAATTTTGAAGGGACAGGTATGTTTCACATAAGACCTACCACTCACATTTCTAATGGGATACAACCCAACGAACCGTTGGGTTTTTGAACAATACAGGTTGATGGCTTTGCCATCAAGCTCTTGCTTAAACAGCAACAGGTAAATTCGCCCATTAGAGAATAAATACATAAATAAATATTTAATTGTATTTATTTATATATTATGATGGGTTGTTTTAAGTTTCTGAAAGACATTGAATACCGAAAGAAAAGGATAATTGAAATAAACAAGCAAATAGACAACATCTATGAGATATTAGAGTTCTTCACCAATGAAAGCAAAAGAAAAAATCTAGATGAAAGTAATAGTAATGTTTTTACAAAGAAGAATTGAGAACAATAAGCAACAGCCAATATTCCTGACCAAAAATAATTCTAGTTACAAGAAACTAGAGAAGGCGATGAAAGAGCCGGTGAAAGAGTATGACCAAATAAAAAAACTTGTAGAAATTACTGATGAAAATATTATAAAAAAAACTGATATGGATGCTTCAAAAATTGTTAAGTTATTGCCTAGTAAAAAAATAAATATTAAAAAATAAAAAAACAATCTAAATCAATAATATATAAGTTATGGATAATTTAGTAGCAGAAAGTCAAGATGTAGAAATTCCTGAGTTGAACTTCGGGCTTCCACAAACAGCACAATTTGTAACAGACCGTCGGCAAGTAAATTACTTTCCTAGTGGGTCTTCAATCTATTCACCCAAAGATAATAAGAATATAAGATTTTACATCTCAGGAGAAGCAAACCAGTATTTAGATTTAGGTAGTCTTCGTTTGTTTGCAACACTTCAAAATAGAAATGGAGACCGTGCCAAATTCTTGAGACCTTTAGGTGGGTTGCATAGTTTCTTCAATAGGTATAGGGCTACTGTAGCAGGGCAACTAGTGCAGGACATTGTAGAATACAACCGTCACTGTGAGTTGTTCAAGTCTTTTAAATCAAAAGATGTAAATGAAATGGATGACATTGAAAGTTCAGCAAATCCTAGTTGGGATGATGACTACCATTTATATGCTAATGGCTTGGAAAACCTTTTAAAGGCTACTACTGATGGAGCAACAAACGCAGGTGGTGTAGTGACTGTTGATACTACAGGTGACCATAATGAGCACGGTAAGATAGATATGAGACCTACAAGACATTCTTTATCAGGTATTGCTGGTAATAATGGAAAAGTAAGATTAGGTCACAAGCCCTGTTGTGGATTGTTGGAGAGTAACTACTACTTACCATTGAGGGTTGCGCCTTTAGAATTAGAATTTACTGTAGTATCAGATGGTAATGAGCCTATCATTGTCCCCCAAGGAAATGGCACAACTGAAACCGACAAAAACGGATACTATTTTCAAGATGGAAACACTGCAACAGGTGATGACTGGGTCATTACTTCTTGTATCATCAGGGCTGATACGGTGACACTTGATAATACAGTGGATAATAATATCACCGCGGCACTTTTAGGTGGCACTTCATTGAAAATGGTAATTCCTCAATACCACACCATCACACAGACATTTAACACAGGCGGTGGTGAAATCAATATGAACATTGTAAAATCAGCATCTAAATTAAGTCACGCATTCATCACATTGTATAGGCAACCCAGAGGAGGAGAACGATATTCTTATTATATGCCTGACAATTATTTACACAAGAGGTGGAACTACTTTTACAACACAATGATTAACTCAGAAATAAATGACGGTCCGTTGGCTGATACAATCCCATTACAAGAAGGTAAAGGTTTTGCTGACAGCACTAGGGCTTTAAGTTGGCAACTTCAAATTGGAAACAAGAAATACCCTGAGTTCAATTGCGAGAGTTTGAGTGAGGCTTGGTATTTCTTAAGAAGAACTGTTAATCTCCTCAATCCAGAACAAAATTCAATGAATATCAGTTACAAGCAATATAGAAGCAACAAATTTGTAATAGGTGTATCACTGGAAAAAATGCAATCAGTTTCATTCACAGGTCAGCGAAACTGAACAAATTTCTGAAATATTTATTCACTTGGTCAGTGAAAGCATTTTAGAACTTCGCTCTGACGGAACATTAGTTTATGATTAGGAAATTTATTTTTTCTAAAAATTAATATATAAATGCAATATAGAAAGAAACAAGTTCCAATGAAATACAGAAAGCAAATGAATATGCTTACAGGAAAAGCAACAGGTAGTGGTATGTTTAAACATCAAGATACACGCTATGTCAAATGGTTAAAGGAACAACTTGATAGAAATGAAACTAGAGAAAAACAAACATCTTATCAAAATGACATAAGACAAGCAAATGAAAGAGCCAATTACAAAAATCCAGTTGATAGAATGATGGGTGAAGTTCAAAGAGACAATCTAAACCATAACTCGCTTGAACACTTACAAAAACAAATTAATTCATTTAAACATTTAAAATTTGCTTGAACAAAAAAATAATGATATTAAACTATAAAATAATATCATTATTTTCTACCATAGATTATATGGCAACAACAGCAACTTTAGAAAATGTAAATAAATTTTCAAAAATAGGATTAAGAAGGAGACCGACATATCAAGAGATAATAGGGCTGATTGATGAAAATGAAAAAATAACGGGTAAATTACCCAACAGAGATGCTACTTTTTTTAGAAATTCAAATGAGGGTTCATTTTTTGATGGGGTAGAGCAAATGGAAGCATTGAAAGATGAACAGGCAAGATTATTGTTGCGACACATGGGGGATGTTTTATTGAGACAAAATATGAGACCAGCAGGTAAAACCTTTCACGCAGAAAGAAGCAAACAAATGCCCTTACAAAGTCCAAGTATAATAACACCAGAACCTATGAATGTAGATGCTGAAGGAGGAGAACAACCAGCACCACCAGCACGCGGAGGAGGACAAAGTCCTCCAACCCAAGTTCCACTATCAACAAGGCTTCAACAAGCATCGCAACTAGGAGCGGAATTAGCACAGAGAATACAAACATCAATGAAAAGAAAAGAAGAAACAGCAATGAACCACAGGGGCGAGGTATTTAAACAAACTAAACCCTCAATCATAGAAGAAACAATGATGCCCCCGCTCACAAAGCCAAGAAGTTTTGCTCCTATAAAACCTGAAAGTTTCAACATAGCAACTGATGATGAAGTTATGCCTCAAGCCAAGGCAAAACCACAAACCAAGCCTAAAGCAAAGGCATCAGCATCTTCAAGCAGTTCTCAAGCAATGCCCGTTATAGAAGTTATGGATGTTTCATCAACAAACAAAAGGGGTGCTAATCCTGAAACAACTGTAGAACCAAGAGGTAAAGCGGGAAGACCTAAACATTTCAAAGAAGGAACTGAAAGAAAGAATGCTGACAAAAGAGATGGAAGTAGCCCAGAAGAAGAACCTAAAATGAGAAAGAAAAGGACGCTTCGGCAGAAACCTCGCGAAGCATTCGCGACCAAGAAAAAGACAGAGTTAGAAATAGGAGGAGCGGAAGCAGATGATGAAATTGATGAACCTAAAGAAAATAGAAGAAAGACAATACAAAAACCGATAGGAGCATCCACAATAGGTGTTCAGAGATTAAGAGAAGAATTTGTAAATGCTAAAAACAAAGATATGATTACAAAAGAACAGTATGAACAGTTTGACAGTGCTTATAAAACTTGGTTTGCTTCAAAAGGTAATGACGGTAAGAAGAAGCAAATGCTGAAACAAATGAGGGAGGTTTATAAACTACATTTGTGGCAGAAGTTGAAGGATATGTATAAAGCTCAATAATTTGTCTTAATTTACTTAAAGAGATATTCTTATATAAATCATAGTAATGAGTGTCAAAAACAGAGAAATTGATGAAAATGGCTATGTAATCATTGAGCCATTAATACAGGTGGATATTGATAAAAAAGCGGACTTGAAAAAATACAACAGGTATTACCACAGGGAATACTACAAGAAGTTTTTGAGTGTCAAAGTTGAATGTCCTTTATGCGGGTGTAGCATCACAAAAGACAAGTTCAAGAGACATCAGCAATCAAGCAAGTGTATCAGATTGAGAGCAAGTTATAGTAATGGAGACACTGAAGATACATCAGAATAAATAAGGTAAAAACATAAAATGTCTTAAACTACTTAAAGAGATGTTATTATAATATAATATAAATATATTATAATGCCATCAAAAAGTGTAATCAATAATGTAAGCATACTACAAAAACTAACCAGAGGTGCTAAAGAAGATGTTAAAGGCAGAGTGGATAAGGTAGTAGAATTTTATAGAGACAGGAAGATTTCTCAATATGAAACAGCAAAAAAAATAATCAACAGCCTGATGAGCGACAACAAGAGAACCGCAACTTTTGCTAAAAAAAGATTTGATAAAAAGTTTGAACAGATTGAAGGCAGAGCTCCATTGAATGAAAGAATGGCAACTAACAGAAACAAGAAAGACTATGTTGTAAGATTTCAACTTTACGGTTTTGATAATGGGCATAAAGCAGGAGGACAGAGAGGATTTAAAGACAACCAAGGAGACTGGCACAATTTACTTCGTATGGAGCAACCTATACAGATGAACTTGAAGAATGTAAGAGATGAGGATAAACTGAATGAAACACTGGTGGATAAGTATGTGGTCAGAGATAAGTTTGATTTATGGATGGAAAGACTGAAAGATAGGTTAAGACTGAAGAAGGACAACCCAAACAAAATTACAAGAAAACAATTTGATGAACTGAACACAAGGGAGGCTTGGATAAGGGAGACAGGAATAGATGCTACACTGCCCAAAAGAAGAGACACCAAAGGTAGATACAAACAGTTTGAAGTGATACACGACACAGCCTTGTTTGACAAACTATTCAAGAGATTGATTTTAAAACACCCAGACCTGAAGAATAATACAAACCTTGAAGACTACACAATAGACATTAGTGATGTATCAAACACAGGAGGTAGTGGGGATGAAACAAAGAAGAAACTGAAGGATGGCAATGAGATAGGAATGTATCACTACACCATTAATACTGAAATGGGTGTTGGTAGTGATAATTTGATTAATGCCATCAAAAATAAGAAACATACTGACGGGGAATGCTGGATTAACACACTGATAGACCATTATGACGAGACACTGATGAGTAGTAATAAATGGGAAAGCAAAAGAATGACCAGAGATAAGGTATTGAAACTAATGAATTTAAATGAAGAAGAGTTTAAACAGAATGGGGCATCAGTTGAAGATATGAAACCTGTTTTTGAAGAGTTTAAACTGACAGTCAGATTATACAACTGTATCGGCCAAACGATTTATACCTATGACCCTGATAAGAAGAACAAAAACATAACCGTTTTGTTTGGATTGATTAAGGGCAACCACATTTACACAATGAATGACAACATCAACAGCATAGCACAAAGGGATTTTGAAAAAGATATGAAGATAAGTGCTTCTACTGACTTTCGTTTAAATAGCAAGGAGAAACCATGCCGGAAGTATGTTAAGAATAAAGGGACAAAATTTAATGTAAATTTTAAATTCAGGATTTCAAACATTGTTGGCAATATTGTTGTTTTACAAAATGTGGCAACTAATGAGAAGCAAAATATAGAACTGAAAGTATTGAGAAAGCACTTTATATATGCTTACTGCTACACCACTCACTCAAAGCAGGGATGTAGTGTAGATGATGACATAGTGATATATGACTGGAGCAAATGGTATTGTAGCAAGAACTGGTATTGGACTTCTGTCAGCAGGGCAAGAGATTTAAATAGAGTTAAGTTTTATAAATATGATGCTGATGAGAATGACTTGAGCAGATTAAGAGTAGAAACATATTTCAAAAATAAAGTATCAAATTACATTGAGCAAGATAAGAAAAGCAACAGACCTATAGATGATGATGACTATGTGGATGTAGATTTCTTAATGGATATGATGAATACCCAGTGTGAGAATTGTAATGAGCCATTGGTTATAGATTTTGAAGATGGCAAGATTTCATCAAATATTAGTTGTCAAAGAGTGAATAATGAACTGGCACATTATAAAAGCAACTGTATCCCAATGTGTGTTCAGTGTAATTGCGCCTTTTCAAATAAGATATTAATGTAAAATGGTTTTAAAGAGAAAATGGTTATAGATAGTATATAGGAGATGAATAGGTATGAAAAGGGACAAATATATAAGGTAGTGGATATAGGCTATAATATGTGCTATATTGGTTCAACGTGCCAATCATTGAGCAAGAGATTTTACAAACATAAAGAAAAATATTACCAATACACCAAGGGCAAGGCAGATTGTAATAGAAGAGTTAATATTATTTTTGATAGATACGGTATAGAAAACTGTAAGATTGAACTTTTACAAGATTTTCCGTGTCAGAGTAGAAATGAACTACTAAGACAAGAAGGAGAGCATATAAGAAACAATGATTGCGTAAATAAAATTGTTTCTGGAAGGACAAATGAAGAGTGGAGAAAAGACAATTATGAACATTACATAAACCAAAAAAGACAAAATTGGAATGAAACAAAAGATGAACAGAACAGAAAAAAGAGGGAATTTGCTAAAAACAACCCAGACATCATTAAACAAAGAAGTCAAGACAACTATGAAAAGTTTAAGGATAAGTTATTAGAAAGACATTTATGTGGATGTGGAAAATATTATACACAATGCCACAAGAAAAGACACGAGCAAACAAAAAAACATCAAGACTGGCTAAAGCAACAAGAGCAGGAATAATTGATATAATTATTTTATTATATCATTTATTCTATAATGGCTGATAATAAGCAGAAGATTATTAGTGATATTTATTTTGATAGAAGCGGATATGGAAGCAAGGCTACTACTTTAAAAGATGCCAGAGAGAAAGATAAAACTATCACTATGAAAGATGTTGAACAATTCTTTAGGAAAAATGTTGAGGTGAAAGCAAAGCCAAGAGGGATGAATTCATTTGTAGCACCAAAAAATAATCATACTTATCAAAATGATTTGTTCTTTATGGGGTATTATGATTTTGATGAGGAACAAAAGTTCAGAGGAGGGTTAGTGTGTATTGATGTTTTGAGCAAGTTTGCGGTGGTAGTTCCAATTAAAACTAAAAATGGTGAAGATGTCCTTGAAGCAACTAAAGAGGCATTAGGGAAAATGGGTAAGAAGCCTAAAATGATTTATACAGATGATGAAAGAGCAATAGCAGGTGAAGACTTTAAAGATTATGTGGAAGGTGAAGGTATAACCTTACGTAGGACTAGAGGACACCCAGCATTTGCTGAAAGATTTATACGCACATACAAAGATATGCTTTTTAAAAGAGTAGAGGCTGATGAAAAAAAGGGTAAGGCAAACATACAATGGGTTGATTACAATTTAGAAATAATGCTTACATACAATGATAAAATGAAGCATTCCGCTACAGGTATGACACCAAAAGAGGCAAGGAAAGATAAAAATGAATTCAGAGCAATGCTGAATGTAGCATCAAAGGCAAAGAAAGAAAGAATATACCCAACATTAGAGGTGGGAGACAAAGTAAAGATAATGAGAAAGAAAGCAATTACAGAGAAAGAAAGAACTTCCCACTGGCTAAAAGGTTATTATGTTGTGCAAGAGGTTGCAGAAAAGTTGAACCAAAAATATTACAAATTAACTGATTACCCAAGATTGTTGATGAGGCATGAACTTTTAAAGATTTAGTGTTTTTAGAAAGCCTTGTAAGCATTTTTTCCCATACTTATGCCTACTTGATGCAACCATGAGATGGTTGATTTGATGTGCTCTTTTGGTTTCGGGGTTTTGTGTTTTGTCCTTCATTTGTTTTCCCCATGAATTTGTGTTCGGCACGTTTGGGTCATTGGCTGGGATTACTCTATGTTCCTTTGTCCTTCTGCCCCGCCATGGTTTCGTCATCAATCTCTTCTTCATCCTGTTGTCGGGGCGCTCAGCTGTTGGGAATATGCCACTCAGAGGTTTGAAGCCACATGTTCTTGGAGAGCTTGACCTTGGAATTTGTTTCAATTTGAGCACCTTTGACATTCTCAAATGGAAAGCTACAGAAATTAGCTCTTTCAGTTTGAGTTTGGATTCTTGTGTCATTTTTCAGCATCTTTATGTTCTTCCGTAGCTGTTTTTGCGAGTTTTTCCTCAAGCCACTCAGGGACGCTTTTTAGCTCAGGGGTGTCGGCATTGCCATGGCGCTCAAATCCGGTGTATTCGCTTGCCTCATCCTTGCATTGCGCGTGAGCTGCGACAACGTCATGGCACACCCCTGCTGGAGACACATCGAGACTATGACTTCAGAGCCAGACCAAAACACGCTGAACGTCCAGATTGAGAAGCTGCAAGTATGGAATTTCAGCAAGTATGCCAAGTGCGCAGTGCGACAAAGACCTGCGCGCATGGGAGGGCTCCCAATCTCAGAGGAGCAGTATGTGGTGCTTGCAGAGCGGGCTCTGAAGATTTGGTACGCTGTGACTTTGGCGCACCCCATGAAGAAACTCGACATTTCTATACATTTCTGGCAGTTTTGTCTTTTTACATTATTTGGCTTGGTTTTTCAGGTCGGTTTTTGGTGCCAGAAACTTTGCTTGGGTGCAAAAACTTAGGAATTATTCTCCCAGTGAAGAGCTGGACCTTGTGTGGCATTGCCATATTTTGGACATGCGCAACTACGCCGACTTCCAGCAACAGCTGGGGACAGAAATTGGGCATGTGCCAAGTGGAGATGAGGAAACAAACGATCTGGCACAGTATCTGGGTTGTTTTTCCTATTTTTCCCAATTTTACCATTCATTATATATATATTAGTTCTTTCGTTTTTCATTTATTAATTATTTTCTTATCTTTCTTATCTGTGCGGCCAATCTATTCTTCTGAGTTGTGCTTGGAATGCATGCTATTGTTGTCATGTTTAGAGGGCTTTACTATGCTTGTGGTTGTGGTTTCTTTTTTCTCTAGCATTTGACCCTTGTTTGGTTTTCAAGGACTGAGAGCGTCTTGAATGCGGTGTCAACTATTTTGGATACCAAACTTTTGAATACCTTCTTCTCTGAGTCGCGCATTAATTGTGTTCGGGTCTAATGTTGGTTCCTGATTAGTGTGTGGCCCCCCCCTCCCTTAACTATATCTGGACTCTCTTTAAAGTAGAAAATGAAAAAAATTCTTCCCAAAAGAAAAACATACCCTCAATTAAGTAAGGATTTCAATTGGCTACAATTGAAATCTAATTACTATTGTTCTTTTTGCCGATGAAGTTGTGGTATTTGTAGTACTTGTAGTACTTGTAGTACTTGTAGTACTTGTAGTACTTGTAGTACTTGTAGTACTTGTAGTACTTGTAGTACTTGTAGTACTTGTAGTACTTGTAGTACTTGTAGTGCTTGTAGTACTTGTAGTACTTGTAGTACTTGTAGTGCTTGTAGTACTTGTAGTACTTGTAGTACATGTAGTACTTGTAGTACTTGTAGTACTTGTAGTAACTCATGGGCCTCCGTAATGATAGTGTGAAATGTCCTGTAAACTCCCGCAGCACTTGGGCTTTAAGCTGAAGATTTGACAAAGAGGCCTGTCTCTACGGTGAAGGGGAGATCTTCGGGGGAGTGACGGCACCTGCATTAAGGGCTTCCTTGGTGTAGGATAGGTCCGTGCCCTTGATGGTCGAACCGGAACCGTGGAGGAAGACAGGCCGGAAAGCCAAGGAGGATCATTGGCTGGGGCTTTGTGACGGAGCTCTGGTTGAGCTGGCGGTCTATGATGACCGAGGCAACGGTCAAGGACGGCTAGTGGCCCAGCTGAGTTCAAAAGGAGATGCAGGAGCTCATGACGAAGGTGAGGTCTGGATGTCGAAGATCCTGGCCGTGGAGGGCCCATACTTCGACTGGTGGGTTGACACTACCTATCCAGATCACCGGGCAGCTTTGCATGCCTGTGCACGACAGGCTGGCAGATGCACAGTGGGAACGCTCTACAGAAATGCCTTGCACATGGATGTTTTTCGACTGCTACCAGGTCGTAGCGCCATGAGTTTGAAGTGGCCGTCAGACGATGAAAAGGCCCGCATTGAAGCAGTGATCAACGCCTTTTCTCCTCCTGAGAAAGCGCCTGGGGATCCTTCCTCGGGTGGCAACCTTGGGAAGAGGGGAGGCGAAGTCGCTGCTGGAGCGGAAGGCATTGAGGGGCTGGCTGGAGCTCTTGGCACGGAGATGAGGGCGGAAGGAGGAAATCAGGCGCCCTGTGACGAGCCCCGTAAACGGAAGCATCCAGAAAAGCCAAAGAAAAAAGAGAGCGGGGAGCGACGTGAAGGGCTTGAGGCCGTCCTTCAAGGCCGTAAGGCTGCTGCCCCGGAGTTGTCAGCCCTCAAGCTGCCCCAAAAGAGTAAGGGAGAGAAAAAGAAAAAGAAAAGGAAGCAGAGGAGCCGCAGGAAGGAGAAAGAGGAGAGCCAGGGAAGTTCTACCTCGAGCTCCTCCTCGGGAGGTTCAAGCACGGAAGAGTCAGTTTTTCGACTGGCCGCCCTGCCGCAGGGGGTGGACAAGCTTCAACGCTTGCACCAGGAGAGGCCAGGTGTACTGGCGAATCTCACCCTGAAGCGCTTCAGCGAACTGCTGAGCAGGAGCGTAGGCGGGGGAACGGCCGATTCAGCCTCGGACCTTCCAGCAGTGGCCCGGGCGTACTTGACCCAGATTTACCTGGTGAAGTCACCCGAGACGCAGATAGGACTGCGAAATTTGAGAGAGCTGCGGACTCTTGCAATGATGGTGGACTACATGGCGTCCAACGACACACTGAGGGCGATGGACGTGGCAGTCCAGCGGATGAAGTCCATCGAGGTCTTTGTGGCCCAAGGCAACTGGACCCAAGCGTCCCTGCTGGAACTTATCCCGGCGGAGGGCGAACAACGGGCCTGGTTCAGGCAGGAGTTGAAAGCGGCGCAGCAAGAGGCGAAATTGGAGAGCCGCATGACCCAGGATCAATGGACCCGTCGACGAAGAGCATGGGAGCCAGCGACAGGAGCCGGAGCCCCGTCAAACGACGAAATGAAGAGAGAAGGCGAAAAAGGAGATGCTCCACCGCAGAACGGACCGAGGGTTCGCAAAGGAAAAGGCAAAGGGAAGAAAGGCAAGAGATGATAAGCGGAGATTCAAAACTTGAAAGTCTCCTGAGCCAGGTCAAGCGAATGGAGGAGTATCAAGAACTTGAAGAGCTGGCACAGCGGAGTGTTGAAGCGATGGCCGAGCATGACGACCTGAAGGCCCTTCATCAGAACCTGAGGGGGCATTTCCTCGGGACAAGTTCGATGATCAAGATCGAAAAGGCATTCCTAAAGTCGCTGGTTCAGGCCGGTGAACTGCCCTGTGATGTGGCAGTACAGGAGGTCATCAAGGTTTGGAGCGTGCTTGAACAGGAGGCACCCCCGGAGTATGATAGTCACCTCATGCAGGTCCTGGGGCTTCCGTCAACTCCTCTGGACTCTGTTTCCGGGGAGGTTGAAGGGCGGCTCTGGGGCACGCACCGAGGGGTGGAGATCAGGGTGTTGCCTAACAACTTCAGCGGTGTTAGCGGTGTAATGGTTGGCAAAGGCAGAAAGGACCAACCGGACTCCCTATTCACTGCCGAGCGCCTTGAGAAACTCAACAAGGACATGGTGAAGCATATGCTGAGTGGAAGGCGGCTGTATGTGACGTTGGGTAATGAGGAGTGGGCCAAGGAGCTTATCGACACCCTGGATTTGCCAGCAGGAGGATCGCCAAGCCTTAGTGAATGGAGGTTGGGATTGAAGAAGCTTTTCTCAAAGCCGCTGACTCTGAACCTGGCTGGGGTGATCTTGAAGACTTTGACCTTGCATCGCCCTGGCCACCTTGGGAACTTCGTGCGGAGTTTCATGTGCTGCGCTTTGGAGACTTTTCAGAAGTCAGCGGGCGCGGAGTTACTTCCTATGGCACTTCCAGGGGGAGGAAGAGAGGAAAGTGAGCTGATTGCCGCCCTCTCCGAAAGCGCCTTTGCTCCAGGCCCACTGACAGATGAGGAGCTGGTAAGCTACGAGGAGAAGGCTAAGGACCTGGGGAAAGAAGCATGGTTGTGGCTGCAAATCGCGTTGATGAATGCTCTGTACTGTGGAGGAGGAACTAGCCGTGTGCTGACCGAGACCATGGCATACTCAAAGGACTGGACAGATGCCCAGCAAGAAGTGGTGAAGAGGCAGCGAGAGATGGCTGCTGCATGGGTTCAGTCTGAGGATGACAAACTTGTAGTTGGAAGTTGGGATCAGTTGGCTGAAAATTTAGACCACATCTACACGGGGGGCCGGTTGAGCAAATCCTACCCTTTAACTTTGGAGGCGATTCGGCCGACCACCCCTGGAAAAGATCAAGCCGGACGGATCGAGCTTGCAGAAGTTGTGAGTGAGGAGATGAAGCCATATGTGTTGGACCCGGGTTTGGTCAGGATACCGGATGACGAAGTGGTTCACCCACGGACTTCGGCTTCGGTACAGGTGAGCTCACAACAAGAGTGGGACCGAATTGTGGAGTACTTGGTCGAGGCCCGCATGCTTGAGAGAGAAAAGCCGGAGGAGACCTTGAGGTACAAGGGAGTAGCCGTCCGCAACGGGGCCTTCGGGGGGACTGGAGCACTTCCATGCTCGCTGAACCTCCTCCAAGAACCCAGTCATGACCCCGACCTCGCCAACAGCCAGGACGTCGTCCACATAGAGGGCCACAAAGCCATAGGCTCGATCCAGATCCTCATAGGACTGTTTGACCATCGAGTTCTCCTTGAGGACCACCTTCCACAGGTTCGGCTCAGGCGTTTGGATCAGTTGATATCCAACTCCCTCCAGATTCCATTGAAGCTTGGACAACACTGAGTTTCGATAGTGTCCCCAATCCGAAGGCGAAGAGGTGAGTCCATACATTGCATGCTGGATTTGCCAAAGTTCGTCACTGCCACAAACTCCGGCATCGACCAAGACCTTTGGAGGCTTCATCACCAGGAGCTGGCGTTCTGATTCCCTCCTTGGTGCCAACAAAAAGGCTGTAGCCACATCTAAGCTGGCCACACCCCAGTTCTCACAGGATGCCTTCTTTATCAAGCACCGCAGCAATGCTCCATCGGCCCCCCCGGCATATGTGCTGTAAGGCGAAGTGGAAGGTTGTGGACCATCAGCAGCCGGACCATCATCACCAGGACCAACTCGTTCAAGACGATCTCCATACACCACCACCCGAGCCTTCTTGCGCCCATTTGGAGCCTTGATTGTTGGAACAAGCATCGCTGGGGCCAACTCCATTGTGTGATACAGAGGATTTTTGCGAAGCTCTGCATCTGTTGTTGGGCGGATTGCCCCCGTTCCCGTCAGAGAACCATATTCTGCCTTCAAGGCAGGCACCCAAGCATCCAAATCTCGTTTGACCTGCTGCAAGGGGACCGTATAGGTTTGAAGAACTGGTTGAGGAAGCTCTGCAGGAGGCCCATCGGTTGAAGGTGTTGGCAAAGACAATGATGCCAACCGATGTTGATGAAGACAAAGATGCTGCTCCTCCAGGTGGGCTTCTCGGATCACCAGCTCCGTCTCAAGCTCTTCTAAGACCCGGCCCTGTTTCATCCCTTCATCTTCACCGACAGCCACCTTCCGAAGCTCCTCCATCCACAGAGACTTCAACGCCCCATGCTCCTCCACCTCGATCTCATGGAACAACTCAGCCTCGGCCCAAGAGCAGCGTTGAAGAGGCTCAGTGTGCTCCCCCGGAACTACCATCTCTCCAGGAAAGCCCAACTCCAACCGCTCACCACAGAAACCACAGTTGCCACCATGTTCATCATCATCGGAGTATTCAGCCACCCCGACATACTCAGACACTGCGAAGGGTTTTTGGACCTCCACATTCTTTGAAGCGTCGGACCCCTCAGAAACCTTCAAGGCCTTCACAGCGGCCTCATCCACAATCTCGTAGTCCCCAAAATGCCCACATTGAAGCGGTTGGCGAAGACCACAGTTTGAACACTCCACCATGCCACAGTCAGAGCCACTCGAAGGGGATGCCGTGGAAGAAGACAAGGAGGATTTTGGGTCAAAAACTTTTTCTTTTTCTTTTTGATTTTCACCTCCAACAGTCTCCCCCCCTGCCCGCATCTTGATAAGGGCAGGTCCAGCTAGCTCCGCACGAGGCTGCTCAAACAACAGCGGCATAGCTCCTTGAAGAGGATGAGGATCATCGGACTGTTTTCCAATCAATCTCCTCCCCCGATTTCCGCGACCACCACCAGCATCAATTTGACGAAGCTCCAGCTGTGCCTCATCACCATCAGGATCCGGGATAATGGCCGTCCGGACATGCATCACATTGTGCTCATCCTTGGTGATCCATCCAGTTGACATAAAAGGTGATGGACCAAGAAGCTGCATCGACCTGAAAGGATTGGACAAAGGTTGGGCCCGGCGATGCCATCTTTTCACCTTCACCGCTACTTGAGCACCAAACCTCAGCATTGGCTTCATTGAAAGCCCAAGACGTTGTACTTGAAGACGGAACCTCTCTTCGGCCGCATGTCGGGCCGCACATGGCCACAGTGCAGCATCTACCTCAGACTCATGAAGCATCAGCCTCAAGCGTCTTTTCAACTGTCCAACCTCAACCTCGCACCTGCCGTTGGCAGCCGGGGTCATCACCGGACGTCATCGTCTGGACCAGCTGGCGCTGCTCGCACCACCGCTGCACTTTGGCATGAAGAAAAGACTTTTCGCGGTCTGTGTGCAGCCGCATGACATTGATCCCCAACATCCGGTATTTGGCATGAAGTTTGGACATCGCTGCAACCAGATGGTCCACATGTCGAGATTGGACCGGTTCCATCAGCGTCACATTTTGAACCGATGCAGGTTCAGCCATCTCCTCAATGTTCGCCTTCTCATTCAAGGCGTTCACCACGTCCTGCTCCACATCCTCCACCGGCTCCTCTGGTTCTTCTTCTTCTGGATGTTCAGGAGCCTCTTCGACATCTTCTGGCTGAAGATCAGGGATTTCATGTGCCACTGGAAGTTCATGTAGTACTGGAATTGGAACAACCGCCACCATCATGTACCTGCAAGACTTCCCGGTTCCCAGATCTCGCCCAACTTGGTATGGCCCTGCCAAATCCAGAGACATAGTGAAGGATGAAGAAGCATTGTGGCTTCTTCGATGAGGATGTGAAGTGCCCATTGATTCCAGGCACACCCTGCAGTCTTTTCTGAAAGGAACATGCTGCTGTCGAACATGCTTCCGCCATGATGCCATATCCAGTTTTCGGAGTTGTGGATCTGATCGAACTTCAGCTCCATGGGCATCCAACATGTCCAGATACATCTTGAGGGACTCCTTGACCGCAGCCACCAAACCTGGACTCCATTCCGCCCATGACTTTGATGCCAAAATCCTTTCACCGAGCCCACCATGAATCGCAGCTGTGACACCTCCACCTCTAAGTCCTGCCAGTTGAGACATCTCCGGCAAGTTGGTGACAATGCCAGTTGGTTTCCTCCTGCGATGCCCGGTTTGACCTTGGTCGAAGGCAAAGTAGATCAGGCCCTCCTTCCCGACGAACTGCTGGACCTCCTTGAAGTTGAAGAAGCTCGGACAAATCTTGGCTTCCTCCTCATCCTCCAAGTAGTCCTTGGGATCCTCGGGGGACTCCATGAAAAACCCAGTTGGCTCCATTGGCAGAGTCCGGCATTCATTTGACTTCACCCACAGCGCCATGTGCTTCAACATCAGCGCGCCGTCACTGTTGACAAGTTCCAACTCGAAGGGATCCAGGTGATCCAGGTGCCACCGCTCATCATCTCTTCCACGGAGACGCCTGGGTCCCGGAGGTCCACGATTTCTCAATCGGCTTGTGGTCCTGCAAGGTGGGCCACCGATCACTGCCTTGATGAAGCCACCCTCTGCAAGCTTCCACAAGTAGGCCCACACTCCAGGATGGTGTATGTTGAATTGGGAACCCATCGCGGTGTCTACACAGATGCACTGGTAGCTCCCCCAGTTCTGTCCAAACCGATGGATCTGCCCCAGAGAATAAGTGCACCACCACGCCCTTTCCTCGACGATGTCCCCGACGCTGCCTTCTATTCCAAGGGCATGTCCACACCATTGGATCCTCCCCCTGACCCACCATATGTCGAAGCACCTCTTCTGGGACTTCCGGAAAGTGCTCCTTCCACCAGATGCGCTCCGTCTCCTTGAGGTACATGCCCAGCTTCTCCTCCGTCTCAAAGCGATGCAACATTTCCAGTGCTTCCGCTCTCGGCATAACTGGACACCCTTGTCTCATGGAGCAATTCACCTGGCCATATGTTGGATGGGAGATGCGACAGCCTTCCGTTTTCCACACCACCCTGTAGCCCTTTGACACCAGCAAGTGAAGAGGAAGAATTGGTTCCACCTCATGCAAAGACAACAAAGTTTGATGATCCTTGGAACGATACAAAGTTGTAGAACCACTGGCAAGCTCCACCTCGACTGCCACCAGGCCCTCAAGCTCATCCATCCGAGCTCGGCGAAGTGCGTGAGTAGCACCACCATCCAGTAGTGCCCATTGGCCCACACCAGAGTTCTCGTCCAAGATCACCTGCTTCAGCTTGATCGATTTGACGCTCCTCAAAGACTTAGAAGGCTTGCAGCCTCCTTCATCAGATCTGCCGCCGTCTCCTTGGGAGCTTCTTGAACTTGAGCAGGAGCAACAGAAACCGGAACCTTCACAGGCTCTTTTTCAGCTGCAACCCCATCCGTTGATGCCCCTTTGATCTCATCCTGTGCAACCACCTTGGCGACCTTCTCCCCCTGAGCTGCACCAGGACTACCCTTCTCCGGAGTCATCTTTTCCTTGATCTTACTGACCCTTCTCGGCGTTTTGGTATCGCCGCCGTTGATGCCACCCAAAGCTGTTTTGTGAGGACAATCCTTTTTGAGGTGATTTGAGCCCCCACATGACCAACACCGGCCACGCATTCCTTCCATGTCGTGCTGAAAGGTGCAAGCCGCACCCCGTTTGCAACCCTCATCGGTTTTCCAGTATCTACATGGACCCTTTGTGCTGGTTGATGCCGGCAAAGTTGAAGAACCATCCTGACCGGCCACTTGAAGAGCCTTCAAAACTGGAGCAGCCGTTGGTGCCGTAGAGAACATCTTTGAGTTCGTCACCAGTGCCAACTCCTCAGCTTCTGCCTGCAGGACCTCAGCATAGTCCCTCACCGCTTCCATAGTCGGCCGAGTGTCCACCATGAGCTCCTGCCTCACCGCTGAGATGCGACAGCCCACCTGAAGACCACCAACTTTGGCCAAAGCGTCCGCCATGCGACCCAGCACCGACGAAAGCACCACAGGATCAGGAAGAGCCAAACGTAGCTCTGCAGCCCGACCCAACAGCCTCCTCCACTGACGAAGCCCTCCAAGAAGGTCCACCACTGACGACCCAATCTTTGGCTCAGTCACCTGTTTGAGAAGTGCTGCCTTTTCCACTCCACCACCAGGCTGATACACCGTGAACATCCGAAAAAGATTCCAGTTGATGTCAAAGTTCTGGAAGCCACCAAGTCTCGCTTGATCATCTCCGGAGAAGCTGCCAGAAGCATTGACACCCCACGTTGTTCAACCCGTTGAAATTCTGCAGGAAGTTGAGCATCACCAGGACGTAGGCGAAGGCGATCCACAGGACCAGCAACCAACCATCTTTCATAGTGCTCCTCCACCTGCTGTAGGACATAGATCCACCAATCCCGGGATACCGCTCCAATGTCTGACATTTGTGGACTAGCCAGTGCAAGCCAGTCTCCAAAGGCTAATGAAGCCCCTTCCACACCCGGAGCCGGCATGGCTGGGAGCTCCTGGCTCTTCAGCGACTCCCCAAAACCACCTTGAGCTCCAGCACCAGGAAGACCACCTCGTTGATCCAAACCAGGCGGAGAAGGAACACCTGCCACTGGCGTTCCATTGACCACAGCACCACCGCGATCTCCTTGTCCAGGAGTTGACATCGCTGCCAAGCCATGACCAATCCCCCGAAGTGGAGTTGTAGTAGCTCCAGAAGCTGCTCTATCACCTTGCGCTGCCGAAGGAGCTCCCTGGTCACCACCAGATGAAGCCGAATGGTAAGACCTGGAGTCTGTCCCCACCTCACCACGAAGCTTCCTGATCTCCAGCTTGAAGTTCTCCTCCGCTTCACGCAGGACCCTTTGCCGGATCCTCTCAAGTTCACCTTCATCCAGGTCCTGGCCAGTCCGGCCGCTTCCCGCTGCATCCATCACCGGCTGCAAGTTGCGAGTCAGCCCCACGTCACCTGGTAGACGTCCTTGACCTGACATGAGAGCATTTCTCCTCACATCAGAACTCCAGAAAGGGTTCACTGTCTCCGTGCCCCTCCTAGTCATTGACCCATCGTTCACCTGAGCACGACCTCCTTGATCGCCGTGGTGAACTTGACCTGAATGTCCAACTTGACCCTGATCAGCTTGTAGAGCTCGGCCATCACCAAGAGCGCCCCGAACCAAAGGAGCTAGAAGACCTTGAGGATCTCGAGCTGGCTGTCCGAAGTCCAGGGGCAAGTGAGCTGGCCTCGGCACGTCCACCAAAGCTGTCCCCTCTGCTCCACCTCGTTGACCTCCATGCGCAGCAGCCGCATCACCAGAGACTGCTGAGCTCTCGCTCCCCTCAGGCACCATCTTCAAGCGCCTCAGCTCATGCTGCTCCCCCCTTGCTGGAGGTGTAGACCTTGCTCTCCTTTCCATAGCTATCAGGCGATCAAGCCTTTCATCTGCGGACTCACTCCGGCCGCTTTCCATGCCCCGGCTGCGACGCCTCATGTCCATGCCAGCAGCTTAGCAACGAAAAACGTCCCAAGTTGGCCACTTTGGGCTCATAACCTGTGGAGGCACAGGTACCGCGCCAGTGAGCTGCACCGCTCCTATTTTTCTTGAGCCATGAAAGTAGCGCCAAGGGATTTGTGTGTGTCATCCTTGGCAGGAAAGGCCATGCTGCTACAAGTGAATGCGCAGGGGCCATGCTATTCTTCTCCAAAAGAAAACTTGTTACACTTCTCGATTTCAAGTGTAGGACGACTTGATCATCCACAATTATATTAATATACGTATATATATATATAATATAATGAATGAATATATATATAGTATACACATCATGTAATGCAATATAATATACATATAATGTAATACAATATAATATTGTATTCTTTGACTCAACTCCTTCCTGCTCTTGCTGATTGCATCACAATCCTGCGCTGTGTGCTGCAAACTTTGGCTTACCCTGAGCCTCCAGGTACCCACAACCACTGGTGAAACACGCCACCGCTAACATATGGTGGTAGACATGCTGTTTTACAATGAATACCTTGAAAGTCACAGTGTAGACTAGACACATACATGCATATATGTATGTGTATACATACAGAGAGAGAGATATATATATAGGAGCCACCAAATAGATAGAACAGTATTTCAAAGATGTTGAAGCTAATCCTTACTAACTACAGCACTGGGGCGAGATTTGGTACAAAATGGTGCCTAAGAGAAGACAGAAGGGTAGTACACCTCTAGAAAAACGTAGAAACGGTGGTATTATACATTTAGAATTGAACACGCAACACGCACCAACCTGGAAAAACCATGGTAAACCTGGGTTTGACTGCCAAAAGGCTAATTTTAGATCATTTTAGGACATAGATGGATGTGAGAAAATGTATCCCACTTATTATTTTTTTAGACAAAGACACTGAAACCCCGTCATGATCAGATGGTAGCACGGATTTGGTGCCCGATTAGACTCTCCGCAGATCCAACTTCGCCATTGTGAGACTGAAACAGGGCCAGTGCTTTGAAGTGTGTTGCAACAGAGCACATCAAAGCGACACCTAGAAACTTGGATTACCTGAAATACTGTAGGTACACACACAAGTATATATAGATTGTAATATAAATAATGATGCATATATATATATGTATGTATATATACGTGTATATATATATACACATACTCCAACCGATGCCATTCGCCATGTGGGTGACTCTGGCGATAGTGGTATGCGCAGCGCGTGGCACCCCAGCGGATTGGATGGAACGAAACTTTCAGCAGCTGCAGCACAAGACCTTGCTACAGTTGCCCCTGCCAGGATCACACAACAGTGGCAACTACCAGGGTGGGTTGCATGCAGACCTGTCATCTGACGGAAAGTTTGTGAATGTCTTCTTGATGTTTTTTGAATGTATAGATAGATAGATAGATAGATAGATGGATGGATGGATGGATGGATGGATAGATAAGATGCACTAAGATGAGATAAGATACGATAAGATGGATGGATGGATAGATAGATAGATAAGATAGAATAGATTAGATTGGATTAGATTAGATAGATTAGAAAGATAGATAAGTAAGATAGATAGATAGATTAGATGAGATTAGATTAGATGAGATTAGATTAGATTATATAGATAGACAAGATAGATAAGATATATAAGATAGATAAGACAGACAAGATAGATAAGATAGATAAGTAAGCTAGATAGATAGATTAGATTAGATTAGATTAGATTAGATTAGATAAATTAGATTAGATTATATAGATAGACAAGATAGATAAGATAGATAAGATAGACAATATAGATAAGATAGATAAGTAAGATAGATAGATATATCGATTAGATTAGATTAGATTAGATTAGATTAGATTAGATTAGATTAGATAGATTAGATAGATTCGATATATTGGATAGATTAGATAGATTAGATAGTTAGGATAGATAGTTAGGATAGATAGTTAGGATAGATAGTTAGGATAGGTAGATAGGTAGATAGGTAGATAGATTTGATAGTCAGGATAGATAGTTAGGATAGATAGTTAGGATAGATAGTTAGGATAGATAGTTAGGATAGGTAGATAGGTAGATAGATAGATAGACAGACAGACAGATAGATAGCATTATATCGCATTATATAGCTGTGTTTTCTGGAATCTCCCACAACATTTGGTGGTGAAAATAGGTCCCATGGGAAGCCATCAGGACTAGGACCTAACGGGCCATCATGGGCCGCCCATCGCTTGACTCGGTCAACCAGGCTGTGCCAGAGCGACTACAGATACGATGAATATTTGGCAAGTGAAAGTTCTCGGATGCTGCAGACATCTGGGAGATCAGTCTTCAGCCGGAGCGAATTTGATCAACGAATCTTGGTCGAGAAAAAACTGATCAAGTCCAAAGTCGAGTCTTCCATGGAGAGTCTGACTTTGATTTGGTGTGTCTGAACATGGGGTACGCCTCCAAATTACAATTTTAGTAGGGAAAACATGGGAAAATGACAATGAAGAAAGATCTGATAACCCATCAACTTTGGGGGTACCCAATTTTCCATGAAAAACCTATTTCAAGAATTTTCATCAGATCCCGTCTCCAACGATCCAGAAAGGCGCGCTGTCTCAGGAATGATCCCGTGGAATGTGAATCACTTTCATCCCATTCGGGCGCAGCTGCGGGAGGACGGCGTTCGATTTTTGCACTTGAAGCTCTGCAATTTCGGAGCACCAGGCACGGTTACCGAAAACGTGACGACTCACGACTTTCCGACGTGTGAACGGAAAAAGCTGTGAAACCACTAAGTCACTAATAGGAGAACCTGCCTGGGATTTGTCATGTTTTTTCCAGGTTTTTCCATTCCTGAATAATCCTAAGTTGTCTCGCTTTTTTGGGCGTGAGACCACCAAATCAGTAACACCTAGGACCTAGTAACAACATGTTGGCACGTCCCTACTTCCATAAGTGGTTTTTCTCCGTCTCCCTGGAGAGCACGAAACTGGGGGATTCTCCTGCCTCTTGGACCACTCAATTTGGACAATGGTTTTCACATCCAGCATAGCTGCATGACTGTAACAATGAGGAGATTGCTCAAATATATGACGATACCAACCAGTGAAAACATTTCTGGGTCATTGGTAGCCCATTTTGAGCAAGGTAATGTGGTAAACCCAATAAGAGATCACCTCCTTTTCATGTGGCTTTGAATATCCCAGAAATGGATCCAAATGATAAACTTGGGTAAATAGGCCATGATCAATGATTTGGGTTTACTACATTATATATGTGGGTATGGGTCATTTTTTTTTGATACCCTGCTGTTCACCCCAAAATAGCTGGTTTACTTTAGATGTTCATCCCACCCAATTTTATGGAAACCATAGGTTTCAATCCATCCCCAAATTGGGACAATCTACAGGAAACCTGGGGGTAAAATCCATGGTTTCCATTTCATATTTTCACTTACCTAAACCAATCCATTGAAGGTCTTATCCCCATGAATTGAAAGGTCTAAATATATCTAAATATGGCATATCAGCATATCCACCCCCCAGGTGCGCCAACGATGGATCTCGCGACTGTGCGATTCCAACACCGGGGATACACCACGCGCGAAACGGTGCCGAGCCAACAAAAACAGCATCAACACATGGGGGTTGATGTGGGTTTATCATGTATATTTCATGGGAAGATAATCTATAATTGGGAAATATTGTGAATAGACTGGGGATATGATGGGATATGTAAGCAACAATATGACTTTTCAACTGGTTTTAACATGAAAAATAGGGATTGAGCGGGGAATATTGGGATATAATGGGGATTATCCATTCGGTTGTGATTGAAATTTACATTGGCATTTAAAGGGATCTTGATGGGGTATACGACATCATACAACCAACTATATCCAACTTGATTGTCTTTGAACTTAGGGTATACCGGTATACCCTCCAAATGACTGTTTTTCTGCGGGACATCCAGCGAACATGATGATAATCCATTGGAATTAGGGATAAACAACTCTCAGGTACCAAAGCCACAGTATGAGAAACTGACAGTGTCTTTGTCATTCGCCAGTTGGGAATCAACATCCAGAATGGACCCCTGGAATCGCCCATCTTCAGTTGGAGGGTATATTTGAGCAAAAACAGAAGTATCCATTGCTTAGTTGACATTAACAACATGATCAATGGACTATAAATAGAAGCTCCACCAATTCGATGATTTTGTACTTGGACAAGGGTGAAACTGGAGGGTTTCCGCAAGTTTCAGCTGGTGTGGTTTGCGGTGGATCACTCGTATAGATGTGCGCTTCAAAAATGCTGCAACCTCCTCGCTTGGTTATTCCCCTAGGAACAAGTTCATCTTTGTGGGGCATTGCCAGTCTACTCAGTGTCAGCCAGTTAGTTTCGTCTCTTTTTCGTATTGCTCACCATTTGTGGTTGGAGCCATTTTTTGATTTAGCAATCTTTAGATTGAAACAGTGGCACGAGCATCAAACATGTGGGACTACCAAGGACTGTGCTGGTTGCTGTTTCATTCCCAGTTTTTCATGCACGGCAGAGTTTGCCTTCAAAAGGGTGGGTAGACCACTAATCCAACGTAATTAGCTATGAAAAATGGCACTTGGTCACCTTTGTAGATGATTTACCATGATTTACCTATAGAAGTGGTGGCTTTCCATAGCTATGTTGACCAGCTGAGTGAATCTTGTTTGGTTGTCAGGTAGCATCTACCATACAGGATCTGCGAGAGTTTCTGCATGAGTATTCCAAGGAGATTGTGCCTTGGAGCTCCGACACAGTTTGGAAGCCACAGTTCTATCTGATGTACCCTCTGGCAAACTAACATAGCTATTGAAAATGGCCATTTATAGTGGATTTTCCCACTAAAAATGGCGATTTTCCATAGCTATGTTAAATTACCAGAGGGTACTTTGCTCATGAAACAGTTTGGACATGTTTTTTTGCCAAATGAGGCACAAAAATGCTTGGCAGTTTCATTCTCTCCCATCCAGATCATCCAAATCATCCAAATCATCCAATATGCTATACCTTGGAAACCATTCCAGTTGCCTTTTATATTTTGGGGATGGGTCTCAACCACCAATGTTGGACCACATTCAGTAAGCCTCCTACCTGGGTGAGGTGAACTGCACCCATTTGTACAGCGCCGATGTCACAGGTGATCTTAGGCTTCAACAACCTGCACAACAGCGATTCCAAGTCCTTCGACAAAGCCGATATCGCTGCATTGTCAGTGGCACTGGAGATGGCCATAGGCGGGGTTGAACATCTCAAGGCTTGAAACTTAAACGATATGGGGATGTGTCAATACCGGTAACATATCCGAGGGGATGAACATGCAGTTTTGGCATTTTTGGGTGAACAAAAAGAGTACCCGGGTTTTGAATGGTTTTGATACATACCCAGAGTACCCAGTAGGTTTTGCAGGTTTTAGATGTCGGTTCCCAATGTTTTCCACCCCAATGTCTTGGGGTTTCTTTTTTTCCCCCAAATTAAAGCTGTTAGAAGAAGCTGTGATTGGGGAGGGTCCCTTCTTTCATGCTGTTTGGAGATAAGGTATATAATTCCGATAATAAAACCAAAGTTTTGAAGGTTTTTGAACCACATGTAATCAAACATGGCAATGGACAACTCCCATCTTAGGATTGGGGAATCATCCGCTAATATGGACCCACCATGTAATTTCAGTTCTTTGTCGTCAAAATGGTATAACTTTGCTTGGTTAACCGGTTAACCGCCCATGGGAAACACCAGGTGCAGAAAATCTCATCAGTCACCAGCAGCTTTTGACGCAGAGCCTGGGTGACTTGGTGGCTGCTGGCCGGCGCCTGGCGGTCCCTCGGTTGACTTCTGGGTTGTGTGGCGGAGGACCGAGGGAAAACTAGCAGCTGATCCATTTTTTTCCTTACAAACAGGGTTTCCATTTTTTTAGTACCATCCCTTTTTCCAGTGTTTTTTGAATCAACGAATTGTGTCAAAAATATTCCAAGGTTTGACATGAGATGGTTGATGTTTGTTGCCCTTCAAGTCCCTCTTTCAACCCCTGAACTTTGCAGGTTTTCGTCAAGGGCGCGGAGCCTGGTTCCCACGTCATTCCCAGTCAGCCGGTCCTAGATGAAAACTGGTCCCCAGTGATGGCCAGTGGAGATTTGGCCCAAAGCGCGCGGTGGCTGTTGGAGGACCTGTCAAGCTCCAAGAGATCCAAGAGGACGGGGCGCTTCTACGTGATGCAGGCGAATCCAAACAATGCCGAAACCTGCCATGAGTCGGTGAATTTCTGACTTTTACCGATTTTTAGCGGCTAATCCACCGTGATTGGGGAGTAGAGGATTTTTTTTTTGTGTTTTTATAGCTTAAGCAAAGCCAAGGAAAGCAAGATCTATGAAAGCATGAACAGCAATCAGCTGCCAGCCTCCAATCTGGACTTCCTCAGAGGTTTCTTGCAGGATTTGCAGGGTCTAGTGCTTGCTGCCACCCATGCAGATCCGGATATCCAGATCAATGTGATCGACACTGACTTTCTTAGCATCAGCCAGCCATATGCAACTGCAATGCAACTGATGGCCTTGCCCAATGCATCTCCTGTCAACAGTGATCTCAGCTCCAGCTGGTGGCTACGACTCACAGCCCTGTGTGGGCTCTGTGGATGTTTGCTTTTGATGGGTTGCCAACGTCACTGCCAACAGCGCCTGGCAACTCTTTAGCCCGGCCTTTTCAATGGCCGGCAGTCGACCAAAGGCGGCCAAATGGCGAATTGAGGGTGAGGTTGGAAAGTGGATGACATTTATGAGATGCGGATACAGCAATTGTTGAAGAAGATGACGTGTGCGTATGATACATATTATATTTCCACTCTGGTTCCAATTGATCAATTGATCGCCATACTTTCTCTACGGAGCTTCAAAACAGCGACTTCCAAGGAAAGCACCATTTCCCCGTGGCCATTCGGGCTCAGAGAAGTGCCATTTTTTTTTGCGAGTGCTCCCAGGAGCTTGGCCTTGCCCGTTACCCCAAGTTACCCCTGAGGTCAAACACTCCACTGAAAAGCCGGCGGTTGGCAGATGTGGTCTTAGAATGTCTTAGACTCTTAGATGTCCGACAGTCCAACTGGTTGATGAATAGAAGGGTCAATTGAAAAAGCAAGAGGTAAATGATTGAAGTTTTACACCCAATCATGACCTCCGTGTGTTCTTTGACACGCAGGACGTTATTCCCATGGCGCTTGTTGGGGCCCTCAGCCTCCCAATTTGGCTTGCAACCACCCAACACCAGCCACCAAAAATGGATGGCTACATACCAAAAACGACAAGTTGATGGGCCCATGGGCCCATTGCTGCACCATTTAAAGGTCGCCATAGCCACATGACCTGATGTCAGATTGAAACTACTTCATGTGGATCTATAAAGGTGAGATATTTAGGTGGCAGAAACTGGGGAGATTGCCTAGCAGCCTAGGGGTGAAACATGTAGTAAACCCAATAATGACTCCCAAGTTCTTCAGTTTATCTAAAACACATATGATCATTCTCATCCTTGATATTTTCCTTCTCCGCATCATCATTAATTATTCAACTGTCGTCAAGCGTGCTATCATCAGTATAATCTTTGCATAAACTCCAATGAGTCCCTACAGTCAGAGCGCGACTTTCCCACCAACTCGCTGTTGGGGATACCACCTGGGCCCTGGGTTTAGACATGATCCCTAATCGTCCCTAATCCGCATCCCATTTTTTGTGACCACAGGCACCGGCCTTTGTCGCTGCAAATAGTGGGCCTCTGTCGCACTTGGTGAGAAGCCCAGGGGGTGCCCTGGAAGTTGCTGCCACCAAATTTGAAGCAACAAAGATGTGGATTTGGATCAAGGAATTGGCGATCTACTGTAACCAGCAACACTCGGAATTTAACCAGTAAAAAAGCACGGTTTAACCAACAACCATTGGATTTTGACCAACAAACACATGGGGATTCGTGACATGTTTGGGCGATCTACAAAGACCTAGCTGGCCATTTGCACAAATGGGTGATTCGTTGGTAAGTTTGCTCTCATTTAAGTATTTTAAGTACTCCTTTGTTGTTTGCATTGATCACAACCTGAAGAAGCTTCACCTACCTCCTGGCCTAGGTCCAACAGGAGAGACCGCGAACAGTACCTTGGAGATGACACAACTTTGGCAATGGAACGTTTCCCAACTGAGTTGGGGCTTTCCATAAATGGGGGTGCCCCCGTAGATTGGATGGTTCACAATGGAAAAATGTGAAGCATTCATTTAAATGGATGATTTAGTGGTACCCTCATTTTGGACGCCTCCATAAATGGCCATGGGTCCCTGGGAACATCGTCTATAATTGGCCAGTGAAATAGGACCATCATCTAATGAATGTGAAGATTTTATCCCCAGAAAGCTATGTTAGATTGCCACAGCGTATTTAGACTACTGAGAACTATGATGAACGATTTGGCACCATTTGGGCTTTGGGGTACCCAATTTTGGCACACCACCATCTCTGCAGCGGACTCCAGAGACCTTTATGCAACCAACCGATCCGTTGAACTAACATCAAGCAGCAATCATTCAACCATCAACCATCATTCACAGCAACATTCGGGATTCAACGCTTCAACTATCATCAGCCAATCATGTTAATCAAACATTTAAGTAACCGTTTAACCATTCGACTACCCATTGGTCACCGGAAAACTCGTCACGTTTCGCCCAGGTCTCAACTCCGGAGGTCTCAACAAGTCGCAGCCAGGACGGGGAGATATGATGGGGATGACATCGGGATCTGGAAACGGGGCATACCTCAAAATTGCAATTGCACAATTGGTAAACAGATGTGAAACAATGTAAAAAGATGATAAGCCAGTGGATGGAACGGGGTACCTAGTTCGAAACAAATCCATATATAATCATATATATATAAGATAGTAGAATGATAGATTGATTACATTAGATAAGATGGATTGCAGTGATTGATATAGATAGATAGACTTAATTTAGATGAGAAGAGATGTGATGTGATGAACAGGCAGACACAGATTTTCAGAAATGATTTACACAGTTTTTCACCAACAGCGTTAGCTTAGGGGTCTCAGCTAAGCACGAGACAGCTTCAGTCAGAGTGCGAGCCGCTAGCTGATATCAGACTTTCCCACCAACGGGCTGTTGGGGCTATCACCTGGGCATATTTTTGACTAATCCCATGAAATCCCTATCATATTCGCATTTGTTGGTACTGAAATCCCGATGATATCATATTATATCCCCATTGTGGTTAGTTAAATCCAATGAGTCGGACAGATTGCAGGGCTCAAAAGCTGCCGTGGCCGCGGGGTCGTTGGCGTTGGTGCTGGGTGCGGAGCCCAAAAGAACTGGAGACGTGGCTGGGGAGTTTGGACCTGTTGGATCCAGGTTTTTTCAGATGTTTGGTTTGAATATTGACAGATTGAAGCTGAAGATAGCTGAAGATAGCTGAAGCATCTGATTTCCATCCATTTCGGAGTTTCTCTTGGAATCCGCTCACCTTTGGAATCCATTCATACCCCTGATGGACTCCTGAGCCACCCCCAAGGAAGCCGTACGAAAGGTGTCCGACGTGCAAAGAAGGTGGGAGCTGGTTGCTGGCAGTGAGGGATGCCATTAGTAAACTAGCTGATGAAGGGTATTGAACCACAGAAAATGGGGTTTGGCCAACAACATTTAGGGACTTAACCGTCAAAATACAGTAAAGCAACTGGAGATGTGTCTTTATAAAAACATCAATGGCGGGGGGTACATGAATTGTCGACTACCCAGCTGAAGATTAACTTTTGGCACTATATATATATATATATGTAATATATATATGTAATACATATATATATACATATGGTATATATATATATATATACTGGTTGTATATATATATATGTATATGTATATGTATATGTATATGTATGTATATATATAATGTGTATTTATATACATATACACACGTATATAGATATGTATGTGTATATATATATACACATGCATAGACGTGTCACATGTCCACATGCTGCCTGGTATCCCCGTGTCAATGCGTGACAAAAGAGCGCCAGGTGCATGTTGTTCCAACAAGGACTACCCGGCCAGCTGCGCCTTCAGGCAACGAAGCAGTCTTCTGCGGTTCCAATGGTCAAAGATTTGCTAAAGATGATTTGTTGCTTTACCAGTTGTTGATCAGCCGTTTCAGTATCTAGGGGAATCTACCGGGAAGATCACTATCAGTAAATCCAAGTCTTCTTAGAGTGTCATCCAATCCTAGGCCAGGTGAGAAAGTCATCCTCCAGGGCAGACCATGGCCCATCAAAGCTTTGAACATGGGATCCTTAGCATTTTTTGTTGAGATCCCTGAGTTCCTTGGAGGAGAATAAACCAAATTTAGACAGAAACATGATTATACCCCGCTTGGACATCGGGTCTGGGGCCCAGTGAGATATACTGTAGTTCTATACATTCTATACATTATGATACACACACAAAACATATACATATAATAATAATCATATAATATACAGCTTGATATCCAGTTATTGTATGGGATGCACATCCAACAAGAACCCCAGAACATGGATGTGAGGTGATCACCGAAACAGTCAGTGTTAGTGTTGAGGTGTCTATTGCGAAGCTGCGGAGAAATGTGAACGCCGAAAGACACGCACAGCCCTGACCCAAGGGCCCAAGTCATCCCAAAACCAAGGAGCCACAGATTTTGTATGCACAGATTTTGTCAAAATCTTTCGAAGCAAATTTTGGACACCCAACCACTTCATTTTCCCTGGATTCAGAGTTTTCAGCGCCTGGTGGGAATCGATTTCCTCAGGTCTATGTTGGAGAAGTTCCGGTAGGCTCTGAGCATCCCATTGCCACACAGACCATGCGCGACACCCAGCCACCATCAGCCACCGGTGTCCGATTTGAGATTTTCGGACAAGGGGCCTTTTTGTGGCTGAAATCGTTGATGTCAAAGTGCAGTTCCTGCACAGTGATGTCTTGAAACGGAAAATGCAAGGAGCATTGTTGAGCCAAGTCACTCACTTCAGCTTTGGTGGACAAAGATTCTGCAAGCCGGTCATGGCTTTTTGTACGGTGGCTGGCAACAGTGATGGCCTGTGGAAGCTGTAAGGACTACCACCCTGACGAGTGATGTCGACGGAACCGTGGAGCAGGTCGGCAGTAGGATCTGGGTGGCTGGTTTTTTTGGACCCTGTCATGTAGATTCTGGGCTGTGAACCCGCAGGGATGGACATCCAATGGTTGTAAATTCACCACGAAACGGTCATGAAATGGTCATGACATGTGATTTTCACTCTTCGTGGCTGAGATCAAGAAATGCGCTGACATGGGCATTGACATCGTTCCCAGCTCAGCATGTCACGGCTACATTGATTGTGTTGATTACCCTCTGGTAAATTAACATAGACCCTGAAAATCACCAATTTTTAATGGAAACTAGTCTTCAGTCTTCCAACCCCTATCTGCCAGGGTCTATGTTAATTTACCAGAGGGTATGTTGATTACTTTACGAGTCGTATTTGCCCATGTTGCACATCCGAGCCTGCTGAAGGTCCGAATTACAGTCCAGGGCATGTCGGCGTCCCAGTGTGATAAGGTCAGACTTACTGACTTGGTATTGGCAAACAATCTGGGAGGTACTACTTTGGAGTGCAATGATCAGTATTTTAGTGACCCACTCTGTCAACGAATTGGGGGTTGTGAATCGATGGAACGGTTGGACCGTTGGGCGATGCTGCGGCAGGAAAGAAGCGAAGGCATGCGAAGGCATCAAGAAGAAACTGCTGGAAGACGGTCACTCCGCCATGCCTTGTGGATGCAGATCAGCCGTTCGCTGTCCTTGGTGGGATGTGCCACCTGATAGCCAACTAGTATGTTGAAGAGGTAGAATCATATAGGTGAGAAATTTTCCAGCTAACCATGTCTGAGGAATTCCATTTTCACGATAATAGACACCACATCGGGCCCAAAGACAAGCAGAGATTCGATACATTTGATAAAATGTCCCAACTATTTCATATCACTTCCCCATATTTCCCCATATTTCATCATATTTCCCCATATGTTCTATTTCCCATACAGTATATGTGATCCATATGTTGAGGGGATTTCCCAGCGAAAATCCATGATCCAGCCGGGCAGGTTACAAGACGCCCATCGTGGCTGACATCCATTTCACCCCAAAGGTGGCCCTGGTCTGCGCGGATTTTGTGGACAAGGCGAAAAGCCCCACGAAAACCCCATCGAAAACCGATCTGAAGTGTCGGATCTGAAAGGACTTGAAAGGCGGAGCTTGTTTATACCCTCTGGTAATTTAACATAGCCATGGAAAATGGTCCATTTATGGATGATTACCTGTATTTTCCTATTGAGAATGGTGATTTTCCATGGCTATGTTAAATTACCAGAGGGTAATGTTTAGACAAAGCCCGGGAAAGTGAAATTGGGATACTTTTTGGGTTATGATATGTTATGATATATTTCAATGCATCCCAACCTGTTGCACTTGTGACAATCTGATGGTCGTGCGAGTCGTGCTATGGTCAAGGTACGAGTGAATCCAGGCAACTTCACTGAGGGCCCGGAACCCGAAATCATCAGAGATCGCTGCGAGATCGGTGCCATGGAACTCAACTGGCTTTGTCTGAAAAAAACGCAACATGGTTTATCAGTCGATCATGAATTTTCCCATTAAAGCTTGTGATCTTGCGTTTCTGGATATACAAAATTCTCGGAACTCTATAGAATCTATAGAAAATCTACGTTCTCTGTTTTTTGGGGTCAAATTTTGCAGCCCACAGAACAAGGTTCAGAATCCTAATCCTGATTTTAGGTTTGTGAAGTACACAGGTTATACTCTGACGTGCGACACGTAGGTACACTATTACTATAATGAACAAACAAGACTAGACATAATGTGATATGAAGCGCACACAGACGCACACACACACACATTTTATTTATATATGATTATAATGATTATACAAGATACTGTAATTTATACACACATAATTTAGATAAATATACACGTGTAATCACGTGTAATTATTCAGATTCGCAGTCCTTGAATGGTCGCTAGACGTTAGCATCACAAGCCACTAGTGAAGGCATCGGTGTTCCAGTGGTATAAGTATAGGTGAAACTTGGGCACCCCGAATAGGGTACACTTTTTTTCCTACTAAAACTTTACCTTAAAACTATGGTATTTTGATGTATTTTTCCAGGCTTTTCCAGGGTTTTCCCCAGGTGTTTCTCCCATGTCGCCATGGTTTTCTGCCTCATCTCCCAGGCCGAAAGTCCTTTGACACCATCGACGAGTTGTCTGAGGAGGACATCAAGGAAGCCCAGGATGCGATTGAAGAGGCGTTGACCCCCTTGGTGGGGCCCTGAAAGAAACCGAGCTATAGAGCTACGTTGTTACGGCAGAACTGGGGAAGAAAAACATGTGAATATAAGTCATTATAAATCCATAAACTATAGAACGATGATACATGATGTGATACATATATATATATATTTATACATGTACATGTATATGAACGAGACAAGACTCAGGACTTTGTTGGGAACCCAACATATTTCTTTGCTCAGTCAGCATCTCCACAAAACCTCACAAAACGGATTCTGAGTTGCCAAGGTTTTGAAGCTCAAGGAGCAAAACAAGGCAATGCGCATTGGTCAGGCTGTCCCAGACCGGGGAGAGATGGCTAAAAATGGTGACGGTGAATGTGGTGAGTGACTGTGGTATCCCAGGAAATGCTGGCAGGAAATGCTGGTTGATAGTGGAATAAGTTCCGTGTTGTTTGTAGCACTGAAGGAAACATCGACAGGAAAGTCTAATCATTTAATCCTTTGCCCACCAGGATTATTTGGGGTTCCTAAGCTTTTCTCATGTTTTCTCCACACTTTTCCATGGGTTTTCAACAATTTCTCTCAAACCAATGAGATATCATGCTATCCCTGTTTTGTGGGCGCAGAGAACTGCCAAGGTGTGAATCATGGCTCCCTGTCCGAGCGAATTCTCTTTCAATACGGCGATTCGCGTGGGACCCAGTGCCTGGCATCCATAGAGTGGCCATGGGGCTCGTGCAGGATTTTTGTTTGACATGTTAGAACGCACCCATTTCATCATTTCATCCCTTTCCCCCCAAAAAAACCCAATGATATCACCCCAGGCCACCAACTTTGGCCATGATTTCAGAATCATCTCCTGTGCTGGGATCCCTAGGCCGGAAGGCATGGTGGCCTCGGCTATCGAGTTTGGGGAGGTCTGCAGGAAACACGACTTTCACAACTTTATCTTCAGCCGCCTGGATTGAAGGGACTTGGGGACCTTCCAGATGTGGAGAAGGGAGAATCCTTGGTTTTTTTTTCATGATTTTTCAATATACATATCTCTTATATATATATATCTTTACATATATTTCATAGATAATATAAATACATAGGATATACCAACTACTGTATACATTATATCATTATATGTTATAACATCATATAACATCTATTTCCACATTTATAAAGAACATAGATCCATTTTGTTGGTGGACTCATACTTCTTTTTGGTTGCAGTGCTCTACTTGGGATGTGGGTATGTGGCAACGCCAAGAACAAGGAAGTTCACCAACCAAACTAAGGGCATCTTAGGATCCCGTTGACATTTCTTGCGGATTACTGGAGACATCACCAGATGAGCTTGAAACAGAATTATGTGAATGGTTCGTATTTAGAAAGGCTTATGTTACATAGAAAGACAGGTATATATATATATATCTATACATATATATAATTATATATATATATTATTATTATTTATTATTGTTATTATTTATTATTGTTATTATTTATTCTTCTTCTTCTTATGTTTATTCTTCTTCTTATGATTATTATTTTTATTTATTATTTATTATTATATTATTAATTATTCTTCTTATTATTATTTATTATATATATATTATATTATATTATATTATATTATATTATATTATATTATATATTATATGGAATACATATTTCGTGGTGTGAATGGCTCAAAATTACTGACTCATGTCTTACGATGGCTCGGAAGACCAGCTTGGTGGAACTGCCCAACTGCTTCAGGCATGAAGTCCTCCAACCCCCAGGTGATGGCCGGGCTCCAAGATGGACGTCTTTTTTGGTACCCATTTGGGCACCCGAAAGAAACGGGGATGGATTCAAACCTATGAAGTGCCATTTTTGGGTGGAAGGGTAGGGTTTTGAACCATATCCAAATGGTTTTCCACCAACGCTTATTGTCGAGGCTTACTGAAGCCCTAAGCTGGATAGCTACAGACGTGAGTGCACCTTCCTCCAACAATTGACCTGGGCTTTTCTTATGATACAGTATGTATCCAGATTTCTGTTGATGATTTCCCCTATCCTGTTTTCCACTCGCATGCGGGTTGGAGCACAGATGCATCCTGAGGTCAATGCATACCGCCAGCTGGCCCGAGAGATGTACAAGCTGGGTTGGGACAGTGCTACTGGAGGGGAATGGTAGGTTTGTTTGATGGGTGATTTTAGCTGTAGAAACCAGAGAAACCAGGTGACCTAAAAAAATGACACCTTTTCTTGTTGTATGTTTTTCTTTCTCGGGCACTTGATGGCTCATCCCAGGAATCATGTGCGGGTTAGTTCATCCCAGTTACAAGTAGGGTTACGCGATTGCTGGGTTCGCAGGACTATCCCTTGCACCTGGGTGTCACAGAAGCTGGAGGTGGTGCTGATGGATTTGGCCTCAGGAAAACGGGGAGAACGCTGACCTGGAGGAGTTCCCTCGGAAGTGCTTAGCAATCATAATTAGAACATATTAGAACCCCATACGTTGATATATTATGTATTTACTAGCAGAAAAGACATACTCTCTGTCCTCTCTCTCTCTCTCTACCTATTGTATTACATACAGAATGCATACTGTACGGGATATGCCACTGGAAGTTTGTATCCATTGTAGCCATGGGAAAATCACACAGCTGAACGAACAGCCCCATCAGCATGGTTTCCAGCCTCGCTGATGCGGAGTCACTTTCCCCAAATCGGACGATCCTGGAAGTAATCTTTTCTTTGTACATGAATGTGGATATCTACTGTATACTGTGTATATATATATATACACATACATACACAACACATATACACATAATATATATATATATACAGACACATGTGTGTATATCTATAATTATCTATATATCCATGGACCAATGGACATAGGGACATAGTTCACCTTGGATCCACCGAGGCCGCATCAAGTCCGCCGTGGGCATTGGCGCACTGCTGCTGGATGGTCTGGGTCAGATTCTGAGCCATGCCCAGTGGACGCACTTTTTTGGCGGATAAGTTGGAGAATTCGGGATCTTAACCATCAAGGAACTGCGGATTTAACGGTTTAACCGTTTAACCAGCAACCTGGGGTAAGGATGTAAGTATATACAGTACATATATATATATATATTTGAATGATATGCTATGTAATCAAGACAATTGAAAAAACTTATGGTCTGATGATGAAGAACAATGGCTTGATACCAGACAGGGGACTATGAACTAATTCAGGAACTGGGAATAGGTATCGACATAGCTATGCACAATTGCCCATTCATAGCTTACTGGAGCGTAGCCATGCTCAAGTTCTTCCATCGTCATGGTACATAGTGGAATTATACATATATATATATATATATATAAATTGGTCAAACATGGTCAAACATGTTCAAACATTGGGTACCCCCAAAACCGGATGCTTGATATTGAAAAATACGAGACATGATGACCATCTTTGGATGCAAAGGCCTTGAATTTTGACCCATCCTCATATCATTTCCGTTTGTTTCCACCTCATGGTTTCGGCTCTCAGGCCAGTGGAAAGGGCATTCCCTCGTAGCAAGCAGTGACCCAATCTTTAGCACAAGTCAAGATGTAAAGTCAAAGAGTCAGACATCAACTGGCTCATGTTGCAAGACAAACCCTAATCCACCGACAGCTTTGGAACATTGAAAAATAACAAACCAAGGTCAGGTCACAAGGAGCAGGTGACAAGACAAAAGGAATCTTTTCCTGTGCTTTGCATAGCACTCTCAGGGACGCATCAGTTCCTCGCATTGGCTCATAGACTGCAGCATGGAGCATGATAGCGGCTACCTGGGTCCTCAGCATGAGTCAAGTGCAAATGCTGAAAGTGGCCAGCTTTCGCAAGTGCCAGGCAGTCTTCAGGGTTTCTTGAGGTTTTCGAGGTTCCCGGTTGGTCCTTGTAGTGAAGCTCACCTGTTTGAAGTAGTGAAGTAGCTGGACTAGGTAATGAAATTCGCCACTGCCACTTCAGACATGCCCTGAGGCAAGATGTCGCAATTGGAGTGGGAGGAAGAGTTCCGCCGGCGTCTGATTGAGGCAGAATACCAGTACGAAGTGCTTGACACGGAAGAGCGCTTCAGAGAAGAACTCCGGCTCATGGATTTGAAGAGCTTGGAGCGTGAAAGACGAGAGAAAGCCTTTGAAGCTGGCCAGCTGAGCATCGACGAAGAGGAAGCGCAGGACGAGGAGGATGAAGTGGATTCACCGTTGTACGACCTCATCAGTTGGATTGGAAACATGATGTTCCCAGCAAGCTGCTTCAGCAGAGAAAGGAGCTGCTGAGTGAAAGCAAAGTTCTGAACACCAGAAGCTTTGCATGGCTTGATCCAGGTCTTCGCGTTGCTGATGGCGTTGATTCCGGGCCAAATGTGCCCTTGCATGTAAAGTGCGAACTAGCTAACTAGATGACTGGGGAACACCTTGGAGCTAAACAGCTGCCTCGCTCCCTGCAAAAAAGCGGAAGTGTAAAAGACAGTCGCTTTCTGTGACTTCTTTCTGTGACGTCTGTATGCATCGACCAGTGGTGAATTCATTGCTGTTTTGGATTCTTTATCGGCCGATTTTTATTGACATGGCACATTGGTCGAAATTCCAGAACCTTGAAGATCGGATTAGAATGATTAGATCTCCTTTGATCTCCCCACTAGAGAGGGTAGTCACAAGAATGATTGGATTTGCAGTTTGTACATAGGACACCTGACTCAAGATGATTCTGGTGAATCAAACGCCAGCATTAGGAATCCAAATTTGATTTGTCCGGCTGCCCACTTCATGGTTTCCCCAAGTTCGTCAATCTTTCTATAGATCCTTTTAGTAGAAGGTCCAATGATTATATGTTCACAGAAGCGATATTTAAACCATTTTAAGACTATCATATAGATGATGTCAACATGTTATACACATATGTAATATATATATATATGTATATGCATAAATGTAAATTAGAGAATGCACACATACATACACGTACATGCATATGTATAATTCTAAATATATAAATATGATAGGGCCGGGGACTATATATGAACAAATCCAGGAATGGGGGATAGCCAGCAAGATTGGGAACGACGGCACTGATGAGATTGGATCAAGTTAGCCTAGAATCGACCATGATAATGGAACATGGGAAATCCATGGAAATCCCCTAATCACCCAGAAATATGCATTTAAATGGGAAAATCATCTATAGATTCTAGCTTTGGGTATACTTACTGTGCAAGCAATTGGAGTGGCGTGGAAAATCCCCAAACTATACGGTGGGCTCCTGGTACAGCAACCCAACATAACTATGCACAATTGCCCATTCATAGATCTTCATAGATTTACCTCTTTAGAAAATATTTCCCATAGCTACATCGGTTTGCCGCAGGGTAGCCATGCTCAAGTTATTACATCCTGTCATGGTACATAGTGGAATTATACATATATATATATATAAATTGGTCAAACATGGTCAAACATGTTCAAACATTGGGTACCCCCAAACCGGATGCTTGATATTGAAAAATACGAGACATGATGACCATCTTTGGATGCAAAGGCCTTGAATTTGACCCATCCTCATATCATTTCCGTTTGTTTCCACCTCATGGTTTCGGCTCTCAGGCCAGTGGAAAGGGCATTCCCTCGTAGCAAGCAGTGACCCAATCTTTAGCACAAGTCAAGATGTAAAGTCAAAGAGTCAGACATCGACTGGCTCATGTTGCAAGACAAACCCTAATCCACCGACAGCTTTGGAACATTGAAAAAATAACAAACCAAGGTCAGGTCACAAGGAGCAGGTGACAAGACGAGCTGAATCTTTTCCTGTGCTTTGCATAGCACTCTCAGGGACGCATCAGTTCCTCGCATTGGCTCATAGACTGCAGCATGGAGCATGATAGCGGCTACCTGGGTCCTCAGCATGAGTCAAGTGCAAATGCTGACAGTGGCCAGCTTTCGCAACTGCCAGGCAGTCTTCAGGGTTTCTTGAGGTTTTCGAGGTTCCCGGTTGGTCCTTGTAGTGAAGCTCACCTGTTTGAAGTAGTGAAGTAGCTGGACTAGGTAATGAAATTCGCAACTGCCACTTCAGACATGCCCTGAGGCAAGATGTCGCAATTGGAGTGGGAGGAAGAGTTCCGCCGGCGTCTGATTGAGGCAGAATACCAGTACGAAGTGCTTGACACGGAAGAGCGCTTCAGGGAAGAACTCCGGCTCATGGATTTGAAGAGCTTGGAGCGTGAACGACGAGAGAAAGCCTTTGAAGCTGGCCTGCTGAGCATCGACGAAGAGGAAGCGCAGGACGAGGAGCATGAAGTGGATTCACCGTTGTACGACCTCATCAGTTGGATTGGAAACATGATGTTCCCGGAAAGCTGCTTCAGCAGAGAAAGGAGCTGCTGAGTGAAAGCAAAGTTCTGAACACCAGAAGCTTTGCATGGCTTGATCCAGGTCTTCGCGTTGCTGATGGCGTTGATTCCGGGCCAAATGTGCCCTTGCATGTAAAGTGCGAACTAGCTAACTAGATGACTGGGGAACACCTTGGAGCTAAACAGCTGCCTCGCTCCCTGCAAAAAAGCGGAAGTGCAAAAGACAGTCGCTTTCTGAGACTTCTTTCTGTTAATTCATTGCTGTTTTGGATTCTTTATCGGCCGATTTTTATTGACATGGCACATTGGTCGAAATTCCAGAACCTTGAAGATCGGATTAGATTTCCCTTGATTTTCCTACTAAAGAGGGGTAGTCACAAGAATGAATAAATTAAATCAATAAACGCATCAATACATAAGGACATAAGTCAATAAACACAACAAACAAATATATATGTCACATGTCATATGTCATACTGGTATGTCATATGTCATACTGGTATGTCATATGGCATATGTCATATGTTTGTCTATATTATGTCTATATATCTGTACCTATAGCCTATATCTATATCTCTATCTATCTTTGTCTCTATCTCTATCCCTATCTCTATCTCTATCTATCCATATCTATATATTTTGAATATACTTTTGTTTACCTTTATGTATATATATCTATGTAATATACATGTCCCAAACCAGATGCCATGAATTTGTCTATGTCCCCATGCCCCAGGTGACACGATTCGCGTCTCCTTGACAGAGGATCCTGAATACGAGGCCAAACCATGCGTGGCCCTTCGAGGTGCATTTGGCGGTTCCGTGGTGGTTTTTTCATCGATGACAGTGATTTTTCCCATCAAATCCATATATATGGGGATAGATATACCCGTTAACAGATGTCATATGTCAATATATGGGAAAAATGGGGTGTGTGTACAATTTATATATATATACACATACATGTATATAAGTGCTATCCAATGGTGAAGGGAGGGAACACTTTGGATCTTATCCATATTCCTTACAAAAACTGGAAGGCCAGTTGGAGCTACGAAAGTAAGTGTGATTTCACTATGGAAAAAAATGTGCTTCATTATCCCCACACCCATTTTGAGGATGTTTCTCCATGTTAAAAGTGTTCTTGTGATGATTTGGATTGAACATCTCCCAACATGCGCGCCTAAGATGATGGAATAATGTGGGGTCATCCAATTATCACCCAGAAAAAAGGGGCTATAACATGCTATAACATGAATTATCCCAAATAAGGAACCAATTGGACCTTCAGGGGATGGTAGTTTTGTGGATCCCCCATGAAATGATCGGCGCAAAAAATGGGATCTAGCTGGCTCCAGGGATTCTTGAAACAGAGGTAGGAATTTGGCATTGGACAAAGGGGATTATTGTCTCGAGAAATGTCAGCGAATCCACATCGACCTCATGAATGCAGAATCAGGGCCAGAAATGGACTAGATCGACTGTATCCAATAGGGAATCATTTTACCAGAACTGGTCCGAATGACGTCAGAAGAACATTACCCTCTGGTAATGACTAACGTAGCTATTGAAGCCATGGCCATAGAAATAGTGGATTTTCCCATTAAAAATGGTGATTTTCCATAGTTATGTTAGTTTACCAGAGGGTACCTAATGATGATCCAGTGATATCCAGGAGGGTTGTTTCAAGCCACTGGATCCCAAGCCTCCCGCAGAGCATCGACAGGTGTGGCCGAGCAAGCCTTGGGCAAGGTGGAAAACTGATGAATGTTCGGCAGCTTCACAGCCTCACTGTAAAATGACACCAGGATTTTGAATGATTTTGGATGATTTTGGTACATCCTGTTTTTTTTCCACAGATATGCGTTCTTCGCCGTTTGAGACACCCCCAAATTTTCAGCCCAAAGGGCTGCAGTAGCTGCCACCAGCGAAACTCGATCAGGGCGTGGAGCCCTTTGAAGAAAAGACGGATCGCCGAAAGGGCGTCTTCTATCGACGCGAGCGCGGACCCTAAATTGGACAAAAGGGAGAGGATCGAGCTTGAAACGCTCCCAGATGACAATATGATATTAATATGGCAATATGCCTCCGAAGATTGTACATATCCTGTTGTTTGTTTTTCGGTACATCAAAGACTAATCAATACGCTCCTGAAAAGGTGATGTCGATGATGTCTGAAAAAGGAAATATCAAGAATCTTAATCTAATTCAACTTTATTTGCTTTGGGTATGTCGACCCTAGAAACCATCCAAGAATGAAACCCAATGACTCATAGCTTTGAAGCATGGCGAATGGCACACACACACACATGGTTATTTTCCTATGCTATGCAGCAGGGCCCACGCTTGATGACATCCCAAGTAGTCAGTGGTTTTGCTTTTTTGCCATCCCCATTGTGGTCATATCCAATGTTTACACTTGTTATTCCTATTTGATCCGTTTTTTGCATGATTTTGCATGTATTTGTGTTGGTTGTGCCACCACGATTTGTACTTTATGTATCTTTATGTGTATTAATGGACCAATGGATCAAGTCGTAGAGTTGAAGAACCAACTGATCTACCCAACATTACGTAGCCAAATGCAAACAAACGTAATAATTCTGTAAAAAACATAGTTCCTATATTTCAATTGGAATCGTATCATGTTTATAATTGCATGTATGATTTTACAGGTTTGATACATCATGATATATCCCTATTGTGACATCACAGTTATATCACATGAAATTGATTGTGACCTATTGTGACATTCTTATCATTCTTCTTACCTTTAATTATTGTTGAAATTTGTTGAAAAAAAACCTGCGTATTGACGCTGCCAAGCTCGATACCTGAGGTGCACCTGGCCAATCGACGTGCCCTTGAACCAGGATGGCTCCGTCTTTGCGCGCATGTCTGTGGGGAAACTCAGCGGGACGCTTTGCGGCTTAGCTGGCTTAGCTTGAAAACGACGTGGTATCATGGATGGTTGATGATATAACTATATATATATAATTATATATAACTTATACCACTAATATATTATGGATTAATATGGTGTATCGTATTGTATCAATTACCCAAGTTATATCATTACCCAAGGTCTGATGCTGGTGATACAACTTGGCTAATCCTCAACTGGGACGCTTGCCTCAGATCTAGCTGTGGGATTATTGGGATTTGCTCAGTGCATGACTATTTATTTTCCTGGTAGTTAATCCACCAAAGTGGAGAATCATCAAGGACCTATATTATATTATTATAGTATAAGTATTGTATTATTTAATAGTCCCTTTCATATCCGCAAATCCAAGCACCACTGAACCAATTTGACATGTCGACAAGTTCACCCACAGCTGGTTTCCACAGGTGAAGGAGCTTGCTTCGTTGGATACCGCTCAAATGTGCGACCGACTTGGCTTGCGGCGGGGGCCCTGAAGATCAGGGTTACAGGATATTCCATGCCAACAGATCCCTGAAAAAAGGGGGTTATTGATGGATAGCAGCTCCCAAGAGATAGAAACGTTGAATTTCATTGAGATACTGGTAGTTGTAAATCATTACTTATATAACTTATAGAACATATATATATATAATGTATATCTCGGGATTACTATATAGGGAATTTGCTAGCACCATATTCACGAGACTGGGAGATTGGGATGATCATCCCATGACTTGCAACGGGCAGCACAGTTTGGAACTCATCTCTGGATGTTCACCCGGAATTTCCCTGGAAATCCAGCAAATCTATGAGGGTGGGACCTCCCAACATAGTTAAGTGGTTGCCTGGCTTTATAACTAAGTGAACTATGGTTTACGGTAGATATATCTGTAGTTCATCGGGATTGTAGACCAACTGATATCTAGGGGGCACCACGTGTGCCAATTTGTCCAAAGCACTTCCAGCTTTGGTACCGTGCCCCAGCGATCCAGCCGTCAGGCTCCGCGCTGATGGCGATGTGCAGAAAGACTGGAAGAGTGTGGATGTCGTCGTTCGGACCTCGCGGTAGTCGCTACTCTCTGGCGCATATTTATGTTCATTTTTAGATGGTCCGGTGTTCCCCGTCTCAAAATGGAAGATGCTCCAAGTTATGGCAGTTGGTTTATGGGAAACATGGAAAAACAAGGGATTTAGGGGACCCTCTATTTTCAGACAAGCCACCAGAGTGTGTATAGACTGTGGTCCTTTGATCAATGATCTCAAGGGCCTTCGTGATGCATGAGGTCCTCGATGGCATGGTTACACCCAATGTTGGTGTGAAACTGAAGACTCTTATGGATGTGCCAACAGGCGTGGCATTGCTCCAGAAAGCCTGGCTGAGTATCTTTGGATCCTGATCTTTCGCAAGAAATGATCACCGAATGAGTAGACTTGGGCCACATATATATATAATTGATAAAAAAGATAAAAAAGGCCAAAGGTCTGTGTTGACGTTTGGAATTTTCACTCCACTTGGAACCCTCTTACCGCTCTGCGGTTTTTTACTAACGCAGGTGTGATCTGCAAAGCAGGCCCAAATGTGCCAGACGGCGTCCAGAGCTTGGTTGCATGCAGATCATCTGCCAGGAGGTAAACACTGGGTTTTAAACCGTGCTCAAAAAAGACATGTTTTTGTCTGTCTGCGAAGGTTCACTGACATGGAGCTTAAATGAGCTTAGATAATTATAGATAATTTATATATATCTATATATCTGGTTGGTGGTTTGGAACATTTTTTATTTTCCCCAATAGTTGGGATGATGATCCAATCTGACTAATATTTTTCAGAGGGGTTGAAAGGTTTCCCACCAACCAGATATATATATATAATATATAATATATCTGAGGTATCATATGGTATCTCGAGTAAAACGGGAATCCATCACCGTGCTCCCCCTCCAAAACGAACTACTTCATCCATGGACTTCACGAAAAATTGACTGCCCCCCTTTTGGAGGGGTATGGGGACGTCCCAAAGGAATATGGTTCCAAAGTAATGATCCAAATTAATGTGGGTAAAACAATCATTGTCATAAACCATGCCATATCATACCCCAAATCACCATAAATAGGTGGTATAAACCTGGGTTATATGAAGCCTCCCCTCTGGTAAATTTAACCGTATGCTGCAGGCCACCATCCTCGTCACTTGCGAAGATGCTGCTGAGGGTGGGAAACCCCAAAGTGGGTGGCCCGTTCCATCCTATGATTCTTCTCCCCATTTTCCCATCAAAAAAACATATAAACAGAGGAACAATCGTACAGTTTGAGATGGACATGCATTTTGTTGGGTATCCCCATTTTTGAAAATCAATTTTGTTGGGTATCCCAATTTTGTTGGGTATCCAATTTTGTTGGGTATCCCAATTTTGTTGGAAACTCAGTTCAAGTCTGTTGAAAATGGCTTCAGCTGCAAGTGGAGGATGTTTTGTTGGGGAATTGGTGAGGTGATCGCATGTGTCACGCTTCAAAGTGCCATGTTTTTGTTCAAGTTTGGGGAAGGCGAGTTCACCAAATGAGAAGGGACTGCCGGGAAATTTGATATATACATATTGATTATATATATATATGTATATTTATATATATGTATGCTAATACTCTATATATATATAAATTTGATTATTTTCATTCATCTTGATGGATCCCAGATTGACATGGAGGCCCAATCGTAAGGAATATGCCAGGTCTAAGGCCCTAATGTGACCTTTTCCAGGTGAGAAGATGTCACCCTCTCAGGGGTGCTGACAGACTGGAACCAGCTGGAACGAGGAAGGCCCAGTGATGACTGTGACTAGAATTATATCAGATTATATCATTATATTAGATATTATTTCATTGTTTAATGACTTTTAATCACTTTCGATAGACTCAGTGACTTTTGGTCCTTTGACGTTCATTTTGGTTGTCTGCAAAATCATCTTCTGACAGGGCCATAGACTGGGGCCATAGATATATGTTTTTTTCTGCATTGGCTGGAGCAATGCAAACAATTATAGATCATCTATTGCGTAACAAAGCTTGGTCAACGGGTATGTCCATTCATCATGAGGTGAAAACTCCTTCAAACCAACCTGGAGTTTTCCTGAAGCCATCATTGGTCATTTCATGCACTGAAATACATGCGCAACCCCCGAAAGTATACATGGATGATACTTACCTGCATTTGCTGTGTTTCCATGTGTTCATGAAACACTTGGGGAGTCTTTTGCTGCTTTTCTTCAAACATCTTTGGGCCACGATCGAGGTCTGAGCGACTTGGGGGTTATGCCATGGTCTTCAACGGCGAAGAATCCGAGGCAAGTGATGGTAAGGGAACCATATGGAATCATTCGCGGACATCTTGGGCAGTTGGTTGTGTTTTTTTTTTTTTAATGGGACACCCATCACTATGAAGTGAAGTTGATGCCTGACACTTCCAGGTCAAAAGTGCATTTTTGGCCAATCAAGTCCGGTCCAAACTGGGGATCGACCACCAAAAACATCAGAGCTGTCGATGTTTGTCGATGTTTGCAACAGAAGTTACACAATACTTGGGATCCAGAATTCTCTGAAATCATCCCAGATCATCCCTGAATCATCTGAACTCATCTGTGAATTGGCCAAAACCATCTCCAACTCATCGGCTAATAAATGCTCTATTATTTTGCTTCATAAAGAAATATATAACAAATATATACGGTGATTAACGTTAATTTACGTTAATAACCTTAATATACTTTATTGTATGCCTCCAACTAATGCAACCGAAGATTCCATGGAAATCCATAGAAATCCAGGAGACCATGCTGGCCGCGCTCAACAACGCCTCGTCCAGGATCCCAAGACATGCGTAGCTTTTTTGGTTGCACAGACTGTTTCATCAGCAAATCATATGTGTCGGATAGCTATCTAATCTAATCTAAGCTAAATCTAATCTATAAACATACACTCAATCAATCAATATATCTATATATATGTAATTATATATATATACACATACACACATCATATACAGACAGAATTCCCTTTCTCTCATCTACGCCGAGGCCAAGGCTGGTGATGTTGAAGCCCAAGTCGGATGGCAGGACGCCTTCTTTGCAGCAGCCCCCGGCTATTGGTATTCTGAAATGATGGGATTATCTTTTTTTCCCATTGCAATTTAAAGCCTTACAGGCACTCAGACAAAGCTAACAAAAAAACATGCAATTCGCGACAGCAGCTCACATCCGGGTGTCAAAGCACCCCCAATCTGGTTTCCAGCTAGAGCGGAATTTCTTGCCGTCAAGAAAAGAGCTGGAACAATAGAGGCAAGCTTGTACATATATTGACCAGACATTGGTGGGATTGACAGGGACCAGGTGTATGCCTAGAGCTACCTGACACCGTAACCCAAAGGAAGAGCCTAACGTATTGTTGATAACTGAAGTGTCAATGCCCGGCAATGCCTCAGAGATTAAATCTTTAAGGTAGCGATGACATCGATGTATTAGTCGTCCAAAGCCCATATCTTGGCTAAAAAGGGGAGAAACAAAACCCAACCTTGAGATAAAGTCAATCAAAACAATGGACCACGGGGTAAAAGCAGTGATTGGCGATGTTCCACTGCACCAATACGCTTCGCGCATAAACCGGTGAATGGCATCAGCGCAATGCGGAGAGCTAACAGCTTTAGGTACAGGTGAATTTGAGACATCTAACCCTTGGACAACTGCGGTTCGATGTGTCACCCATTGATTGAATTTGGGATATTGTTGTTTGAGCGCATCCCAAATGCGATTGGGAACGAAAGCGCCAGAGTTGAGCAAGTTCAGGAAACATCGCTCCAACTCCCCTACTACCAATGTAGTTAGACAAGTTCCACGGCACAAAACAGGAGCAGGAGCTTTGCCCCTTATCCTACGGCTTGGTGGGCAAGTGCATTTACGAGCTGTGGCGACTTTAAGTGTAGATAGAGCGCGGTCAACAATCTGATCATGATCCGGTGGCTGGGTTAACAAGTTCCTATTCACAAAGGACTTGATCAAATGAATTTGCACAGCTAGAATACAGTTGACATCACACACGCTATGATCAGAATGTTGTTGAAACTGTCGTTGGCATAAACTCTTAGCTAATGCGTCTGCTTTTTCATTGCCTTCAGTTAAACCAGGGTCTTGACTTGGGTCACGTCCATGAGCTGATACTTTAGATACATGTACTGTTCGATGGTTTAAACATGTTTCAGCGGCTATGAGTGTCCACAAGTCAAAATTGTCCCAAGAACGCAAAGATGAAAAGCCTTGTGCATTACGACTTTGTTCACGAAATCCTTTGACTATGGTTGCACAATCGGTAAAAATATGGGCGTCTCCGTCTGTTACTTTTAACGCCAGCAAGATCGCTCCCAGCTCGGCTCTTTGTGAACTTTGGTCGAGCCCTGGGAGGGGTCTTGCCAGTTGCAATATTTGCGGAATATATACTGAGCAAGCTGCCGACTCTAGTCTACCCGACTTTGAGCGAATAAAACTGCCATCAGTAAAAATTCGGTCGCCCGGTTGAAGTACATGTTTTGGAGGTAAATCGCCAAATTGGAATGGTTGGTCTTGTTGTAAACGGAACTGTGTGTCTCGCTCGCTTTCCCATAAAACACCCATGGTCCATGACGTATCCGGCATTTGCACTGAAACTTCCGGCGGCGGATTCGTTGGACAATGTTTGGACATATGCAAGAGGTCATCGTCTGCATCGCAATGTTCGCATTTTCGGGAATTTACCAGGCCTGCTTTAAATTTACGGGGCCCGTCAAACATTGATCCGGCTAAGAAATTTTGGATGATATTTTGGGCATGGTCAAGTTTGACTGGTAAATTCCGCAGTTGTTCTAGTAAGCCAGGTGCAGGTACTACAGTGGAGAAGTCGTTGTCGAGGAAAAATCGCGTCGCGAACATATTAATCACACCGTCCCGCGAGTCGCCTAAGTTGTCATGCCTTATTGGGGATCTACGGAAAAGTGAACGCCTGACTGATCGTTCCAAGTCATCGTCGAAAAATTTGTTGCTGCCACAGAGGAGTTTGAAGTCTGTATCGCCCGGCCGTTTGAAGGACAAACCGTCGGCCCATTCCCATTCCAATTCCCGAACGACAGCGGCCAGAACCGCTGGAGCGCCAGAGGAAGTTCGAATGGCATAAGGTTTGATCTGTCGGGCTTGACGAAAGACTTTTGCCACCAAGTCGGGCTGACGGCGGTGTAACTTTCTATATGTGAGCAAGACATGTCTAACCCAAATAGCCCAAGGATCAACCCAAACATTATCCCATGTAGACATGGTCAAAAAAGGGCATCTCATCCGGTTTTTCTTTGGGAAAACAGTATTGACAACAGCTGTCCTCAAATAATTAAATGCTTTCTTATTCGGGGGGGCAACTTCAGACCCATATAACCATCGGCTATGACCTGCAGTTTTAATATATCGTGATTTGAGTTTGGCTGGAAATGGAAGCTTGCCCATTTTCCGAATGGTTGCAGCAGCTGCTTTCGTTTTCAGGTCAACGGCTCTAGCAAGTCCCTTTGTCGTCACTGCTTGTTGAAACCCTAAAGACTTGACACGCTTTCTGTGGGGAATCTGTTTGCCTACTTGGAGAAGAAATCTGTCGGCGTCTTTCGCCTTTTTGGTTAGGAGCGCAGACTTTGCATTGTTTTGAACTTGGCCAATAGCCTGGTCAAAAGCTTCGAGAGCTGTGGTTGCTTTGATGAGCTCAGGTAGGTCTTGCTTACTAGCCCATAGCTTTGTATCGTCAAATGATGGGATTATCACGAAAGGTAGCCTAGGCTACCTGAGTTCTATGTACTTTAGTACTAGTTTAGTACTGGGGGAGGTGGCTGCTCCTTTCCCGGAAATTGAAACCTGAGAGTCACGAACGGAGACTTAGGGGGGGGGGCCGTGGCTTGGACTGTTCCGTTCTATGTGACGGCTGCGCTTGTGAAGAAATAGAGCAGTCTATTAATGAAACATGCATGCATAAGTCTAAGTATTTTATTTATAAACTTATCATACATGGATTAAAATACATGTGTATGTATAGACATACATACATAAGATTACATAAGATTACATTACCTTACTTTTCGTCACGTTAGATTACATAACAAAACAAAACATAACATACACAACCATACATAATTAAATACTAACTAAATGCATACATTCATAGATACAGACATAGAAAAACCCATACAGGCATGCATTCATACGTATGCATACGTATGCAGAGAAGCACGCGGGGTTCGCGTTCGCGGGGTTGGCGGGGTTGGCGGGGTGTGGCGGTGGTTGGCGTTCGGGTGGGGTGCTGGGGTGGCGGGTTCGCGGGGGTTGGCGGGTTCGCCGGGGTCGCGGGGTTCGCGGGGTTCGCGGGGTTGGCGGGGTTCGCACATGCGGGGTTGGCGGGGTTGGCGGGGTTGGCACGGGTTGTTTTGGCGGGGTTCGGGGTTGGCGGTTGGCGGGGTTGGCGGGGTTGGCGGGGTTGGTGGGGGTTGGCGGGGTTGGCCGGGTTGGCGGGGGTTCGCGGGGTCGCGGGGTTCGCGGGGTTTCGCGGCGGGGTTTCGCGGGGTTGGCGGGGTTGGCGGGGTTGTTTGGCGGGGTTCGCGGAGTTGGCGGAGTTGCGGGGTTCGCGGTTTGCGGGGGTTGGCGGGTTCGCGGGTTCGCGTGGTTCGCGGCTTGGTTCGCGGGTTGGCGGGGTTCGCGGGGTTGCGGGGGGTTTCTGCGGGGTTGCGGCGGGGTTGGCGGGGTTGGCGGGGTACAGCAGCAGCAGCAGCATCATCATCATCATCATCATCATCATCATTATCATCATCATCATCGTCCTCATCGTCGTCGTCGTCATCGTCGTCATCGTCGTCATCATCATCATCATCATCACTGCCATCATCATCATGATCATCATGATCATCATGATCATCATGATCATCATGATCATCATCACCATCATCATCATCATCACTGCCATCATCATCATGATCATCATGATCATCATGATCATCATGATCATCATGATCATCATCACCATCATCATCATTATCATCATCATTATCTTCATCTTCATCTTCATCTTCATCTGCATCATCATCATCATCATCATCATCATCATCACTGCCATCATCATCATGCCCATCATGATCATCATCACCATCATCATCATTATCATCATCATTATCTTCATCTTCATCTGCATCATCATCATCATCATCATCATCAACAACAACAACATCACAATTTGCCATCATCGTCATCATGGGTCAAGATTATGATCATCATCATGATCCGCATCCACAAATGACACCACCTACATCACCCACATCGTCATCAACATCTCCGACATCATCTCCGACATCATCTCCTTTGTTTCTGCTTTGGTACATTGAAACCTTGATTGCCTGAAACGCTAATTGACGTTAAACATGGTCGAACTTCAAATCAGATAGGTTCGAACTTTGATTTAAGGCTTCGAAGTAAATTCACATTAACAAACTCAGTGCTTGTGCAAATGCAAATGGAAGTCTATAGTGCGCAGAGAAGCGTTTGGGGAAATGTGGGGGGAAAAGTTTATGCCGTAGAAGCCAGCGGCAGTTTGTGTTCAAGTTGAAGTTGAAACAGGGTTTTCGATTTAAATGATGTTTGTAGCGTTGAGGAAAACCTTGCGTCAAGATGTGATCTTGCCTTACTGCGATCTCGGAAGCAAAAGCTTTATCCAGAGAAGCAAGTGTGTGCTTAAGTACAAGTGAAGAGCCAAAGCGTAGCAGCAAGTTATGATTGAAGATGAGCTATAACCTGAGGATGAATGTTTCTTCTCTCTCTCCAGATCATTTCTGTTAAAGGCCTTTTGTCGCATAGTTCCTAACAGTCCATCTCTTGGGGGGGGGCCCCCCCCCCCCCATTCGATTCCCCCCTGGTCCGCATCTCTTTCTTTCTTTTTCTCTGACTATGTACTTACCTCCTTATCCATCTATCTATCCATGTATCTATCTATTTAGTTGTCTATCTATGTATCTATTTATCTATCTATCCTTCTATGTATCTATCTATCTACCTATCGATCGATCTATCTATCTATCTATCTATCTTTTTATCAATCTATTTAGCTATCGATCTATCTATTTATCGATCGATGCTTCTATTTGTCTATCTATCTATCCATCTATTTGTTTATCTATCTATCTATCTATCTATATCCTTCTATCTCTCTATCTATCTATCTATCCATCTATCTATATATATATATATCTATTTATCTATCTATCTATCTCTCTATCTATATATCTTACATACATACATACATACATACATACATGACATACAGACATACGCACATACATACATACATACATACATACATGATGTAACATAACATAACATTACACGACTTAATGTGACATAACATTACATCACATTACATAACATTACATTCATACATACATACATACATACAGACAGACAGACAGACAGACAGACAGACATATTTACAAACATACATGGATACAAAGGAGTTATCTGGTTAGTGGCCATAGTCAACTGGCCCCATGGTCTGCAACATACACCTAGAATCCTTTCTCGGGCATTGTAGAAGGAAAAAAAAAATACGACCGAGTTTTTCTACTCCGCTCACAAACTCGGTCGTAATTCTGTGGGGCATTTGTTGGCTCTGAATTCGTCACAGCCAAGCAAGAAAGCAACACTGGACACGTCATACCACTTATAATGTTTCATAGCTCTGGTTTACTAAGTCATCCAAATGGACTGTCGTCTATGTACTTGGCTTACACCCCCAGTTACCAATAAATATAACCCCTCTATCTATCTATCTATCTATCTATCATATCATATCATATCATATCATATCATATCATATCTAACCTAATCTATCTATCTATCTATCTATCTTTCTTTCTATCTATCTAATCTATCTATCTACCTATCATATCTATCTATCTATCGATCTATCGATCTATCTATCTATACATATATATCTTTTTATCTACCTATCTATCTATCTCTCTATCTATATATTTATCTATCTACCTATCTATCTACCTATCTATCTATCTATCAATCTATCTAGCCATCTATCTATCTATCTGTCTATCTATCTACCTATCTATCTATCTATCTACCTATCTATCTATCTATCTATTCATCCTTCTACCTATCTATCGATCTATCTATCTACCTACCTACCTACCTACCTATCTATCCTTCTATCTATCTATCTCTCTATCTATATATTGATCTATCTATCTATCTATCTATCTACCTACCTACCTACCTACCTATCTATCCTTCTATCTATCTATCTATCGATCTATCGATCTATCTATCTATACATATATATCTTTTTATCTACCTATCTATCTATCTCTCTATCTATATATTTATCTATCTATCTATCTATCTATCGATCTATCTATCTTTCTATCGATCTATCTATCTATCTATCTATCCATCGATCTATCTACCTATCTATCTATCTATCTATCTATCTATCTATCCCTCTCTCTCTCTCTTTCATCTGTCTATCTGTCTACCTGTCTATCTGTCTATCTGTCTTTCTACCTACCTATCTATCTACCTATCTATCTATCTATCAATCTATCTAGCCATCTATCTATCTATCTATCTATCTGTCTGTCTATCTATCTACCTATCTATCTATCTATCTTTCTATCTATCTATCTCTCTATCTCTCCACCCATCTATCGCTCAAAACTCTCTCTATCTATCTATTTATCTATCTATTTATCTATCTATCTATCTATCTGTCTGTCTATCTATCTATCTATCTATTTATCTATCTATCTATCTATCTATCTCTCTCTCTCTCTCTTTCATCTATCTATCTGTCTACCTGGCTATCTGTCTGTCTATCTATCTATCTATCTGTCTGTCTGTCTATCTGTCTATCTGTCTATCTGTCTATCTGTCTATCTGTCTATCTGTCTACCTGTCTACCTGCCTATTTGTGGTGCAGTGTCATTCAGTGCAATGTAGAGTAGTGAAATGTAGTGTGGTGTAGTGGAGTGTATCATGTCATCATGTCGCCGTCGGATATGTTTGGATCAAAGCATTTCGCCACTGGGTGTGCCACGATGAACATAAACGTTAACATCATGCTGACCCCTATTCATATCATTCGCATGGCACCTATCTCACTAGAATTTACCAAAGAACATAAAACATCATTTTTTCGGGGTTGCACTTCATCTCGCCTCGATGAAGCACAACCAAGTGCTTGGGAGCACAACCAAAGTCATTTATCGCACAAAAATGAGCTTGGTTGCGCCCTCAAACGCTGGGTTGCGCTTCATCTCCTCTCGATGAAGCACAACCTTGGAAAATGATATTTTTTATCTTCTTTGGTAAATTTATGTCTTCCAGACCATAGATTATTTTGCCTGTCGAAAAACTTGAAAGAAAGCGTGAAAAAACAAAACATGTAACTCTTGTTTCATTTTTCCCTTTGAGCCTCTCCATGTTTTTCCTTTCTTTTTTCTCCTTTTATTCTGCTTTTGTGTTTTTTAGATTTTGCTGCTTTGCTTTTTCGCTTTTCCGACGTTGATACTTTTTTTCGCTTTTTTCGCGTTTTTCGCGAAGTTAGAATATGCTACGGTCTGGATGACATAAATTTACCAAAGAAGATAAAAAAATATCATTTTCCAAGGTTGTGCTTCATCGAGGCGAGATGAAGCGCAACCCAGCGTTTGAGGGCGCAACCAAGCTCATGTTTGTGCGATAAATGACTTTGGTTGTGCTCCCAAGCACTTGGTTGTGCTTCATCGAGGCGAGATGAAGCGCAACCCCGAAAAAATGATGTTTTCTGTTCTTTGGTAAATTCTAGTGAGGTAGGTGCCATACGAATGATAGTAGTAGTAGTCGTAGTCGTAGTCGTAGTCGTCGTAGTAGTAGTAGTCGTAGTAGTAGTAGTAGTAGTAGTACTACGGCCAGGACGGATGTGCTGCCCGGGATAGTGCGTTTTGACTGCGCAGGGCCAATGTTTTGTGAGATTCCCCGTGTCGTTCGTTTGGGCAAACGGATGACGAATTTTTCCCTCATTTCATCAACATCATCATCATCATCAGCATCATCAGCA
>CAMXCT020003446.1:168617-181117 GCA_947184155.2 Cladocopium goreaui | reverse complement strand
TGACATTAATGGATTCTTCATGGGATGATTAACATCCCAATCATATGAATTATTTAGCCATAATATACCCATTAATCATCCCATTGTTGGCTTTATTGACGGAATATTTTTCTGGAATTCCGTTTTTCTGGGTGTTATATTATGGAATGATATGGCATGATTCATGTTTTTTTTGTTTGGGCATTATGATGGACTATGAATGGGTAATACGGTAATATACGGTAATCCAATCCGGGATTTTCATGGGATCACTGCTGGAGATTTTCCGTGCCATGTTTGACGCCGGAGGCGATTGAAGTTTCAAAAACCTCAGTTGGTTGGTACAAAAATAGATATAACAATAGCAGCTTTTACTACCGTTACTACCTCACATATTGATTTAATATTGATACATGAATTATTCGTCCACAATATTTAATTCGGTGATATGGAGCACGATGCTAATTCTTGGCAGGACCTTCCTTGCCAGGAGGCGCGGGAATTCTGGAATTCCGGCGGTGAGTACCCCTGAATCCACTGGTGAACATCAGCACTTTCTATTAACATGACCCTTTTTGGGGGGTCTGACCTAAATTTTCAAACACAACCACATGTTTGAAGTGGCCATCTACAACAAACGATGCGTTGTCCAACTCCATGCTAGAGGATGTTCCCAGGTTCTTTGCAAAGCTTCGCCAATGCGAAAGTTCTGCCGGAAGCTCAGTTGGAGAACACTAGAGAAAACTCATATGGAACTTGTGGAACTGAACACTTGCAATTTCAGCAAAACAAATCCAAATCTCACAGAGAAAACATAGAACACATGCTCCAACCACTCTTGTAAGTCGCTTTAATGTGAGAGTTCAGCTGGAGTACAGTTTGATGCTGGCAATTGGTTTTGAGGGAGACGACGTTCCATTTTAGGTGCCAGCAATGCTGTGGTATGAGTACCCCAAGGAGAGTCGCTGCGGAATTGACAGCTGAAAAGCCTGGAATTCTTGACATTTTGGCTCGGGGTGTTTTTTTGAAACGTCTCTGGACTTCTTTTTGTGGAGTTTTCTGTTAGCTATCAGAGCACCTCTGAACACATTTTGTCTATCACTACATCTTCTGAAACAGCAACAATTGTATCTTCTACGGATTCCTTCCACGGATCTGCATCATGCATCCATCTAAATGATCCATTTGCAACGACTCTTGATTTGAAATCAATTTGCTTACAGGGTATCCCCAGTAGAACAGCGCACATGTTTTTGATCATTCTGGCAAGTACCATTTTTGTGGCACATATGTTGAGCTGTCCTCATGAAGATCCCTGAGATCAGGAGGAGGGCAAGGACCAAGACGATGTTGTTGGAACCTCAGAGGGATAGTGACGAATCCTACACCCCAAGCCCAGATGAGCACAACCGTCACAACCCCTTCCAATGCTCTTCCTCCCAGAGTTGGATTCAGGGAACATTCCCAGCAACCTCTTTCTTTGGGTCCAACGGTCCAACAACTTCGTTGACTTTAGATGACTTTAGGATATCATGAGAATGGCTTAGCATCCGAAATTCAAGAAGCAGCAAAGACCAAATTTGCTTCAAGCGGTGAGGCTAGGATGACCCATCCCTCATTAAATAAGACCTGAAGCAGCAGCTTTCCCAGGTGGTCAATGCATCTGCAGACTTTGGCAGTCTTTTTGTCGAAACTCGGTTGAACAAGATGAAGCATTGCAGTAATTAATACATTCGCACGGCTTGATTTCAATAGGGGTTGTCTGAAAATATGCTGAATTTTGAGGGTTAATCACATTTCTTAGAATATCTAAAATGGACAATTTGGGCTTATAACACTTATAACAGAAACATAACTGTTTATATATCCCATTCCCAGAAACACCGACAAAGTCTTTCGAGCGTTGGCGCAGCACCAGCACTTCCTAATGTCGGTTCCGATGCAGTTCGTTTCCCTCACTTCCACAACATTCATTGGATGGTGGCTTTAACCTAGTTTGTCAAGTTGGACTCATCATCCTTAAGGCGGGATGGAACATCAACAAAATGAAACAGCTTCCTTGATAGATTTAGTTCATAGATGCAGAAAAAGTCCCTGATATCCCGGTGTTATCCCAATGTTCGCTGATGACGGGGTATCCTCTTTGTATCAACATTTACGACCCAAAGAGCCACTGATGAACTCGCCATGCTGATGATCACCATTTGAGGGTTTCCATCAATGGGGATACCCAAAATTGGATGTTTTTTTTGGGAACATCCTACTAAAATGGATGATTTGGGGGTACCCCTATTTCAGGAAACCTCCATTTGTGGCTTCGTTGGAGACCCGCAACCATGGGATTCCTCAAACTGGCGGCCCCCAGGATGGCATGGGCGAGGGCCTCTTGTGGGACGCGGAGGACCTCGTTGTGAAAGACATGGGCAGATTACTATTGGAGAGGCATTAGCAAAGTGAGAATGAGTCAAAACCCTTCAAAGCCTACGATTTTCGATGTATGATATGAAGGATGAACAATCATCACCAGCAATTTCGATGTGAAAGGCAAAGTTTCCAGGGTATCCGCATCGCCTAATATATCTCATACACGGACTGGTGAATGGGTTGATTTCAGCAACAAATGGAAGGATATCACATCTCGCTCAAACATTACGTGCTTTGTTGCAGGGTATCGGCAAGGTGAGCCACAGTATCTTAGGTATGGCGAGTTTCGATCTTTAGCTTCAGTGTTGGTTATATAGATATAGCATCCCGAACAAAATCAGAAAAGCAACCTCTTACTGTACTGAGATGGTGGCAAATGACTTTCCATCTTTTGGGCCATGATACCTATCCCCCATATTGAATTTGGGGCAGCACAGGCCCTCGTCCAGGGCATCAATGAACAACTGGCAGGAGCTGGCTCCCGACATGCTCCGAGAGTCTTCGTTCAACCTCCTGCAGGTCGAATAGACATGCCTGGATATACTGGCTTTTTGAATGTTCTTGGATGTTGGTTAACATGTTTTCTACTTTCTAATTTTGGGGAGTATCCCACATGACTTTCTTTGATGGTTTGAAACCACCAAACATGATTTGTATTTGTTCCGGACAGGAGTGGAAACCCTGGGGGTCCACCATTGGTGGTTTTCCAGGCCTCGCGTATGCGAATCTCCAAGACGGAGTTCATTAGTTGCCCCTCCTGCGGCCGAACACTCTTCAACCTGTCCAGCAGCCCAGGGTCGGTGCTGGGAGCGGATCGGACTGATGCTAAAAGGGTCGAAAAATGGGACTACAGATTATGTATGTTGATAATCCACGGGGGTATGGGTCCAAAGCAAGGAAGAAAACTTGGGGACACACACACACACATCTTGGGTCTTTGCAGCCAGAACACTAGAACACCAGAACAACTTTGATATATTTTTTCTACCTGACGAGACTTAGGCTTGTCGCAAAATATGGACCCCCGTTTTATCTCATGGTTTCCAACATCATTTGGAGGTTTCCTAAGTCATGGGGGTGCCCCCCAAATCATCCAAGTCATTATAATAGACCATGACTTTGTAATTTAGTATAGGGTGTATAGGTTAACCCATGGTTAACCCATGGTTAACCCATGGTTAACCCATGGTTAACCCACGGTCTTTTTGGACCAAGGCAAGACACCACGGCGAAGATCCAGGAGCGCACTGGACACTTGCCAGGCGCCGGAGATGAAAAAAATGGTGGGCATGTTTTTCATATATGATATATGATTACATGATATAGACGATAGATATATAGTAAAATATGATATTTAATTTAATTCAATTTAGTTTAATAAAATATAACATAACATAATATAATATAATATAGTATAAGACAATATATATAATATAATATAGTATAATATAATATAATATGATATGATGTGATGTGATATGATATGATATGATATAATATAATATAATATAATATAATAAACAAACATGATAATAATGATAATACAATAATAATATATGTATTAGATATATTTTTCCCTGAAATGTGAGCGAACATTACATTCCATTCCATGAAATTCCGTCCCCTGATTAATCTGGTGAATCATAACTTTCCCTATGAAAGGGCTACAACTTGGGTGGGCCATATCCCATTGTGGGACCAATCCATACCACTTGATTTTGATTTATTACTTGGTCCCTGGAGTACATAGAACCTATAGCCATGTCAATCGTGACGGTCGGAAACTAAAGGCACTCAACTCCTACTCTAGGATTGCAAGCCTTTGTTCTACACATTCAACATCATTCAATCCTGATCAACCAGCCAGGTGTCCGTATCGCGGTGATGGGCTGCATCGTGAATGGGTCATCAACTGAATACTGTGAACCGGGCGTCTTGATTACCATAACCAAACTGCGGAAACCCCAATTCATTGTTGGTTGTTTGAGGTTCCAAAAATGACATGTGAAAGACCACCTATTGATATACCATCTGGTTATTTAACATAGCCATGGAAAATCACCATTTTTAATAGGTAAGCCATCTATAAATGGGCCATTTCCCATGGCTATGTGACCAAGGCACTGGTTTGCATCTTCTGGGGGATCTCGGGTTTAACCGAGGCCTGGTGAAATGGCGGATGCAGATTTTGGCTATGTGCGGATCCTAAGATGGTAGTCCATGGAAATCTGCATAATCCCATCCCTCTATAGTATTCTATATGGGGGTAGCTAAAAAGCTTAGTGAATATGACTTCTGGTTGGTGGTTTGGAACATTTTTTATGTTCCCATATATTGGGAATAATCATCCAACTTTGTGTTCAAATCAACATGTCTGAGCACTTCAACAAGCATCCAGAGCCACCGAATCACCAGCACTCAGGTTGGAAGTGGTGTCGGAAAGCACGACCCATAGTCAGCTGAGTCTTTACTCTGCTCAGATATTCATGTACATTCATGTAGCATTTTCCAAGTTCCCTTCATTGTGCCGTACCGCTTATCCACTCGTGTCTGTAGCGCTTTGAGGATTGATCTCTACGTCAAATATGACTGCGTGAAGAGAGGCATTCCCTCTGAAAATGCCGTGGAGGCGAGTTGGAGATCCAACACCGAAAAAAGTGGTGAGTTTGGAGATCCAACGACCACTTCACCTCTTATATATATGATTATATATACGTATAATTACGCATATATATAAAGATATATATATATATATAAAGATATATATATAAAGATATATATATATAAAGATATATATATATGTATATATATATACACATATGTATGTATGTATGTATATATATATATACATATGTATGTATATAAGGGTTTCCTAAAATGGGGGGACCCCAAATCATCGTCCAAAGTTAACCCATTTTACGAACCCACCATCTAATTAGGTCATGTTTCTTCTTCAACTCGAATTTCAGGATTCTACCCTCAGAAATTTGATACAAGCCCCCATCACCACAATCAACACACACACACATGTTTTATGGAGAATTCATATTCTAATTCACTTACCTTCTGGTAATCAAACATGGCAATGGAAAATCACTCATTTAGTTCGATGCTTTTCCCATTGAAACCACCATTCATAGGTGATTTTCCCATAAACATCAGCCATTTTTAGCGCAGTTTCCCTGGAAAAACCCTCCATTTTTCTCATGGTTTCTCTGGAAAAACAGGCGCTGGTGGACCTCATCAAAGAGCGCCTTGACGACAGCTTTTTACAATTGACACATGCTGATCTGATGTGTTTATTACTTTTTTTGTTGTTATTACTATTATTATTATGATACGCGATGTATAGTTTATACATATAAGATATGGACACGACATGTTGTTTTTCACTCTATATCCGTCTATATCTATATGTATGATTGCGCATGCACAAACCCATGATATCGTTTACATATGTTATATACATGTGGATATATATATATATACACATAGTATTGTATGGTATGGGTCAACGTTGGGGGTACCTCGATCGGTATGCAAAACCCAGGAATGGACGTTGGACGGAGCCAGCGGATGCTGAAGATGTGGAGGCGGAGGTCTCCACCTTTTCGGAAAATCATCAGGTTTCATAGATAAATAATCATCTACCCTCTGGTAAATTAACATAGCTATTGAAAATGACAATTTATGGTGGATTTACCCATTGAAAATGGTGATTTTCCATAGTTTGTTAGTTTACCAAAGGGTAATCATCTATTTCTATGGGCCATGGCCTTCATAGCTATGTATATATATATATGCATAGCTATGTATAGCTATGTATAGCTATGTATAGCTATGTTAAATTCCAGAGGGTTGGTTTTTGGATGTGGATTAGCATGGATTAGCCTAGTAAACTCTTTGTGGACTTTTGGAGAGTTTACATGGTTTTAAGCCTGTGTGGTAGAACAGCCAGGTTGAAGATGGAGGTTGCGACTGTAACTTAGGGCGACCAGACCACTTAGTCATAATTGCGAAATGTCCTGAGAGAACTAAAATTGATGGGACTGGGACAAGTCGACAGGTGGGAGCCGTTGCAGTTCTTTGAGTGAGTTGATCGACCAGTTTAAAGCTTCCAGCTCTGTTGAAACAGAGCCAAAGAGCGCAGCATGAAAAATGGGACTACCACATTTCGAAGGGAATACAACTTGGTGATTTGTAAGACCCCTGGGATCTTTTCAAGAATCAGCATGTAATGAGCCCACCACGGCAAACACGCAAAAGATTCGATGTGGGGTGCAGCCCGGTAACTTTTGATCACCTCCTCTTTCGGCCAGTCTGAAAGCGATCTTGGCTTCGAAGAGGTTTTTTCCAACTGAAGTCCAGTGTTTACATGAAGTGATCGATTCGAATTACTATAAGCACACATAGTTAAGTGATTGTAGCAGATGAAAGCATGGACAACCATGTTTAAATTACATGTCTATCTTGTTTGGGGGTTACTATATATGTAAATACTGTTGTTTCAGAAAATGGCAGTGAAGAAGATTGGCAGAAAAGCAACTGATAGTTTGGGAAAACATAATCTGACTTCTAGCTGTTGGGGTTTCCAGGTTGATGTATCAAGAGGCTTGTTGCCAGGTTGAATGATGCTAGAATTTACCTAAGACAGGGTTGCCCAGCCCGGTATAGGTAAATCATAACCATATGAGGGGCCAATAGGTAGTAAAACTAGCCACTTTTTGTACATGTAGCAAGCCAATAATCAATCATCCCCGGAATCACTATAAATGGATATAAATGGATGGTAAGTATCATCCCCAAATGGTAGGTTTATGGTACTGGATTTCCCACATATGTTTTTTCGCCCTGGCACTGGGCCCTTTGGCGACCCTGCGATTGGAGCCGGGGCGACCCTGCGAGCCGTGGCGGAACCGTGACCCACACGTGGAAGTTGTGATTTGAAAAGGCCGAAGGTTCCTGAGTTGGTTGGGATGGTGATTAATGTTGGTTGAATGTTTGGTGGTTTAATGTTCTTTTTATTTCTTGTTTGTTTTCCATCCGATTTGGGATGATGATTTTTGTGGAGGAAATATGCGGGGGTTGAAACCACCAACAACACGTTGGTTCCTTGAAGCGATGCATTTCAGGGACTCATGGCGAACCCTGTTGAGCAAAGCGCATCACATTCCTGTAGTGCTGTAGCTTTTGTGTATGGTGTATGCCAGCATCACAAAGTGGAAAGAAAATGGGTCCAGGCTCTAACAACCCAGGCCATTCTACCTGGAACTTCCGACTCCCCATCACATTCAAAAGCACAGAGCTTCCAGAACATGTCGTGTTGTGAGTTTGAAGTTCCAGGTACTTCTCAATCCATTCAATCCCCAAATGTTCAATCCGGGGGGTCAAAGTTTGACAGCTTCGCTGCCATCGTCGCCGCTCTTTTGGCTCTGTGGTTGGAGGCACTGTAGACATCTTCAAAGCACCTGGGCGAAGGGCGGACTTCCGTTGGAAAATGGGGCTCCCCAAATGGCTATTTCTACAGGGAGAAACCCGTGGATTTAGGGGTACCTAAATTTCAAACAAGCCGAATTAATCGGAATGCTACTCCCTTTTTATGGTTTAATATTGGGTCTATTCATTTTGGGGTGCGCTGTTGGGGGTGCGCTGTTGGGGGTATTTGATATACTTTGATATGGGGGTTGGATTGCCGACATTTTGGGGATGCAACTAGCAGATTTGACAACCAGTGACTGGTTAAGAACCCTGGTCAGTAATTATATAGCCCCCTTAAGGGTTACCCAATGTAGAACAGGGGCAATAAGTAGTCATGATTACACACCAGCTCCTTGTAACTGGGACAATGGTGTCTAAAAATATGATACCCACAGTTTTGATGGTTGAATCTCATCTTCCCAACGGAACTCTAAAAAGAATACCTTGGGGATCAAATCCCAAGGTTTCATGATTGACTGATTAACTCCCTTAATTCTGGGTAATTCAGGTAAATCTCCATTGTTGATGGTGATCAAAACCAGGGTGGCGCCTGAGACGTTTTCATCATGGCCTCGCAGGTTTGGATGGTTTGGGGGGCATGGACATTTGGGGGCGGGAGGACATGGGTGTATTAGTACGATCATGATTCTTATCATTTGCATTGCTGTTGATTTTGTTTGAACATAGAAATCATATTGACATAATTTCAACTAACTATGATTGCAGCAGCATTGACAACGAAGTTGTTGTTAAAGGGTTGCGGTTGCTGCTGTTGGTGATGTCCGCGTGGATCATGGTGATTTGGGTGCCAGGACATCATTCGACAAGAGCGCCTTGGTTGAAACATGGTCCACCATGGTCCACCATGTCTTTTCGAAGTTGCCAGTGGCACGGATGGTATTTGAATGTACCCTCTGGTAATTTAACATAGCTATTGAAAATCACCATTTTCAATGGGTAAATCCACTATAAATTGCAATTTTCAATAGCTATGTTAAATTACCAGAGGGTATTTGATGCATTTTGCTGCTAAGGACCCTTGGCATCCTCAAAAAGACGAAAATCCAAGATCGTTTCTGTGTTCTCTACAAGGCCTGGATTTCTGAAAGATGGAGGCTTCAAAGCTGCTGCGATCGAAAGATTTCTGGCGGTTTTGGATCCCTATGGAAGCCAATTTTGACATACCCGGATTGGTAGTTCCCCCAACTATTAGCCATTTCTTGATCCATTATTGGCTGCGGCAGTCCCAAGTTTGGACATCCATTCTTTATGGTCACATCAGAGTATCATTCAATAAGCTGCACAGCTGCACCTTTCATTGAAATCGACAGCTTGGAATGTACAATTTTTGAGGAAAAGTAATGTTGTTGTGTACATACTGTGTGTATATATATATAATAGATAGATCCACCCACACATCCACACATCTTATAGCTTTGGGGAGTTACGTCTGAATTTTCCGGGAGTTCTATCTATATACCGATATCCCCTACCCTGTCACCATGACCATCAGAATAGTACTTATCAAACTTCAGTGGGTAAGAAGGTTGAGTGGACACCCAATGTTATACCCACATTATTGGCTATCAAGCAGGAGTTATCCACCCAGTATGGTTAGACAACCCGATTCTTTGGTCGATTCAGCATGCTCAAACATCTCAAACCCCAAGGTGCTACCCCAATCAAAATCATACCATATTAGACCCAAATTCGTTGCCTCAAACTCCCGCTATCTCCCCGATGATGGTCTGTTTTGCACCCCAATCTTTTGGGACAAATTACAATTCGTAGCCATTTATACATCATGTTCCCAATCGAATCGAACTTGCCATGTAAAACACGGGTAAATCCACCCAAAATTGAATGGTTAAGTCCCGTTTTTTTTTTTGGACAGACCACACATGGAAAACCCACATGGGTTTGTTTAAAAATAAGGTACCCCATTCCATCCAACGGCTAATCATCATTTTCTCTATGAAAATTTGCATGTTTGGAGTACAAAAAGTAATTTCCAGACACCCACATTTATTTTGAATCCTACTTGGAAGATCATCCCATTTGCTTATCCCATTTATAGATTAAGCTCATAATCCCAATTACTAACCAGTTACCTCCAGTTACTGGTGATCATGAAACCTTGCCCCACAGGATCGCTTGGACTATTTCACCAACGAGGAATCCTTTCAGTCGGATCCACCCCGTGGACACGTCTCTCTGAATGAGGTCGACAGCGTTCAGGCCTGGTTTTCTTCGGATGGGACCAGTGGAGCTTTTGGACGATGAAAAAATGGATGGGATTTAAGGGGATTAACCAAAGAACATGGTATTTAAATGGGAGGTGTTTCTGAGTTAAGTAAATTTGGGGGGCTGAGAGCAGGGTTGGGAAATGTTGGAAGATTGGTTTTAGAGATCGGACCGTCATTGTTGAGGACTGAAACTGACCCCCCCCCCAAAAAATGGGGTAACCAACATGAATGATGGGCACATACCAGATAACACCAGATCAAATTCTGCGATCATCAATACGTAGAATATGGTGTAGCTGTTGGCCCATCATCGAAATGACTTGACCAATACCATTTTGTTTAATTCCATGGCATGATGGCCGCTTTGCCAGTTCCCAGTGGACCTTTCGGGTGGAGCTAATGTGCCTTAAAATGTGCCAACAAAACCACTGGTGCGGGCGGGTTCAAATCCATTCAAATCCCATAAATTCACATCATTCTCCCATAGCTTGGTTTTATATCCATCCTTCTCTAACCCCATGTTTTTGGGAACAAAACCATTGATATCAGGTGGGTTAGCCTGGGGTCCAGGCTTATGATGATGGCTTCACTTTGAAGTTGACCTCAGGCGCGGTTCTAAGCATTGGATGTTTTGGGGGTTTCTTAAGTCATGGGGATCCCTAACATACCTAACTCATCATGGGCTAATATACATATGTATATATTAATGTATATATATGTATATATATATGTATGTATATATATATGTATATATATAGGTATATATATATATATGTATATATATAGGTATATATATATGTATATATATATGTATATATATATATGTATTATATATATATGTATAATATAATATATATATATACTAAAATGATTTAATGACTTGGATGATTCGGTAAGCCCGTTGTTGAACACTTCCATATATCTATAGTCTATAGTTATGTCTGAAAATAGGGGATTCCACAAGAAATTGCTGGTTTAAACAGGGAACATATGGGAAAATGATGATTCACCAAAGCCATCTCTATAGTTAGATGGGGTTACAAACCAACTTAGAACCAGGCGGGCCCCTCCTTGCAGTTAAGTAATCCTTTTCCATCGCGAATGTTCAGTACTGGGGCCCACCGAGGCTATGAATGTCATTGGATGAGATGACTACGGTGACCCGACCAACATTCACCAACAATGAAGCAAACAGCAACAGGAAATCAACAGGAGGGTTGCAACCATCATATTCCCCTTCAGCCACGGTCTCTGAGGCCAAGTCTTAACTCTGAAGATGAAGGAAGAGTCCAAGCAGCAGTGGCTCTCTGCTCTACAACCCTTGCGCCTCGCTGTGATTTTTGCGATGCTGGTTCAAAGATGCTCATTTTGTGTGGTGCCCCCACAAAATCGAACCAGTAAAGATAGGAATGTATTCAAAACTTTGTGGCTCATCCCACTTGGTAAGTGGTTATAACCCCAGTTATAAGTAGGATATGTATGGGTTGGTCCACTAAAAACTGGGGCTATACTTGTACCCCACTTCCTGGGATGAGCCACCAAATAGACAACCAAACATCATATATTATAGCCCTCAAAGATGAATGACTTGACCAGTTAGCAAATAACCCATGGGAGTACTATGAATGCATACATTAACTGGGGGCGTTACCCTATATCAAGCATATGAACTACATCAACTGCAGCTAGTCAGTGACTGAATGAACATTATACCAAACACACCAACTATACCCCATATAAATCTATAAAACTGGTTTGTACCCTGGTCCTCAGTCATTTACAAACAGTGTTTTAAGTGCAGAACGCAAAGATGACCCCATCCTTGGCGACAGTCTCCAAAAGCACAGCCACAACTGGAGATTATACATGATTATACTCCAGTTTCAGACAAGCCTATGTATATGGTTGTAATATTTATAACATGTATATTATATAGTATATAGAATGTATATAGTATATAATATATATATGTTTCAGACATCCCTATAGTATGTTTATAATGTATCGCTTATGGGATATTTATGATCTCTCCATGACCGGTGAAATCTTCGAAGGCGGTGTCCTGAAGATGCTACGTATACCCTTTTTTGAGCCATTATTGTTAATCGCAAATGTATAGACATGTCTAGGTGTGTAATTATCTATATTGTATGAATGCATATAATTGTACATGTATATATATATATATATTAATATTTACATATGATGTGTGTATATATATACACATTATGTACAGTTAAGATGCATACACAGTCATTAAAATTCACACATTTTGTATATATATATATATAGAATATACATATATGTATCATACATATATATATAGACACATCTAACTACTATTGCGCCTTGCCCTTACCAGTCATTTGTGTA
>CAMXCT020003446.1:158617-166117 GCA_947184155.2 Cladocopium goreaui | reverse complement strand
GTTTTTGTCATCATTTCGATGGTCGCAAATGAGGGTACCGGGTATACCGTGTACCTCTTTTGCGGCCAGTATAATGATTATATAACCCAACGATATACCATGGGGGTATACCATCAATGGTATGCCATGAATAATGGTATACCATAAATTATTCTTTGGGCATACCATTATTCATGGCATAATTTATGGTATACCATTATTTATTACCATAAATACCATAAATTTTACCCATTTTCAGACACCCAGGGCTGTTGATGTGCAACCGGATGTTGCTTCGGCCACAAAGGAGAGGGTCAGATTGCCGCTTTGCTCACGATCAGCGCCCCCTGGTGGCAATTGGTCGGGAAAGTCTCAAACCAAAGATCGGGAAACATGCCTTTTGGATTGTTTTGGTCACAAATTGTTGGTCAGCATGACATACACACCTGAAAAACGGACCCAGAAAAATTGGGTTGGAAGATGAATTTCCTGGTCGAAATTGCATTTTTTTGTTTTCATTCTTCGTTTAATTGGGTGTAGACTGAAGGAACCACATGATCAAAATGGGCTAAGTCCAGACTTGACAATTCACTCATGCGTTGAGAATACTTTTTGTTTTCTATGCAGATAGACATCCAAGACCATCCACCGCACAAATCATTTGCATGTTTACACATACGCAATCATACGTATAGTATACTGAGATACTGTACACAATATTCATATATAATTGTACATACCAAGTAATATTCAGCCTCATTTTGACCTGGAACTTCTTCTTTGCCATGTGGCAGGTGAGTTGCAGACTCTACCAGACTTGGCGCGTACGAAGATCTGCAAACAACTGCTGCAGACTGGGCTTTGTGAGGAGCCCCCGACTCGGGACGCCTTGGGGATGGGAAATCAATGGAGATTGTTGTATTTGAAAAAAAACAGTTGCAGCAAGGCTTCCGAACTTTTGAGATGGTTCCTGGTGTCCTGGTGTTTAATAATGTTTAATAATGTTTATAATAGTATAACTTGATGCTGATGGTTGAAGCCTGATGGAGTTATTGATGGCTTCAGGATCATCAGTGCTCCTATGCGCACAGCAGGGAAGAGCAACTTGGAGAGCACAACCTCAACGCATCACCTCACCATAAACATAAAAATCAACAACTGGTAAGGGAACAAAAATCAGCACAGGAACAGTTCCAATACATGCCACCAGGCTTTCTGGGTGTCTCAGCGGAAGTTTTAAGAGATCTGCACAGTGGCCCCGACAAATCCGACAATTGTCCCCCAAACTCATCAAACTCATCCCAAATCCAGTGATGAATTTCATTCAAGTCCAACATTTAAGTCCCATCCAAAATCCTCATGTTCTGCTGTTGAATCCTCCATTGACCATTCGGTCCATTCGGCCCAGCTTGGACGCTTCCTCAGGTATCGGGTGGTCCATGGCTTTTCCGCGGCGGATCATCGAGAAGCTGAGATGCAGCTGCATCAATTGGACGCTATGAAGAGGCGCTGTGAAACGGGGGCCCCAAGGGCCCCAAGGGCCCCCAATTTTGAGAAATTTCTTGTGGTGACAATAGCGACTGGAATTATGTGGATATCTATATTTTGTTTCTTGTGAACATGTTTGCAATGTAGGTGAATGGGCTTTAAATTTGGATACTGTAATAACTTTGGGCCGTTTCAGTGGTACAAGATACGAACATATCCAGTTGTCGTGTTTTTTTGACGGGTATCAAATAAGGCCATTTAAAAACAACTCTGCCAGTCCTGAGTTGGGCTCGCAAGCCAAACTGAAGTAAGGAACAGTATGGAAGGTGGACTTTTAGCCTCCAAATCTGGTGGTAGCGTCGAGCCCTCATTGTCCTGTCCAGGACTTTTGGTTGCAGCCCCCATTTTCTTGTCTGTGAAAGACTCGTTTTAATGCTTTGTATGGCCATTTTTTTTGGTGAGTTCTCAATTTTGTAGTGGTTGCATCGCCATTTTCTTGCCCAAACAGCTCTTTTTGTTGCGATGCACTGCCATTTTCTGGTGAGAAGATCTCTCTGACGAATTTTTGTTAGGGGAATGAACCCAATATAGACACCACTCTTTTTATTTGGAGGTTTCCATGAATGGGGCTACCCCCCTTAGCTGGATGGTTTATTTCATGGAAAGTCCCGTCTATAAATGGATGAGAACTGGGGGTACCCCCACTTCGGAAACTCCATATGATAGGGATATATCATGATATATCATATATCAGATATATTATATATCCCGTAATCAACACGATTATCCCATATTATCCCATATTAAATCTATATATCCCATAATAAACACTATATTTGAATTATATTTGAACAATCCATGATATATATATATATATATCAGATATATATCCCATATATATCCCATATTATCCCATGTGGAATCCCTATGTTTTTTCGTCCAAACCTGGCGTTTCGCCGTGAAACGCAGGGCAGGGCGCTTGGTGGAGCCTGGCCTTCCGCGGCCAGATCCACGGGATCTGCGGGATCCGCGGGATCCGAGGGAGCGGCCGCCGGAGCTCAAGGCACCATTGAAAAAGTGGTGGATTTCAATGGATTTCATATGGATTTTATGATGTTATATGGATTTGATATGGGTTTTATGTGGATTTTAGAACTTCACATTTCACCTTGTTGAAGTTAAATATATATGTTCAAGATGATTTTAAGGATTGAACTGAACTTCTTTGCCAGGATCATTCAATTCATGGCTTGATCTTTGCAAGGCGAATGGACAGAAGGCAGGCTTGGCACCACCGATGTATCAGGCCATTGGACATCTGGATGTCAGTGAAAATCCAGAGATCCGTGGCGATGTTTCAACGGTAAAATAGAAGATAAGCCAGGATAAATATGGGATAAATATGGGATATATGGTGGTTTAACCAAGAAAAATATGGCTTGTGGTTGGTTAGACTATCCATTTAAACAGCAACACATCTGGTGGTTTTAACAGAAATGGGGGTAAATGATGGGAACATCATGGAATAAAAATAGGATGACTTCTCAGGCAAAGGAGTGCAACCTTGCAGAAATCACCAAACATTTCGGGTCGGGGAGTCGATGCAGTCAAAAACAGCTTTTCCACCAGATATGAGAGATGCCCCAAGACGGCTATGTTAATGGGTCATGGGGAAAATGAGGAGCCGGCCGATTTTGGGGTAGACAAAGCCATATTTCTGAAGGCCTGTCTTGAGAGGAAGTCGACAAATCTTAGAAGTACAGGCTTGAAGCACACGATATTAGATATCAAGGTTTTTCGAGAGCGGGACTGAATGCTGGGTAAACTGGGTTGGGTAGGTTAAAGGGCTAGTTTACTGAATGTTATGCCCAGAAAAAAACCAAACAAACACTGATTTTTGCAAGGTATCTAAGATTGGCCACATCTACTTGGATCAACTCAATGTTTGTTGTTATACAATTGTACTATTCTACCCATATTGCATCCCCATTGAATGCGTATCCACGATTAGCTATGGTTGGAGCATTTCTGACACTTAAAACCACGTTGCTACAACCTATTTGTGGTAACCGAGTGCCACAAAGGGGTTCAAACGTATCGGTGCCACTTGGATCATCTGAGTATCTGCGAGTTTTTCACGTAATTGAACAATAGTACTACTATAACATCCTAAGCCCACTTATATTAACAAAAAAAAAGGACTTGTTGGCCAGGCTTTTTGTTCCATGGATATATCATGTATGGAGGTTTCCTAAAATGGGGGTACCCCCAAATGATCGATGTTAGATTGGGATTTTCCATCATAAACCATCCAGCTATTGGGGGTACCCCCATTTATGGAAGCCTCCAAATCATATCAGAGTGGTGTCTATAAACCATCCATCATAAACCATCCAGCTATTGGGGTACCCCCATGACTTCGAAAACCTCCATATGATAGGGATATATCAGATATGTATATAGATATATCCCATAATAAACACTGTTATCCCATATGATCCCATATGAGCCACGAAAAAAACCTCAATGTATTGTTTATGTAAGGGAGTTGTACTACATCACTTTCGCGAAAGAGAAATGCTGGGTCGCGAAAGATCGCGAAAGTAATTTGCTTCGCGAAAGGTCGCGAAAGAGAAGTTTAAGATATTTCAAATTGTTTGTTTTGTTCAGTGGGAATGGACCAGTGGGAAGTTGACACAGGAGGTATAGTGGAAGCCTTGGGTCTCAGCTGTGGGAGTCGGGTGTCGCAGCTCGGGTTGTAAAGTGCGTTGAAGACTGTAGCCAGAGCTCAATTTAGATTAAGAATCTGCACTTGCCACTTTTGGCAGCCGAATTTCGCGAAAGATCCGCGAAAGAACCGCGAAAGATGCAATGTCCCAAGTCCATCCGTCCACCTGGAAAGCCCCATGTTTCTGGCAGTTTAATTTGACACTCGTGTGTGGTATCGAGCCAAGCAAGCAGCTCCCAAAGTCTAGCTTTGCCGCAGCGAAACAACATCTAGCTCTAGGTTTCAGCGAGCTTTGCTGGCCGCAGACCTGAATCCCCAACATTGCTTTCAGAGCCCTGTCGAAAAGTAGCTGTGGAGCCAAGCAAGCAGCTCCCAAAGTCTAGCTTTGCCGCAACGAAACACCACCTAGCTGAAGGTTTCAGCGGGCCAAGAATCATGTCCACGATTACACGATTTTCCCTTTCACCGCGAAAGGTCGCGAAAGGGGTTGTTGTAGCAGTGGTTTCGCGAAAGCCGGCATTGTGGCCGCGAAAGTAAAACGAAAGGATTCGCGAAAGACCTTTGTGAGTACAAAGAGTTAGGATAGTGGTTTTTTTCACAGCTCATATGAAATCTATATATCCCAACGGAGCCCGCAGGGCAACCTCCTGGCCTGCGCCACTCCTGTGCTCTTCGTCCCATCTCTTCAGTCCATGGCGCCTTGGCGATGAAACCAACAAACCACAGGGATTCTGTCGTCTTGTACCATGTTGTACCATATTTTCAGACACATCATCCATATCATTACACATATATACATATATATATACATACTGTATAGTACTTATATATATACTGACTCATATATATATATATGATTATATATGTGTATATATACACATACTGTGTATACATACATATATATATATATACATGCATATGCATGGTCTGCTTCAGATTTTGCTCTGTCACTTCTTTCGTGCGATACTTTTTATTTATACGCCCATCTTATGTCTTCAGTGCATCATCAATTTTGTCGATTGTAGACAAATTTACTTGCAAATTAGAATTCCAATTCCCTATTTTCATTGCTGGTACTTGTTGCTTCTTTGTCAGCGTTGGAGACTTCAGTGACTTCGAAGCAGCATCAGCCCAGCAGCCCAGGTGCCGAATGATGCCTTTGCCCCTCCCGTGATGGGTTTGCCCAGCTCCCCACACGAGAAGCCGGGGCCACCGGGGCCACCGGGGCCGCCGGGAATGGCCCCACCGGGGCCACCAAAGGCGCCTGGTCCTCCGCCCAGTGCAGGGCTCTCAGTGGCGAAAAGGGGCAGTTGTTTGGGTCCAAAATTTGTGATTTAGTAATGATTTGTATAGATTTATATAGTATAATTGGTGATTATTAGATTTTTTGCATCATATGTATATATATATTATACAGTATATATACACAAACAACATTTGGTGATTAGATTATCCATGTATTTACGATGTGGTGAATTAAGTCAAATGGGTGACTTTTAGTAGTCATCCATCAATTTTTTGGGCATAATAGTTTGGTTCCTGTTTGATGACAGGGGCAAATTATCCATGTTTTCAAAATAAAGTTCCAGCTATATCACGAGACTCATATTGAACAAAACCATCGCCCTTGAACAACCAACAGGTAAATTATAGGATTAGTGTACCAAACCAACCCTGAAAAATCCCTTATATAGGCATCTTTCCGGAGACGCTTCGGTGAAGACCATTGAGGCTCCAAGATGATAGGCCCCCAACTTTCTTGTAAGGAACACAAAAATCCTCACCAACATCTATCTTCGAATCTATCCACAAGCCACAAGAAGCACAGTCAGTTCATTTACTGCATCTATATCTGGTAGGGCCTCATCATGAGCTTGCTTACAAAGGTCCAGTTTTGTGAAACGTCTCAATGTTCTTTCTTGACTTGACTGTTTGGGACCCCTGATCAAGAAACGTGAAAAGAACAATCTGCTTCCCAGAAATGAGTAGTGCCTCGTTTGAGACTGGCAAGGACCCCAATTGATGGGCATGGTTTTTTATTCCCGACAATTCTCCATAAATGGAGGCACATACTATCATACTCTCTCAGTAAAATGGTTGGATTTTGAGGAGCATCATGAGCGTCTATGATGAACATGTTCCCTGGAGCCCAGGTGATGAAGGAGTCACCTCTGGTCTGAAGCTTAGCCAACTGCACTCGATTGGCAGCTCTTCAGCCGCCAACCCAGGCTCCGGGCTCTCACCCTGGCTTCAACGCCGATCGGCTTCAGGCTGGTGTATCACCCCATGATGTTCTGAAGTGTAGTAGTGACTGTTTCTGTGCACATCATCTCCATAGTTTCTTGGTTACATCAAGTTACTTCCCAGTTTTCATCTCACTGAATGAATCCCCTGAATGCAAATGAAATATCACATTGCTTGTTGGCATTCCACTTGTTTCTATCATTTATTGTCTTGTCCATATTACTCGAATGTTTGTTGAAACCCATAGTTTATCATGGGTTTATCACGGGTTTATAATGGGTTTATCCGGTTTCCACCATGAATATGCCCAAAAAGTTCAGAGGCAATGACGCAGTTCATGCAGCCACGAGGCGACGCGGAGTCCGTTGATTGGGGGTCACAGATTCAAAGATTCAGCGCTGGGGATGTTTAACAAAAATCGTTGAACATCACCCACGATTTATAAATAATTATAATATATATAGATAACTATAAAGATTTTAGATATTCCAAAATTATCCTTAAAATCACCAAACATTAAAGTCTTTGTTCAGCCGGAACATGATGGGTTCCACGGATATGAAATATGGAGAAACATGGCGATTGAAGCGACAAGACGGGTGGCTTCACCGGCCCAACCGGCCCTTGATTTTTATAGGCCACACCTTGGAATTTCAGCCACCGTCCAAACTGTAGCGGTTTCAAAAAACACGTGGAACATACTGAACCGTACTGCATCCAATACTGTGGAATTTGGGATTAAATATTATTAATGGGTATAACTATAACCATGCATTAGTGACCCCCATCAGTTGGGATATATTTCTTATATATAACTATAACTATTAGATATATTTTAATAGTAGCCTGGACTATAACTATAACTATAACTTTAACTATAACTATAACTATAACTATATATAACTGATATATTTTGTTAGATATCATTTCCATTGTAGCCTGGACTTCCAGCAGGTCCCTACAATGGCTATGCGCACGGCCTTGACCCCTTCGAGGCAGCGCAAATGCATGCATGTTTTGCCTCAGAAGTGCTATTTTTTCTGTATCTTTGGTCGATTTTT
>CAMXCT020003446.1:66117-153617 GCA_947184155.2 Cladocopium goreaui | reverse complement strand
CAGCGAGCCTGCGAAACTCCAGCTACTTGCGTTGGTTGGATGGATAAATTTGCAACAGTTAGTGAATCTAAGGCTTAAGGCCAAGTTGTGAGATATGGGTTTGCCCAAAAATGGAATGAAATAGATATGTACATACCCATAGGATCCATGTATGGTATATATGGTAACATTTACCATCAATATACCCCCAATGATACCATATATACCATACATGGATCCTATGGGATAGGGTATCCCCAAAATCCAGCGGTTGATCAGGGGTACCTTGGTCCTTGCATTTGCGATAGCTGAAAGATGCAACAAAGCTAGATGGCCTTCATGATATCCCCCCCATCCAATAGATCGGCGACGACACAGGACTTAGAAACCCGGCAGATTGTGGGGGTGCACTGTACAAGCTAAGAGTGTAGCTTTGCAGTTAGGTTAAGACTCTTCAAACTTAAACATGCATGATTATTATTTTTTATTATTTCTCTACGAAGAAAGCTGCGGATCATTTCACAGGCCCCAAGAAATGCGGGACACCTGTAGGTAACAAATCGCCATTCATGACCTTTTTTTTGTTTTTCCATTTTTTATTCCTTATTTCCCAATGTTCAATGGCTTTTTTTGTGGCACACAAAATTCCAATTTTTTTCCCCATGCTCCAAGCCATTCCCCCATGGTCCTGTCCTGCAGGTTGGGCTCCCTACGGTCTTTGAGTTCCAACTCTTTGGCCGCGCAGGGGGAGGATGATGACTATGATGACGTCTCGGATCGAGGCAGGGCAGAGCTTTTTTGGGACGCTTGAAACAGGGTGTTGGTCCAACATGGTCCAATGAGTCCAAAATTTCTATTTTTCTTGGGGAAAAGTTGGAGCCAAAAGACCAAGAAAATTTCAAAAGCATCGAAAAACCGAGTGGTTGTCATGGTTGATGTTTCGAATCCAAGCGCCAGGGATGGGCCTTGGGATGGGCATGCCCATGACTGGCGTGCCCATGCCCGGCCCCGGACGGGAAGCCTTGAAGGCGCCGGCATGGTTGAGCCATGTTGAGCCATTAATACCTATGCTGGGGGTTATACTAGCTTGGATTCTTGGGGATTAATGATCTAACCAGAACTAACACATGATAGGGATATCTACCAACCAGTATAGTGGGATGGGTTTTGGGTCACATTTTTTAGGGCGCTCCAAATTTTATTGATCACGAAAGCTCGCTTCGCTAGCTGAGTCCCTCTTGCTTTAGCAAGCTCCTGGGGGGGCTGGAAACTTCATAGTTAACTACCTCCCCCCAAAAATGTTAAAAACATTAGTTCAAAGAAGTTTTATAAATTCAAATTATAGCAGTATAACAACTCAATAATTATTTGCAAAGAAAACATAACAACTAACCACAATTACCTCATTCATTCCACAAAATCATCACTGCTAACCATATCATCATCTCATTCATTTTCATAAATCAAAACAACCTACAATCTCTATACCTCATCCATTTTATAGAAATCATCACAGTCAATACATCATCACCTCATCCATTCCATACCCAAAACAAAACAACCAAACAACAAACAAAAAAACACAAACCAAGCAAAGCGCAACATAAAAAACAAAACAATAGACAACAATACAGATACTTCCTTAGTCTTTAATAATCCTATCTTACAAACCCATAACTCTAATAATATTATCATTCAAATTATGTAAGTAGTACATGACTTCAATAATTACTAATTCAAAATGAAATGCTTGTATTCCTATTATACTGTCTTTATCATTGTCTTCATCTATATCTTCCTGTATTTCTTCAACTGCTTTATCTAATACATCATCTATATTATCTTTATCTACGTATTCATCAAAGCCATTCATAAAATAAATATCTCTATAACTAAATTCATTTTCTCCATATTCCTTTTCTGGGAGTTTTGCCACTAATTGAACTTCAATATCAAGTTTAACTCTATAATTTACATCATCTTCTACTTCATAAATTAAAGATAATAATTCTTCTTTTTCTTCTGTTATTATGTCTTCTATACTTTTTAAACTAAATGGCACTCCCTCTCTCATAATACAGTATTCAATGATATATATATATATATCTTTTTTCTTGATTTCAAATGTCTTGTTATTTTAGGACCAAGTCTTGATATTTTATATTGTGCTGTATTCTCTTCAATGCTTCACTATACTTTACTTTCAAATATTTCGGGTCTCCAATTTTTTTCCGAATCAATTTTACTCAACACATCAACAGGTAAATCCTTCACACAATCCATCCCACTAATATACTTAAATAACTATTCTTTAAGTATATATTCTATGATTAAAATAAAGCATTCTTTTGAAAACTACTTAAAGATAAATTAACTAAATAAAATATATACTATTATATGATGAAAAAAGTTATAGACTATTTATCGAGTAATGATTTAGCAGAAATACCAAAGAGAGGAAGGAAAGAATTGAAGTCCATAATCATAGACAACAGGAAATTCAGATACAACAAAGACAAACCCATATCAAATGTCTTGACCAAGAAACTACTCTCAGTAAAGAACACTAATGAATACAGAAGTTATGCTATGACAAAGGCAACAGATGTTGTAAGTAGAGAAAGGGTTAGACAATTAATAACCAAACACGCAATAAGAAATAAATTTAGGGTCAGAGATATTCAATCAGCATTTAGAAGATATGCTAATTCAATAGTTTTAGAAAACAAGCACTTTCAAGGAGAAAGAGGATTAGAAATGATTGCTCACCAAAAGCAAAGACTATCATAATTTCTAAGCAATAATAGAAACATGAAACTTAACATAAGAACGGAAGGATTATTTGAAAAACCTGAATATGATGATGGAGGAAATGAATTAGGAAGTCAAGAACTTGTATATGCTTTACCATCAACATATCATCCAATTCACAATGAATATGAACTGACACAAGCATTAGAAGATAGTGTTATTCAAATCCGATTACAAATACAAAATTTGGAAGGTTCAACATCTAATTTAAGATTTAGAAAGATTTTATCAATAACTATTCACTATGACAAATTTGACCCAACAAGAGCAGGCAGTTTTATAGAATTACCAGAATGGATTAAATCAAAGAAAGCTTGTATCAACATAAAAAATAAAGACCAAAAATGTTTCAAATACTGTATTCAATCCGTAGTCTATGACAAAATTAGCAAACATCACCCAGAGGAAATGTTCCACTATAATAAACTAAACGATGATATTTTGAACTGGGATGGTGTAAAATTTCCAACTTGCAATAGGGACATAGACAGATTTGAAGAGAACAACAACTTAATTTCAATAAATGTTTTTGAAACTGATGACTGCCTAAATGATAATAAAATAATCATACATAGAGGCACTAAAAATAGAAATGCTAAATATGAAATTGATTTATTAAAAGTCTATGATAAAGGTAATAACTATCACTATGTATTAGTGAAAAACAAAAGTAGATTACTTAACTGCCAAAGCAACAAAAATATCAACAAGAAACACTACTGCCATCATTGCTTAAACCCTTCTCATCAGAAAAGGCATATAAGAACCATCTTGAAAAGGGATGTATGGCATCAGAAGGACAACAAACAAAGATGCCTGATAAAGCCACTTACATAGAATTTCAAAAGCATAATACCAAATTGCCTTGTCCTTTTGTAATCTATGGTGATTTTGAATGTCTAACCACTAGCTCTAACAATGGTATAAAAGGCACATATCAGGAACATAAACCGTGCGGTTATATGTTGAATGTAGTAAGAAGGATTGATAATACATGCCATCCATACTTATACAGAGGTGAGGATTGTATGAAAAGTTTGTAGAACAACTGACTGAAATTAAGAAAGATATATTTGAAAAGATGAATGTTAATAGACCAATGGATGAATTAACTTACGAACAAAAGACAGAATTTAGAAACGCGACCCACTGCTCTATATGTAATAAGAAATTTCAACCTGATGATACAAAAGTCCAAGACCACTGCCACTTCACAGGCAAATACAGAGGTGCGGCGCATGTAAAATGTAATTTGGATTATTCATTTAGGTATTTTAAGATCCCTATTTTCTTTCATAATCTTAAAAATTATGACGCTCACTTAATCATAGCAAAAGCAAATGAACTAAACATAGAACTAAACCAAAACAAAAGAATAGATGTAATAGCACAAAACAGCGAAAAGTTCATAACTTTTTCATTTGGCGCTTGTCAGTTTAAAGACAGTTTTGCTTTCTTAACAGCATCATTAGATAAATTAGTTAGACTGAACAAATATGAAGGAAATGAAAAGATTAAAAACTGGGAAACTCGTTTTAGATATACAAGCACTAACCCATACATTAAATCAAAAACTGATTTGAATTTACAAACTGAGAAAGGGGTATATCCCTATGACTACATGAACTCATGGGAGAAATTCGATGAAACAAAACTACCAAAAAAGGAAGATTTTTACAGTAAATTATATGAAGAAAACATAACTGACAAAGACTACGCCAGAGCAAATATCGTATGGAAACATTTTGACATTAAAAACCTTGGTGAATATCATGATTTATATTTGATGACTGATGTATATTTACTAACTGATGTATTTGAAAATTTTAGGGACATGTGCTTAAACTATTATGGATTAGACCCAGCATATTATATTACTTTACCTAACTATTCTTGGCAGGTGAAGAATACCTTTCTCGACTACGAGACTGACTGCACACCGCTGGGACAGAGGCTGACCGTTCGTTGTAAATGTGATCTATTTATAGGTGCTCCTCTTGTAAATTTAAGACATGTAAGAGTTTGCGAACTGGAAGCCATGGTCTATTTGGTTCGATGATTTACCTCTTAAACATGGTGATTTTCCGGAGTTATGTTGAATTACCAGAGGGTAAGCAACGATTTTTTACAAAAGGTGTGGATTCACACCAACTCATGCTGGGCATGCCGCCTGTGAAATCCATGGCGTTGGTGAGCACTTGCATGGTTGTTTACAAGCCACAAGCCACTCACATTTGCGACCTCCGAAATCATGGATTTATCCACTGTGTGATATTTTACAGTCTCTGTTTCTCAATCATAGAAACCATTGACCCCCCCAAATTGGACGGGGTAAATCTAGTCATGAACAGATCGGTGGGTCCGTTGTTTGCTGATTGTTCAATAATGCTGGCAGTAAATCTTTGCCGTTTTCTTGGTCCGTTTTCGATCCGCTTACTAGTTTCCCTTTCCTCTTGGAAGGTATCACCATGGTGTCCCATGATTTTCTTTATGCAGCCATGCAGATTGGTTAAACATCCAGCAATTGTTTGGGTTCAAGTATTCCACTTCTACAATTTCCTAATATTTCCTATAAATTTTTATTTTGCTGGTCGAATCCACATTTTTGTTGACAATGTCACCATTTACCGCCATTCGTATAGATGTTTTTCCCATTAAGAATCACCATACATTGGGTAAAGTCCGAAACTTTACTAGTGAAATCACCATTTCTAGCTATATCCATAAACTGGCCATAGATTGGGGCAATCCACCATATTTTTATTCTTCAAATCAGATGCTTGCAGGATTTTGCAGGTAAAGTCAGCATTTTCATCCATTTTCCCTGGTTAGATCCAGCAATATCCAGCATCATCCAGCATTTTGGTTGCCGAAAAATCACCAAAACGTCCCGTTGATCCGCGTTCCGCGGGTCGGAGGCTGCGACCGATTTGCTCCGCCGCGGGGCGCTTGGACGCCTTGGGGGACGAAGAGGAGAATATTCGCATCATATTCCTTTTGGCTGGGGTTGGCTGGGGAATTTTTTAGCATATCATATCATTGTGATCTAATATAACTGCAATAGAGATGTCTTAGGATATATATATATAATATGATGTGTGTGTATATATATATATCCATGGACCCCAGTGTTTTCAGCTAATACGACATGTGATAAGCGTCCGGTCATCATGGCCAGCTAGAAGATCCCTGAACTAAATGGAGGTTTTGATGGGAGTTTTGATGGACAAATCTACAGACGGTCAATCTTCCATGCAAACTGTGAAATTACCAGAGGGTAAACCTGGAGGTGTTCAGATGTTTTAAGCATGATGATAGATGGATTTTAACCATCAACACATCAATAGAGGAATTTTAACTATCAAAACACAATCTATATATGGGACTATTTAAGCATCAAGACCATAAAAATAAGGGTTGGGTAGTAGCTTGACACTTTAATCTCTCGCCATAATTGAAGATAGACAGGTGAAATGACCATTTTCGTTGGATTTATCCATCAAACCCAGAGGTCTCACCGAGAAAATATGGGGAAGTCATGATATTTGAATCAAGCAACAAGTGATATATGATATATGTATACACCAACCAGAAGGACAAGAGGGCATCCAAGATGGGCAATTTTTTTTTTCCCCTTTCAGTTCATGACTTGCCCCTAAAAATCAACATGGAACCTCAACAAGAGGATTGTAAGACAAGTTTCCTGCTGCAAATGACATTTTTTTGCACTGTTCGTGTTAGTTTTCGGAGGTGGATTGGTCAATGAAAGGTGTTTGCTAATGGTTTGGTGTACATTGTACATGTATATATATATATGTTCTATCCGTATATTATATATATATCACATTGAAACATGTTACTGGTAATAGACCCATAAAAGTAGTTGTAGTCGAGCCAAGAAAAAATGGATATCCCTAGATGATTTATTTTCGGCGAGATCTATCCGACTATGGAACCGGGTTTTTTTACCTATAGCTGAACACTTAGCTAAGGGGATTTCAGATGGGTGGATGACTCTGCCAGAATGCAATGGGATTTTTTTTGTACACCACGTTTTTTTTGGGATATCTTCGGGATCTCCACGAAAAAATCACCACAATCGTTTGTAAGAACGGCATAGGGGATACACGACATGACACGGTGAAATCAGCGGCTGAAGCCAGTACGAAGAGAAAGCACGCCACAACGGAGGAACCACTCGACAAAAAAGGGAATAGATGGCATCAAAAGTTTGCGGATGCTGAAAGATAGGCTATGCCTTGAGGTGAAAGAATCCGAGAATATAAATTGTGTATGACCCAGGGGAAAATCTATAGGACACCATATTTGTTTGCCCATGATTTCTGGAAATTTCACCTAACATTTCCCTCAAACCCATTCGACGAGTAGCATTTTTGAAGATGTCAGAGCTTGTCGTCAAGCGCCAAGTGACATGACTAGGAGACCGGTTTGGGTGCACTGGCTTCTTCCATTGCTCCTGTCTCTTGGCACTCGTGTTTTGCCGATCCCAAGGATGGGTTGCAAGGCCCTAGGAACGCAAAGCCTTGAGGATCCCAGTTGTCAGGTTGTCAGCCATCAATTTCCCAGTGATTTAACGGTATCTTGGTAATGTTGTCGACTGATTAGTGTGAGGGCCCCCCCCCTAAACAATTTTAGTCTACTCAATAACTGACCATTTTTTTACGGCCCCCCCCCTCAACATTTTTTTTGCATATATATATATTATATTTAATTAATTTCAATTTACTTTCAATTGATTTTCAATTGATTTCAATTTATTTCAATTTACTTTCAATTGATTTCAATTTACTTTCAATTGATTTCAATTTACTTTCAATTGAAATCAATTTACTTTCAATTGATTTTCAATTGATTTTCAATTGATTTCAATTTACATTCAATTTACTTTCAAGGGTTTTGTTTTTTTTTTGACCCCAAAAGTTGTTTGGCACAATAGAGTGAGTACCATCCAAACATTCATATTATTGAGTAACTGAGCCACTCATGAGGTACCCCCTTGAAAAATTGTTTGGATGCTGTCTTTTAATAAGGGTTTAATACGGCATCTAATTATTTGGAAAACCTTGCATTTTAAAGCTTTAACACAAATATGGCTTTCTAAAGTAAATGGACCAGCTCTACTCAAAGAAAGGTGGAGAAGGTTTTGATTTTTTTCAACCCCAAAAGTTGTTGGGCACAATAGAGTACCATTCAAACATTCATATTATTGAGTAACTGAGCCACTCATGAGGTACCCCCTTGAAAAATTGTTTGGATGCTGTTTTTTAATAAGGGTTTAATAAGGCATCTAATTATTTGGAAAACCTTGCATTTTAAAGATTTAGCACACATATGGCTTTCTAAAGTTTAAATGGACCAGCTTTACTCAAAGAAAGGTGGAGAAGGTTTTTGATTTTTTTCAACCCCAAAAGTTGTTGGGCACAATAGAGTATCATTCAAACATTCATATTATTGAGTAACTGAGCTACTCATGAGGTACCCCCTTGAAAGATTGTCTGGATGCTGTTTTTTAATAAGGGTTTAATAAGGCATCTAATTATTTGGAAAACCTTGCATTTAAAAGCTTTAACACAAATATGGCTTTCTAAAGTAAATGGACCAGCTCTACTCAAAGAAAGGTGGAGAAGGTTTTTGATTTTTTTCAACCCCAAAAGTTGTTGGGCACAATAGAGTACCATTCAAACATTCATATTATTGAGTAACTGAGCTACTCATGAGGTACCCCCTTGAAAAATTGTTTGGATGCTGTTTTTAAATAATGGTTTAATAAGGCATCTAATTATTTGGAAAACCTTGCATTTTAAAGCTTTAACACAAATATGGCTTTCTAAAGTAAATGGACCAGCTCTACTCAAAGAAAGGTGGAGAAGGTTTTTTGATTTTTTTCAACCCCAAAAGTTGTTTGGCACAATAGAGTACAATCCAAACATTCATATTATTGAGTAACTGAGCCACTCATGAGGTACCCCCTTGAGAAAAATTGTTTGGATGCTGTTTTTTAATAAGGGTTTAATAAGGCATCTAATTATTTGGAAAACCTTGCATTTAAAAGCTTTAACACAAATATGGCTTTCTAAAGTAAATGGACCAGCTCTACTCAAAGAAAGGTGGAGAAGGTTTTTGATTTTTTTCAACCCCAAAAGTTGTTGGGCACAATAGAGTACCATTCAAACATTCATATTATTGAGTAACTGAGCTACTCATGAGGTACCCCCTTGAAAAATTGTTTGGATGCTGTTTTTTAATAATGGTTTAATAAGGCATCTAATTATTTGGAAAACCTTGCATTTTAAAGATTTAACACAAATATGGCTTTCTAAAGTAAATGGACCAGCTCTACTCAAAGAAAGGTGGAGAAGGTTTTGATTTTTTTCAACCCCAAAAGTTGTTGGGCACAATAGAGTACCATTCAAACATTCATATTATTGAGTAACTGAGCCACTCATGAGGTACCCCCTTGAAAAATTGTCTGGATGCTGTTTTTTAATAAGGGTTTAATAAGGCATCGAATTATTTGGAAACCTTGCATTTGAAAGCTTTAATATCAAAAAAAATGGAAAAACTGAAAAACATTTTTTTTGTTAATTTAAAAATACATTCAGAAAATAGGAAAATAATAAAACAAATGTGAATCAAAAAAAAACTGAAAAAATCTGAAAAACTTGCCACAATAGAGGCCCCCCCCCACAAACATCAAGGAACTGCATAAGGAGGAAAAAAATTGCCACAATAGAGTACCATGCTACTAATCGGGTGCCAACATTATTTTTGATGAAACCCAGGTTGAAGAGCTCAACTTGCCAAGATGTGAAGTCCGGATTTTCCCCAAGCTTCTTTTATTGATTATATATGAATATATATATATGAGATTATATGAGTATATATGATTATATCATATCCCATGATCTAACATGATATGTATATATAATGTATCTCTATCTATAGTTTTGGTATATCCCGAGAAATCGGGATTTCCCCCAAACCAGGCCATTTTTCTCCAGACATGGGGTCGTCCTTGCTGAAGGTGCCGAGCGTGATTTCTCCCAATAGTGCTCCACCCGGAGTGCGCGAGCCTCAGTCAAGGGGATTTAATCCCTGAAAAATGGGGAGAATTACTAATATATTTCAAATATCCTATGTTTCTAATAATTTAATAGGAACATCATCTGGCTCTCAATGCGATTTAACCAACAAAGATACGGGTTTAAAACCAACCACAGTGGGAATACAGTGAAGATAGTGGAATAGATAACGAACGGCGTGATATCGGTTTGTTCGGAAATGGGTACCCGGTAACCCCCCCCAAAAAAATTGAACACATATTACGGGGCAAATGAAAAACGATGATACCCTCTGCTTATTTAACATAGCCATGGTATAGATGGCCCATAGAAACTCAAGTTTACCTATTAAAAACTGTGATTTTCCATGGCAAACTGTTAGTCATAACCAGATGTTTTTTTTGGATTCTGGGGATGGGGATCGGTCATAGATCTTGAGCATTTGGCTGTTTCTTACCATTCACCGGACTCACTCCAAAGATATCCGCAAACTTTGGGAATCAATGGCGGCACCACTTCAGCAATTTTTAGTCATCAAAATTTTCACCAACTCCAACTCAGCCTATCCGCCTTGGTTCCCACTCAGCCTATCTTCATCCTTTGTGCTGCGGTTACCAAATGTTACCAAAGTAAGTGACTGGTTGGGCTGTTGGTGTTTGATCCTCTGAAGCTAGGGGAGATTTGCATCACATTGGGGGCTTGCCGGGGAGCCTGCTGCATGCCTGGTGGCATGCCTGGTGCGCAGGTGGAAAGCTGCAGACGTCAATAGAAATCATCGTTTACTACTGGGGAATCATCACCAGACCCAACAAAATTAAAGGTTGGGGATGGTTGGGGAAATTATTGATTGATCCAGGTTGCTGTTGTTCCAACTTCCATCCATATTTCCGTTTCTATCCATTTCTATCCATTTCATCTGAAAACATGTCAGCCGACTGTATTCAACACCTTAGGTCCCCTGGCAGCGACAGTTTGCGCAGACGCGATCTTGCATCAGGTGTGGCCAGTGGATAGCCGCCTGGGGTCATGGTTTTTTCTTGCATCCTGGGCCTGAGTCAATATTGTAGCAACTCGTAGAAGGGATAGAACCCTTGTGTCACCTTTTCTCTCTTGTGGGGGTTACTGCATATCTTGAACCCTTGTTGAGTAATTGAGGGGAATCATCCCAATGAATACAGCTTCCTGTTCAAAAGGGTGTCCCTTTTCAACAGACCCGGGGCTTTGTGAATCCTGGGTCAATGTTACAGCAAGCCTAAACTACATAGAAAAGTTGTACACCTGGAATTTATGAGGTGACATCCATAGCCTTTGGTAATCAACCTGGCACTGGACAATCCTCGACAAAGATCTCCAAAACAAAATGTAATGGATTTTATCAAGATAGCTGCAGGTTTCCCACTGCCATGTTTGATACACGATTGTGCACACCCCTTTCAAATAGGGACACGTTGGCATATCGGCCAAGTAGCGAATCTCACTAACCCTTTGTTAACTTGAGAGATCGGAGAGGTTTTTTAATTCTGCAGGCGCAGCAGGCTCTATTTAGCCACGGCCCAGATCCGAATCTGAGGGTCAAGACAAGTCTTGTAGATCATGCAACAGTTGATACCACCCGGTACCGAATCTTCACTAAGTAGTGTTTGTACAGCTGTAGAAGCACCATACGATGCATGTGGTTGTTGTCAATAATGCGATTGCCAAACATGAATGAAAGCGGAGTGGTCATATCCCTGCGGATAGAGGCCGTGGACCAATATATATATATACATTTATATATAATTATATGTATAATTATATATATATATATATGTATACAATGTGCACATACATACATATAGCACATAATACATAATATATATATATATGATTGCATGTGTGTTCATGTGTATATATATATATATGTATACATATATGCATGTGTAAGTGTATGTGTATTTGTATCTGTATATGTACAGACTGTACCGGTACATGTATATCCATGTGTATATGTGTATATATGTATATACATGTAGAAAAACAACACGTATCTACATGTAAATTAATTCTTATTGACTGTTGATTGCTGGTTGCCCATCATCGTCACCTCCTTGTTTTCGGTTGGACCATTCAGCCCAGATGGAATGGCAAATCTCTTCACGGTCAAGAACACGCAGCTTGCTCACATGGATACCTGAGGGTTGGCGAAGCCTTGAGATGATTCCTACTACTTGTTAATTCAACATGAAACTCCAAAAACTTGGTCTTGAAATCGATTTTCGTTTGGATCTTGGCATTTTTAGGTCCCATCTTAGATTGAGGGGGTGCAGTGGGGCTAAGATTCGACATGGGATTTCGCGTAATGGACGGATCAAAAAGATCTGCCATTTGCCAAGCCGGAATGGGGGATAGAACGATTTTGGCCATTCCTCCAGAGCGTCCAGAGTCAGCCTGATATCATGAAGCAGAGATGGCTATGAATTGATGTTCACCTTAAAGTAGAGGTTGACGCCAGCTCATTCCATACTCAAAGAACCTCAGATATTTGGGTTTGTCTGAAAATAGGGTACCCTACAATCCCATGGTTAATCATCATTTATCCATTAAAAACTTGTTCTTTTGGAGGTGATTCTTCGGAAACCAGCCACGTTTTCCTTGCTCCAAGTGAAGCGGCTCTCAGGTTCATCGAGTGTGAGGACAGGGGCATTTCGGGTCACTGGGGGCATGCGTGGGGGAGGTGCAATTTGAAATGAGGGAGGATCATGGAGGATCCATCCAGTCCAGATCCTCCTAGATCCCTCCTATCCAGAAATCCATTGATGGAGCGAACAATCTTGGTTTTTGCAGCCTAAATTTCCTATTTTTGTTTTTGTTGTTTCAATGGTTTTTTCCTCAACATACGCCTTTCAACATTTGAAAGACCAAGTGAAGTCAATCCAGCATCATATTGATAAACTCTGGTTGATTAATGGGAGCCCTACCAAAGCGACAAATTAAATGGTGTCCCTTTTCAACAGACCCGGGGCTTTGTGAATCCTGGGTCAATGTTACGGCAAGCCTAAACTACATAGAAAAGTTGTACACCTGGAATTTATGAGGTGACATCCATAGCCTTTGGTAATCAACCTGGCACTGGACAATCCTCGACAAAGATCTCCAAAACAAAATGTAATGGATTTTATCAAGATAGCTGCAGGTTTCCCACTGCCATGTTTGAGTACTGGATGTTATACTATTGGGAAAACAACCTATTTTTACTTTACATATCACATAGTGCAGGCACGATCGAACCAGACTTAGGATCCATGTTAGTAACTGGTCGTTTTTGGGACATCCATAGGAAATATAGGAACGGGCTTCCACAGAAAATCCCTGCAGCTATCCCCAGCCCCATCAGAATTCCGTCCTCAAAATACCCTCCAGCAAACTGACCCCAGGAGATGGAAAACATCCACCAGAAATGTGGATCATATTTTTCTGAATTGGGAAACTCGTGGCTTTTTCCATCTCCATTTGCCTTGTCAAAAAGCACAGGAAATGGATTTCTACAGTGGACTATATATATATACACACACATCTATGTATATATATATATATATACACGTACGTTCAATTGTTTCAATTGCAGTATGTGGTTGGTTTCATACCACCATTTTTGCTGGTTAATTTATCACAATTTATAGCAATTTATTTACAGCCTATTTTCGCATTTCAAAAAATGTAATTATCCAAGATGCAGAGGTAATCCTCACATTTTGTTGGTTAAATCACCATTTACAGCCATATCCGTATGAATGTTTCATTCAACATCGCCATATGCTGGGGGCAATTTTAAGTCCCAAATGGCCCAAATCCAGTATGTTGGTGAAGTCCCATTGGTCCCATCCCCCCATAAAAATCACTGGTTAAATCAGATGTCCATGTGAAGGTTTCCTAAGTCATAGGGGTACCCATCAATCATCCATGATTATGACTATTCCATCATTATTTCATGGATGGTTTCCTGAAATGGGGTATATTTTTCATGGGATTTCATCCAAATGTTCACGGGATTTTCATATTTTCCATGAAATAAACCATCCAACCATCCAGCTGGGGCACCTCCATGACTATGGACCCCCCCCCTCCCCCCGCCCAGGCCCCGAACGCAGGATCCCAGCGCCGAGGCAACCTCCCTGCGGGCGGTTCACACCGCCGCAGGACGTCTGGATACCATGTGGAGAGACGAGGAGGTGCCGTGGTCCGGTGATGTCCGGTGGTCCACTGTACCGTTCTGGTGCAGTTTTCACCTAGGATTTTATGGTGATATGTGGTGATCTAAGGGAAAACGTGTGGGGAGAACTATGGCACTATGGTGCTATTTTGCTAAGTGCTAATGATCCTTAAGCAAGTTTCAATGGGAATATATGGGGGAAAATATAGTCCAAGATAGTCCAAGATTTGGGTGGAAGAATTATAATTAATCCACCAATTGGGATAAGAATCTATAATTCTATAATCAATAATCACTAATGTTGGGAAAGCAATAGTAGACCATCCCGAATTTCACGATTTTATGGATGGTATAAACAATCATAATCAAAATATGGGTGGTTTATATTTTGTTCGGACTTGCGATCACCAGTTTTCTGGGAAGCAGTTGCAATCGATGGGATATATTTTTTTAAAAGTAAATGTCAGTGTCTGGGTTGTTGGTTCAGCTATGTAGATATAGAAACAGATAAAGTCCCAAAATGATTATGTAACATTATATATATACTGCATATGTATATATGTAATGCATATTAGGAGTGCGTACGTATATGTTGCAATATATATATAATGATATGTATAGTTAGATACCCTGTACATAACTCCCTATACGAAAAGAGTAGAGAAGCCGTTCGGAAGCTTGGTTTTGCCAACCCTCACCAGCAGGTTCTATTTATATAGTGAGTCCCAGTTTTTTCATGGACATGAGATTTTTAGAGGCTATGGGACACACCCAGTGATATTGCTCAGAGATGCACGCCGTGCTTATCATCCACGGTTTTCATGCACGAACTGCGTGGGTTTGGGGAGATGTTCGGGTGCATGAGCTTTTCACTTGGGTGACCATATCACTGTAAGTGGTTTCAAACTGTGGCTAGATGTGGCTAGTGAGTCCCTCAAATGGCGTATCCCGTCGTTCCGAAGTGGATTTTTTTCCTAATCGTAGTTAAGTAGCTGGATTGTTTCTATTCGATGTGGTCATCCAACTCGGTTATCCCAGTTATCCCTTCAGCTGGATCCACCAACAGCTTCCTAGTTCGGGTGATGAAAAATCCAACTGTCGCAGGACCGTTTTGACTGACCAGAGGCCCCGAATACGGTCGGGGCTTGGTGAATTTACCCAGCGATACTTTAACACTTGAATCTCTTGTGATACATAGGTTACTCTCTGCAAAATACGACTTGTTTGCAGGATTTTGCAGGGTATCCAAAGTCAGCCATATGAAAAACACGACACTTGACCTGGCAGAAACCATGAAAAACCATCCTGTGTTCATCCATTTTTGGGATACCCAGTCTGACTTGACCCATTTTTTTGACCAATTTTTTTTTGCTTACCTTTTTTGTTGACAAACTGATCACCCTGCCTATGGTGACCTGTCTGAATCCAGGCCGAAAGGCCGAATGCGATCTGGCCAACAGCTGGTGTTCAACAGACCCTGGTACCCTGTGGCCTTCGGCCCCTTCAGCTGGTTCCTGGTGCATTTTGGCAGATTTGAAAAACCAAACCCTGGCTGACCCTATCAAAGATGTTGATGCCTGGATCGAGGGAATCACCAAATCGGCATGTTTTTTCATGATGATTGTAGCTGATTTTCCTAGGCATTTGCTGAATTATGCTACAGACATGGGACCAGAGGGTGCCAGTTTGCGGCATTTTTTGAAGGTAAGCGTGTACCGAGGCTTTTAAGAGCTGCGAACTCTCTCAGATTTTTGGACTTCTCAAGCGACATTCACTGCTTCAGATAGTTTCTTGCTGTAAATCATATGAATGGTGGTTTCTCACAGATTCCAAAGACCGTCCAAACATGATGGTGATACTAGTGAGGAAACCAATGGTTTGGGGGTATCCCAATGTCAAGAAACAGATTAATAAATACTGTAATTCCCCTGTATTTTTAGTTATAATATGCCGAACGTGGGGTTCAAAACATGGGGTCATTATATCACAAACGGAGTTCAGTAAATCCGAAGAAATTGGCAACGCTGGTAAAACATGCCTCTGGTGTCCCGGCATTTAATAAGCAACTAAAACAGTTCGGATTTACATCATTATAATGATCCGTTTCAAAAGGGTATGAAACGACTCAAAAAAATGGACTTAAACAAAGCATGACAAATGGGGATGGGTCAATACCTATAGATACATTTTTAGTGGGATGAACATCCATTTACCAGCTATTTTGGGGTTCACTAGGTACCGGTTTTGACCCATCCCCAAATGAAGGCCATTGGTTTGTTTCATGTTTTACTCTTTTCTGGTCGCCACGAGGTGACAATAGTTGCCATTTCGTCTCGTGTAACACACTGTTGCCACTTGAGAAATGACAGAAATGGTGTATTGGAGCTGGCGTAGAGGAGCATTGGTCTGGCATTTTACACCATTCTATTAGTCTTTAAAAAAATATATTCCATAATAGAATATATATATATATTTTTTTTGGCTCGATGAATTGTGATATGACTATATATATATATTTGCTCTGAGTTATGACAGATTGTAAGCTGGAAATGTACTGTATATATATATAGGTTTCATAGTAGGGTCGTGGATTCGGAGAAAACCAGATGTCTACATTAAGCTCTTTATTTGGAGGGTGGGGCAGGGCGAACAGACAAAGCGCAATATATATATACACTGCGGATTGAACGCGCAATGGCGGAAATTTTCACATCAGCCACTCAGCCACTCAGCCACTCAGCCACTCTGAGTGACTGAGTGGCTGAGTGGCTGCTCCAGCGACTATGGCAGAGTGGCTGAGTGGCTGAGTGGCTGCTCCAGCCACTCTGGCGGAGTGAGTGGCTGCTCCTCCAGCCACTCTGGCAGAGTGGCTGAGTGGCTGCTCCAGCCACTCTGGCAGCGACTGTGGCAGAATGGCTGAGTGGCTGAGTGGCTGAGTGGCTGCTCCAGCCACTCTGGCAGAGTGGCAGAGTGTCTGAGTGGCTGCTCCAGCCACTTTGGCAGAGTGGCTGAGTGGCTGAGTGGCTGCGTCAGCCAATCTGGCAGAGTGGCTGAGTGGGCAGAGTGGCTGAGTGGCTGCATCAGCCACTCTGGCAGAGCGGCTGAGTGGCTGAGTGGCTGCGGCAGAGTCATCAATCAATGAAATGGACGGATCAAGTTTTAAACATTTCAATATCCAAGCCAAGTATATGACATTGACAGCAACTTGATTTACAAACATAACCCTGTAAACTTCAACTGCCATAATGCCATAGCTACATAACTGCAACGGATTGATTAAGAACAACCACATATACACTTTGAACCATAACCTGAAATCACTTAAAAAGAAAGAGAGTGGTGATGAACTCTACAAGTTCAGGATTGGAAACAACTATTACAACGACTATTTGGTGAGCAAAGAATGGCTATGGTGTGCTGTAACCAGAGCAACAGATTTCAATTTCAATAATGAATATTTTTTTCAAAAATGATAAAGCCGACGAAGATATGTTTAAGAATTTAACTATTTTAAAAACAAGGTTGAAGGTTACAAAGGACAAGACAGAAAAGGAGGAAGAGAAATAGTTGATGAATACATTGATGAACATGTTTGAAGATGTTCAAGGGTTGTTGTGCAAACTGTGGAGTTAAATTTAATCTTGATACCAGAGGTGGCAAATTGTCAAGTAGCTTTACGGCGCAGAGACTGTGCCATTCTATTGACAACTGCGAGGCTTATTGTTGCCACTGCAATTCTTCTTCACATTAGTTTTTTTTTTTCAAAAGAATAAACTTAATAAAATATTGATATGAGCAAGCAAGAAATCATAGGAAACATATATTTTTATAAAGCAGGGTTTGGTTCCAAAAACACTACTTTGAAGGATGCAAGAGAGAAAAACAAATCTATTACTATGAAAGATGTTGAAGATTTTTTTCAAAAAGAGTGTAGAGATAAAAATGAACCTGAGAGGCTATAACAGCTTTGTTGCTCCACATAACAATCATAGATACCAAGTTGATATATTCTTTATTTCCAAAAACAAATTAAAGGTAAAACAAAGATACAGAGCTGGATTAGTCTGTATTGATTGTTTGAGTAAGTATGCTGTCGTAGTCCCAGTAAGAAGGAAAGAGACAGGCAGTGTTATTCAAGGAACAAAGAAAGCGATAGAGAAGATGGGCAAGAAACCTGAAATCATATACACCGACGACGAGAAAGCTACAGCAAGTGGTGAATTCCAAGCATATGTAGAAAGCGAAAGCATTGAATTGTATAGGACAAGAGGCCACCCTGCTTTTGCCGAGCGTTTTATAAAAACCTTTAGAGACAAATTATGCAAAAGAGTTGAGAACGATGAAAAGAATAAAAACTCAAATCTACAATGGATAGACTACATAGATGAAATTATGTTAACTTACAATAATAAAGTTGTGCATTCCGCTACTGGTCAAACACCGTATAACGCCAGAGATAAAGACAATGAATTCAAGTCAAGATTAAACATTGCAATGAAAGCAAAGAAACAGAGGCTCTATCCTGAACTATCTGTGGGAGACAAAGTAAAAATCAAAAGGAAGAAAGCAACGACGGAGAAGGAGAGAACCTCACACTTTTTGAAAGGTGAGTATACAGTAGAGTCCATTGATGAAAAATTGAATCAAACATATTATACATTAGAAGGATACAATAGACCACTATTGAGGCATGAATTGCTGAACATATAAATATTACCATTTATATCCATTTATAGGAAATCTACTTAAAGGAATATAATCTATCTATCTATATATATATATATATATTAAATATATATTAGCGAAATGTCATTCAGTGATACAAGTAGTGAACGTGAAATCAATCAAGAAGAATACATCAAACAAAAAATCTTAAGCTGTAAATGTAGTGAATATGCAACAATAAAATGAATTATCAACAATAATTTTACCGATGGTATTGGTAATAAAAATTGTGAATATGTAGCCTGTAAAGTTGCTCAAATATAACGAGTCATTTTGATTCAATTGAAATTGATATTAACCCGTGTGACGATGATGATATTGATGAACGAATTCAAATATACGTTGATAATACTTTAGTGAATGAATTTCCAGATGATAAAATTAATTTAATATTAAATGAAAAAGAAATGATACATTATCAAGATTATGGACAAGGATTGAAACAATGTTTTAACAATTTATATTCTACTGTTGCATTCTGCATGTTAGACATGAATATTAATGATGCTGATTATATGGATAATAACTTTAATCATGAAACCTTTTTAGATGGTTTAAGAAAAATATTGTTGTATATCAAAGACAATGAACAGTTTATTGGAAATACAATTATTGACGAGAGTAAGATTGACAAAGTGTATGAAAGAATGCAACAAAGAATTTATATTTGAACCCCATAAATTTTCATATCAGATAATATGACATTTTATGATATAAGGAAATACACTTAAAATTAAAAGGATAATACCTTATAATAGTATGGAGAGTAGAAAGTGCACAAAGTGTACGAAAAACAAAAACGGTGACGAGTTCAATGGAATGAATAGAATGTGTATTGAATGCTTGGACAAACAAAAGGAGAGTAACAAAGTATATAATCAAAAGGAAGTATTCTGCGACATTTGCCAACGGAATGTGAAACAATGCAGGTTGTCCAAACATCTTAAAACCGACAGGCATACCAACAAGGAAAAACTCAAAAAGGAAGAAGAGAAAAAACAAAAATATATGGAGGAATACTTAAAAGATGATGAAACCAGAATTGCAAAATTGAAACAAATCTGGAAAACCATTACACCAAAAAACTTAAAAATACTTTAACCCCATAATTTTTCATATCATAATATATGAAAATTTATGATACGAACATAGGAATGTTAGACGTGGATGATTTAGATTTATGATCAAAGGAAGTTTAGGGGGAGAAACTTCCGTGTTACGGACTTTTAGAATGTCAGGGAAAGAGTTAGTCAAAGAAAGAGTTAGTGAGGGAAAGAGTTAGTCAAACAAAGAGGTAGTCAAAGAAACAGTTAGTCAGGGAAAGAGTTAGTCAAAGAAAGAGTTAGTGAGGGAAAGAGTTAGCAAAGGAACAGTTAGTCAAAGAAACAGTTAGTCAGGGAAAGAGTTAGTTAAAGAAAGAGTTAGTCAAAGAAAGAATTAGTCAAAGAAACAGTTAGTCAGGGAAAGAGTTAGTCAAAGAAAGAGTTAGTGAGGGAAAGAGTTAGCCAAAGAAAGAGTTAGTCAAACAAAGAGTTAGTCAAAGAAACAGTTAGTCAGGGAAAGAGTTAGTCAAAGAAAGAGTTAGTGAGGGAAAGAGTTAGCAAAGAAACAGTTAGTCAAAGAAAGAGTTATCAAAGAAACAGTTAGTCAGGGAAAGAGTTAGTCAAAGAAAGAGTTAGTCAAAGAAAGAGTCAAAGTTAGTCAAAGAAAGAGTGAGTTTAGTTAGTCAAAGTCAGTTAGTCAGGGAGTTAGTTAGTCAAAGAAAGAGTTAGTGAGGGAAAGAGTTAGTCAAAGAAAGAGTTAGTGAGGGGAAGAGTTAGTCAAAGAAAGAGTTAGTCAAACAAAGAGTTAGTCAAAGAAACAGATAGTCAGGGAAAGAGTTAGTCAAAGAAAGAGTTAGTGAGGGAAAGAGTTAGCAAAGAAACAGTTAGTCAGGGAAAGAGTTAGTCAAAGAAACAGTTAGTCAGGGAAAGAGTTAGTCAAAGAAAGAGTTAAAACTCTAGGATCGTTCCCTCACTGTAAATGGCATTGCAAGTGGTGCTGGTGGAGGAGTTGCCGATGGAGTTTTGGAGGAAGTCTCGCACGAAATGCGTTTTTGAGAGATAGCAGATGCACGAAACCCTATGTTTTTCCATACAAAGTGCGTCCCCGAACCTCGATGATCTACCTCTGCGGTGCGACGGGTGCGAGACGGTCTCGTGTGTGGTCGGATCATGCTCGGATCATGGGCGGATCATGGTCGGATCGGTTCCGCATTGTAAATGGGGTTTCAACTGTTTTTCGTGCATGTGTGGTCGACAGAATTCCATTGTGATTTGCAACTGTAGGATCGTTCCCGCATTGTAAATGGGGTTGCGAGTGGTGCTGGTGGATGAGTTGCTGATGGAATTCCATTGTGATTTGCAACTCTAGGATCGTTCCCTCACTGTAAATGGCATTGCAAGTGGTGCTGGTGGAGGAGTTGCCGATGGAGTTTTGGAGGAAGTCTCGCACGAAATGCGTTTTTGAGAGATAGCAGATGCACGAAAGCCTATGTTTTTCCATACAAAGTCCGTCCCAGAACCTCGATGATCTACCTCTGCGGTGCGACGGTTGCGAGACGGTCTCGTGTGTGGTCGGATCATTCTCGGATCATGCTCGGATCATTCTCGGATCGGTTCCGCATTGTAAATGGGGTTTCAACTGTGTTTCGTGTGGTCGACAGAATTCCATTGTGATTTGCAACTGTAGGATCGTTCCCGCATTGTAAATGGGGTTGCGAGTGGTGCTGGTGGATGAGTTGCCGATGGAATTCCATTGTGATTTGCAACTCTAGGATCGTTCCCTCACTGTAAATGGGATTGCAAGTGGTGCTGGTGGAGGAGTTGCCGATGGAGTTTTGAAGGAAGTCTCGCACGAAATGCGTTTTTGAGAGATAGCAGATGCACGAAAGCCTATGTTTTTCCATACAAAGTTCGTCCCCGAACCTCGATGATCTACCTCTGCGGTGCGACGGGTGCGAGACGGTCTCGTGTGTGGTCGGATCATGCTCGGATCATGCTCGGATCGTTCTCGGATCGGTTCCGCATTGTAAATGGGGTTTCAACTGTTTTTCGTGCATGTGTGGTCGACAGAATTCCATTGTGATTTGCAACTGTAGGATCGTTCCCGCAATGTAAATGGGGTTGCAAGTGGTGCTGGTGGATGAGTTGCCGATGGAATTCCATTGAGATTTGCAACTCTAGGATCGTTCCCTCACTGTAAATGGGATTGCAAGAGGTGCAAGTGGAGGAGTTGCCGATGGAGTTTTGGAGGAAGTCTCGCACGAAATGCGTTTTTGAGAGATAGCAGATGCACGAAACCCTATGTTTTTCCATACAAAGTGTGTCCCCGAACCTCGATGATCTACCTCTGCGGTGCGACGGGTGCGAGACGGTCTCGTGTGTGGTCGGATCATGGTCGGATATGGTCGGATCGGTTCCGCATTGTAAATGGGGTTTCAACTGCTTTTCGTGCATGTGTGGTCGACAGAATTCCATTGTGATTTGCAACTGTAGGATCGTTCCTGCATTGTAAATGGGGTTGCAAGTGGTGCTGGTGGATGAGTTGCCGATGGAATTCCATTGTGATTTGCAACTCTAGGATCGTTCCCTCACTGTAAATGGGATTGCAAGGTTGCTTCCTGCTTTGGCTGCATACGTAATACTATTGTCTTTTGCAGCTGGACTTCGTAAATCGTATTGGAGTGGCTGCATGAAGGCTGCCACAGTGATTTGTCAGCAGATTTTCTCCATTTTGGCGCTAGTGATTTTCCTTCTAAAAATCTTTTAAAAAGTGCTTCAAAATCGTCTTTTTTTCGCTCTGGCGTCGAGATCCGGTTTTGGAGCTACAATTTCTGACGCTGTTGCGCGTAGTTCTATTGTGTTTTGCAACTCAGTCTCTGCAGATCGCATTGTAATGGCTGCGTCAAGGTTGCTTCGTGCTGTGGCTGCATTTGTAATACTATTGTCTTTTGCAGCTGGACTTCGTAAATCGTATTGGAGTGGCTGCATGAAGGCTGCGACAGTGATTTGTCAGCAGATTTTCTCCATTTTGGCGCTAGTGATTTTCCTTCTAAAAATCCTTTTAAAAAGTGCTTCAAAATCGTCTTTTTTTCGCTCTGGCGTCGAGGTTTTGGAGCTACAATTTCTGACGCCGTTGCGCGTAGTTCTATTGTGTTTTGCAACTCAGTCTCTGCAGATCGCATTGTAATGGCTGCGTCAAGGTTGCTTCGTGCTGTGGCTGCATTTGTAATACTATTGTCTTTTGCAGCTCGACTTCGTAAATCGTATTGGAGTGGCTGCATGAAGGCTGCCACAGTGATTTGTCAGCAGATTTTCTCCATTTTGGCGCTAGTGATTTTCCTTCTAAAAATCCTTTTAAAAAGTGCTTCAAAATCGTCTTTTTTCGCTCTGGCGTCGAGATCCGGTTTTGGAGCTACAATTTCTGACGCCGTTGCGCGTAGTTCTATTGTGTTTTGCAACTCAGTCTCTGCAGATCGCATTGTAATGGCTGTGTCAAGGTTGCTTCGTGCTGTGGCTGCATTTGTCATACTATTGTCTTTTGCAGCTCGATCTCGTAAATCGTATTGGAGTGGCTGCATGAAGGCTGCGACATGGATTTGTTAGCAGATTTTCTCCATTGTGACCTTAGATACTATGACAAAGACTACTTTGACAATGACCGTTGTGGCTGTAACTGTAGTGACAATGAGTATTGTAACTGTTTGGACTGGCCCCTTTTTAGGTAATGACAGTGGGAAGTAAAGTGACGGCATTAGTGTCCCTGGTTGTGGCTTCAGTAGTAATGTTAGACGTCGGTCGGTTATGGCTCACAGAAACAGACATGATGTTTGTTGCCTACGCATGTGTTATGGGTAACAGAAACAGACATGATGTGTTTTTGGTACATATGCATTCGAGAAATGCCATTGCTAACACATGTTTCTGCTTCAAGTAATTGAGAAAGAATTGTTTTGGACATGTGAGCAACTTGTGGTTCCACTGTTCGTTCGGTGTTTTGGCCCGCGGACATGATTATTGTCTTAGATCATAAGGATGTGAATCTCACCATTATTCTTGTTTTAGAGCAGCAACTCGTAGTCTTCTCACAGGCCTTGCATGCGGGTATGCAGTTAGGTGCTGCCTGTGTGACACATGTTGTCTGTGAGGACAGGGTCGCACATGCCACTCTTGCAGAAGCCCAACGTGGTTTAAGTGATTAATTACCATTGTCCGATCCCTGTAGTTCACCACTACAACCACGTGGCCTCTCACAAGACACGCACGCGGGTATGCAGTTATGTGCTGCCTGTGTCGCACATGTTATCTTTGAGGATGGGACGCAGACGCCACGGTTGCACAAGCCAAGCGTAGTTTAAGTAATAAATTCCCATAGTCCGATCCCTGTAATTCACCACTATAACCACTTGACTTTGCACAGGCATTGGATGGCCATGTGTTGTGCATGACGTGCTGGTCGCTGATGGGTCAAGGACACCATCAGCGATTGGGATCGACTCTCGCTTGACTGCCAAGGGCTGGGTGTGCGTTGTTATGAACCGCATCCGAGTTTGAATTGCTGTCCTTCAGTAGATTCGCCTTTCATTTAGCCTTGCGAACCGCAGAATGCCTCTGTCACTTGCTTTTGGTTTATGTGTGCGTTGTTACGAACCGCACAAACAACCATGATCGTATTGCATACATGTGAAAAAACAAAGCTGTCATGGGAGCGAGTCAATGCAAGCTCTCACTGAGATCCTCTCAATGCCTTGTGCAGCATGGGTTGGAGTTTTGTGGTTTGTTGAATGTATGACTTTCTGGGCCATTTTTTTTTCAGACATCAGACCCAAAGCCCTATGATTTTCTCCATTTTGGCGCTAGTTTTTTTTGTTGCACGTAAGTTTAGAGCAGTTGGACGTGTGGGGCGTGAAGTGTGGAGTGTGAAGTTTAAGTGTGGAGTGCGAAGAGCGCAGTGTGAAGTGTGAAGTGTGAGGTTTGGAGTGTGAAGGAAGCAGTGAGAAGTGTGAAGTGTGGACTGTGAAGTGTGAAGTGTGAGTGAAGTGTGAGTGAAGTGTGGAGTGTGAAGTGCGAAGTGAGAAGTGTGAAGTGTGAAGTTTGGAGTGTGAAGTTTGGAGTGGGAAGGAAGCAGTGAGAAGTGAGAAGTGTGAAGTGTGGACTGTGAAGTGTGGAGTGTGAAGTGCGAAGTGAGAAGTGTGAAGTTAGGAGTGTGAAGGAAGCAGTGAGGAGTGTGAAGTGCGAAGTGAGAAGTGTGAAGTGTGAAGTTTGGAGTGTGAAGTGTGGAGTGTGAAGTGCGAAGTGAGAAGTGTGAAGTGTGAAGTTTGGCGTGTGAAGGAAGCAGTGAGAAGTGAGAAGTGTGAACTGTGGAGTGTGAAGTGTGAAGTGTGAAGTGCGAAGTGAGAAGTGTGGACTGTGAAGTGTGAAGTGTGGACTGTGAAGTGTGAAGTGTGAAGTGTGGACTGTGAAGTGTGAAGTGTGCAGTGTGAAGTGTGAAGTGTGAAGTGTGAGGTTTGGAGTGTGAAGGAAGCAGTGAGAAGTGAAAGTGTGGAGTGTGAAGTGTGGAGTGTGAAGTTTGAAGTTTGAAGTGCGAAGAGTGCAGTGTGCAGTGTGAGGTGTGGAGTGTCGAGGGAAGGACACGGTCGGGACAGGTTGTCTTTGAACTATAGGTCATTTATGTTTGGGAAACTTCCGCCGCCGGCTTGCCCGGGTCTATGTTAATTATTAGTTTATAATAATAAATTTTGATGAAATATTATGATGAAATTTTATGATATGAATTTATGTGATGATGGATGATGATGAAATGATGTGGGATGATGATGTATGAAATTATGTGGTTTTATTTTGTGTTGATACTGTGATGAAATGATATGAACTGTTGTGAAAATGAACTGTGGTAAATGATGAAATGATGGAGGTGGATGATATGACCTTAGGTGTGTTTGTGTCTAGCTATATCTATATAATATATATATATATTTATATGTAATTTCTTTAATAACATGCATATACTGTATGAAAACATTGGAACTATAGCCAAATGTCTCATTCCTTTCGCCATGATGATCCGCAGAGACCCACAGAGCGAACCCCTTTAACTCAAATGACTAATGACTTCTTTCTCACAACCCTTTAACACAGATGCTTGCCTGTTTGCCTAAGATTCCATTCAACCCATAAGAATATATGCCCCAGTGCCTGGATGAATAAAGGAAGGAACCCTAAATTAGCATAAAACCTCACTTGAGATACTACCCAGACCTAAGAAAAATTAGGTCTGGGTAATATTGCTTACACGCCAATGGCTCTCCAGCCACTCAGCCACTCAGTCACTCAGAGTGGCTGAGTGGCTAAGTGGCTACGTTAGCCACTCTGCCAGAGTGGCTAGACCAGCCACTCAGCCACTCAGCCACTCTGCCAGAGAGGCTGGACCAGCCACTCAGCCACTCAGCCGCTCTGGTAAGAGTGGCTGGACCAGCCACTCAGCCACTCAGTCACTCAGAGTGGCTGAGTGGCTGAGAGGCTGAGTGGCTGCGTCCGCCGCTCTGCCAGAGTGGCTAAGTGGCTGAGTGGCTGGTCCAGCCTCTCTGGCAGAGTGGCTGAGTGGCTGAGTGGCTGCTTCGATTTCGCGAGCCGTGTTGCACATCCACTCAAGTTTCAGATATACATCTATTATGATATGTAATGCAAATATAGTATCTTATGATATTCCTTCTCCATCCACCATCCACTGTAAGTGAGTGTTGAGTTTTCCCCCAGAGATCAATTTCCCTGAATGAGTTTGCAGCCATGGGCATAGTTTCCAGCCACGGCGAGTCTGACTTGTCGGTACCACCGGGCGGCGACACGGTCACACGCCGGGTTGACTGACAGACTCTTGAAGCAATTGTAGCTTATATTCATCCCCAGTGGTTGGTCGATTGATAACTGTAGACAGTAGACAGGTCACAGCTGAATTTCTGAAAAACCACAGCAACCACAGTTTCTACCTTCATCACTGGAGCGTTTCTTTTGAAAAAGGACGTGGGTTCGATGATTTCTTGTCATGCACCAACGATCCATATGGATGTGAATGTTCAATGATTAAATGAGGGCTAGAAATGAGGGTGAAACTTGAAGACCCAGAGATTTGGGTCATTTTCAGTACCATACTAACCACCATCCAATTCGTAGGCACTCAACGCAACGACCCATGCTGACCAATTCGGGGGTCAAACTTTTGTCATGGGCGTAAAATGAGGGAGATGACGAACATCCATTTAACATCTATAACTTCAAGCTGTTTAGGGGGGTGAACCCTCTACAAGCGAACCCTGGGTGAAATGCACGGTTTAAAGCAGGCATGGAGCCTAGCATCGTCGACCGCGAGCGCAGCTGACGATGCCATTCCAATGCAATGGTCACCATGTCACTCTTAGGTGGGAAGAAGATGCGGTGACTCTGAATATCTCTGCATGATCCTGGAGAATCTTACCATCTGGTTATTTAACATAGCCGTGGAAAATCACCATTTTTCATGGGTAAATCCACTATAAATGGGCCATCTATACCATGGCTATGTTAAATAACCAGAGAGTAGATGATCTTTAAAGATCTTAGAAGATCTTAGATGATCCTACGATATCCTGCACGTATTTCGTGCATATTTCAAAAAAAGCCAGTGAGTCGACTCCATGGGCGACACCTCTTTTTGTCTGGCCGACGAAAGTTGAAGCCGTGCCTTGTCATGTCAGATTAGGACCATTGCCATAACTTTCAAGTTGAAGTGCTCGACATGGTGACCACAATTCCACGGATTTGAAGTTTGCATTTGCCGGGCTTAGGCCGTTCATAAGGCTGGTGTCCTCTCGGTCCAGTTTCTGACACGTCTTTGAAGACAAGGGGCATGTGCAGCCTTCTGGGTCTGGGGGTTTAATTTAGACTTAGTATGACTTAGTCATACTTAATCTACACCAAAAAGTTGCTGGCGGTTGCTATCAGCATGGGTCAACCTGCAGCCAGCTTGAAAAGGTGTATGTGACCAGAGGTTGTGCGGCCAGGTCCAAGCAATGCTGCTCTATCACTCCCTGGAAAATGGAACCCACATGGAACCCACCAATTGCTGACCAGCAAATCGGTTGTTTCGTAATTCGAGCCATAGCCATTGTGTTTGCATAGTATTCCTAGCACCCTGGAGGGACGTTGAGGATTCATTGCCCAAACATTGGCATCCTCAAGAACAGTTCTTACATCCTATCCGTATGTCCTTCCCACAGCGCCCTTTTTTTTCCAGCAACAGATGGGCACCATCCCAAGTTGGTGAGGGGCTCAATGTTATCACCAAGTTACCACCAAGCTATGATAGACGGAATATCTCAAGTATCCACAGGTGTCAGTGGCCCCATTGTTGAGCTTATTTGCTGTTCCTGGACTCAGAAGAGGACACCAGACCCGGCGCTAGAAGCTGGTAATGTCGAAAAGGCTACGCATTGCATGGGAAGCTGCATGAGTCATACCATTGCAGTGGATGGTTTGAGTGGTAGGTCACACAAATAGGCACTGAGCAGATTCAGCAAGAATCCCGTCCCCCAATCTTGAATAACTCCATGTTACAGATTCATCAATTAATTGGCAGGGTTTTGTTTGTTGGGTATATCTTTTTCGGGGAAGGGATTGGCAATGCCAGAAAATTGGTTTAATGCGGTACAGCCAGCAGCGCTTTGCTCCAATTTGGGATGGTCGAGATCCAAGCCATTTCTGATAAGTCATTGGGGGTCGTTGATGACAAAATTATACCACAAGATCCGCAATTATCCAGAATTATCCGGCATAATTATGTACTGTATACATCTGTATACTTATTATCACATGGTGATCTCCAACTATTTCAGGGTTGCTCGAACCTATTGTGAATCATAGCAACAAGGCAGAGACATGGGTCATTTTAATTCATTTTACCTCTTTATTTTCCCAGGTTTCAGCCCTTATAAATCCTTGCTGGCAAAGAAATAGCCCTGTCTATTATATAGATCATTGTCCTGCATTGGTACTGCTGTAGTGACACCCATATGGTCACCCATCAATACTCCAAGTCGCGCCAAGGCGAAGCATGTTGGTACTTTGAACGCAGAGCGCAAGGGCAAGGTTCGCCCCACTGCAGTGTTCAGAACATTTCGAAATCTCTTTGGAGGATTGTAGGATTGACATTTCATTTTTTGGCAGGGAGGAAATGGGGATTTATATGGATTTATTCAAAAAAATTGGCCGGGGAGAAGCGAAAAGTACCATGATTGATCTATTCCAATCTCAACAGATCTGCAACTGATTCGATCTGGGGACATCAATGGAACTGGGATAATCATGGATAAGCCCACTTGGGGGACTTACTAGCCAGGGTTCTTGGTCACTTGCAGGTCACTTCCTATTTGTTTGTGCTTTACGAAGACAGCCTGAAGCTTAGCTGATCTGATCAGCACTGCTGCCACAGGGATTATTCCGTGGGGCAACCGTGGCAACCCTTGTTCCACTTCCTTGCTGTTTCAGGTAAAGAATGAATGGTTGCTAAATGGGCGCGCCATGAAAACTACATCCTGAATTGCAGTCTACGGATCTCTCATGATTCGTCCCAAAACGGGTACGGTATCCCATTATCAAATGGTTTGTTTTACTATTTGTTTTTTGCGATGAATTGGGGTGTCCCCATTTCTGTACACGCCCTCACCCACATATCATCGTGTTGGTTACATATGCCATTATACACCCATTATTATGGCTTCTTCCCAACATATTCCTGAAGAAGTCGCCACTGAATAGTGGTTAAATCCCCATTGCCAGTGGAACCCAAGTCGCAAGTGGACAATCACCCGTGTACAGCGCGCGTATATCCTGATGATAGGTTTGCTTCAGCTATGACAAGTTATTACCGACTTACTTATTGGGATACAGGTCCAAGTAGCAGAGAAAGAGCGATAGAATTCTGAGAATATATCCAGATATGATATATATATACTTGTAGGTGGGGATTATTATGAATTATGAATTTCTTTTCCCGGTCAACTCCCACGTAGGCACCACCACTTCTGAGCCAATCCCCTGCATATAGTGTTGTACAGTTGTCAACTCCCCGGGCCCCAACCAAGAGGTAAGTGATCAAAATATGCTATGCCAATGTATCCCAGACCGGCCCAAACCATCCCAAACCGGTTTTTCCATGGTTTTTCCCTACATTTTTCTGTGGTTTGCAATCCATTGATTGGTTTTCCATGGTTTTTCCCTACATTTTCCATGGTTTTTCCATAGTCTCTACATGTCTCTAGCCACTAAGTCAGTGGATTTTCCGAGGCTTGGATCGTCACGATAGCGAAGACGACTTCCGGAGTGGCCAGGTGGGCGGAGGGTTTACATAGCACACCTTTATATTGTATAGATAGGATATCAGGAGAGGATAGTTTTGAAATATTTTACTGCAGATAATTATTAGAATTAGATACGACTAAGTGACTCAAACATGGTGATATTGGGGATGGTTCGTGATATGGTTCAAGTTTATCTCATGATCTTTCTTTGATTTAGGATCGTTCAGGACCTCATTGGAGGTCGTTGTCGGCAACATGAAAATCCTACGCGGCCACTACCTTCACCATTGGCGAATGTGAATTTGTGAAGCATTTAACAAGTTGGACTATGTTTCAATAGCATTTGTGATCAATTCTCAACATGATACAGTCTTTCTTCAGCCCTTTCATGCCACCTACCACCTGACTTGGGGACCCCAAGTTATGAATAAATTCCAACATCTTAAAACCAGGGCGTAGTTTGGGTGTTTCAATATATATTGTTATATATACTGTATATATGTATATAATAGCAGGATGGGATTAGCAGGTGATATTTGCATATGTTTACTTGCTCGATGTTTGATATCATATATAGATATATACACGTATATATAATATTATATAATCATATATAACTATATATACAATAAGAATCTGGGAGGTTATGGCAAGTCATTTATCTTCTAATTTTGGGGGGTCCCAAAACTACTGGACCTCAACTTACCACACATTTTCGGTGGGTACAGAATTTGTCATGTTGAGCCCTAAGCCATCCAGGACAAGCAAGAACCATAGCCATACACCCCATACATTGATGATGCTTGATCCATCTGTGATTAGTGGGTGAATTAAAGGCAAAATTCACAGGAGCCTCCTGAATTTGGCATTATCTGGCAATGAAAGTTACCATCAACACAATATAAAACATACTAAACACATGTTAAAGTCAAGCTTTCCTGTAGGTTTTCCCTCCAAACAGTGAAACTTTGGCCAGGAGCCGCGGGGTTCACAGCTCCTCTCGGCCGTCGAGCGGCTCACAGTCACTCGGAGAAGCCAACTAAATGATGGGCGTTGCACATGATTGTTTATAGCATTCTGCTATATATTGAAGACATACATAATATATATATATATATGTACATGATATGTATAATTATGAGATATACAATATATACTATGTGTAATTAATACATATATCAATTACAAGGAATGAAGATGCACGCATGTATATATATATAAGTATATAGGTATATGATATATACATGCTACACGTCACATACTATGCATATCCTATGCAAGCATATCTCTATATATATACATTGTGATACAAGACATGTCATATAGGTATGGGTCAATATTTTATCGAAGCCGATATATTATTGTTATCTGTAAATCACGGTGGGCAGGAAAGCCAATGGACAAAGATAAACAGAAATGGTGTAAAATCAGTGTGGAGTGTTTAGCCATTGATGTTGTGGATCTATCACTGTCGTTGGGGAAACTGATCGCCTGGCGATTTTTTTTGTGTGGATTCAAAGCTCCAGAATTCGCGGATGGACATCAGCCCCTCAAGATGGCAATTTTGGACAGGAACATTCTTGTCCAAGCCAATCTCTTGCTGTGTTCATCTTTTTTTATATCTTGGATCTCTATTACATCTATTACTCTCTATCCTACAATAGATTTCAGGAACATATATCATATTCACTGATACCTTCCGGTATTTAAACTTAAACGTGGCAATAGGAAATCCCCTATATATAATGGAGGTTTATAGCTGGGAAATCCATCTATAAATGTGGGATTTCCCATTGCCATCTTTGATGACCGGAGGGTATGTTTGTTTGCTGAGGTCAAGGACAACCGATTCATCATTGAAGTGAGGCACCCGAGCCGCCTGGGGTAAAGAATGGGAGGTCTACATTTAAGAATTACTATTCGAATTATGGAAAAATGGCAAAATTGTGATTTTACAAATCATGAAAATTTGGAGGCCCGCTGAAAACTCAGATGCCGGACTCTTCTCTGACTCCTTGGAATGACTGGTGCTCCGAAGCCACGATCTCATCTTCCGCTGCTGGGTCAGGGATCAGAAGAAACCCCTGGAGCTTTTTCTGGACGACGCCAAGGCCCCTGCAGATGGTATGGCCTAGTTTTTGGATGTTTTTGGAATGTTTTCCGAGTTGGGCTCTGCTGGCAAACAACAAAAAGTCTGGATGAAAATTGAGAAATCTCTGAGATGTTTGTTTGCTGCTTACCCTAGGGACTCACCTCCGCCTTCAGGAGTTCAAGCAGTGGACGCAAGCCTTTCAACAGGTTCTTGCAAAGAGCCTGGGAGTGCCTGGGTTGAGTCTGGGGGATACCATGGCTGGAGATGGTCATAACATCGCCGTCACAACGCCGTCATACAGTATGTATACATGATGGTCATTGATGGTCACTATGGAGCACGATGGTTAGAAGGAATCATCTCAAATGAAGACATATTTCAGGTTGGTGAATTATTACATAAGTCAGCCAGATATTATTTGTTGATATTTGTTGCTACTATGGCTTTGCACTCTGGGATGATCCCGTCCCCGAATTTTGGGGCCCGCTGGCTCTCTGAGGCCAACTTTGTGAAAGGCCTGACCAGACTTGAGGGTTTTGTGCTTCATCATCCATGGCAGCCAAGGTCAAATATTTCAGGCTTTTATCCCATGGGGGTTCACCTTGGCTTAGCTTCTAATGTGGTTGCTGTGACCTTGATATCAACCAGATTCCTTGATGCAGTAGGCTTCTGTTTGGGGAGCTCCCCATGTTGATTCTCTTGCAATATTGTTTGATACTTGTAATAGAGAGCAACTTGATCTGTATGTAGACTTAAACAAGTCAATCAAAGCCAGACAACGGTTTTGTGGACTTTGGTTGCCTCCGCAACCTGCGTCAGCAAAACATTGCCAGTGACAAGTGACAAGTGTGCATCCATGAGGTTCATGAGATCTCCAACAGTGCAGAAATGAGATGGTGCCTGCCAGCTCTCAAATTTGACACCCATCCATGGCGGGTTTCCCCTATCCCCACAGGCCCTGACAGTGGCCACGCCAGTGCCAGTGTGAGTGGTGTGGGAGCATAGGTGAAGTCCAGTGAAGGCGACGATGTTTTGGTGTTATTAATTAGGGTACCTGGGTACCCCAGGAAAGCTCATGGGAAAACGCGGGGAAAAATATAAGGTTGTTTCCCAAGTCTAAGATGTTTTTTTTTTGGACACATCCTTTTGGCTTTGTGTCAAAAACAGTGAGACCTCAGTTCATGACCATTTGAATGGGTAATATGATGATAAATCACGGGATGGAATGGGGTTCAATCTTGAGAAAACTCCCCATACAGCATCGCTGTAGCCTGGATCCACAGCACTGCCGCCTTTTACATGTTAGTATATGTTTGATGTTTAGTACATGCACGTATTTGCCACTACAATTTCGTTTTCGCTTCAAACGCTTGTATATATATATATATATGTAGATACTGCATAGGGTTTCCCCAGGGTTTATCTAGGATTTCATTTAAGAGTTGTTTTTTGTTTGTTAAACCACGGTTTTAATAAGCTTTTAATTTCAAGGCTTACTTAGGGTTTCATGTCAGATTTAGGTTTTGGGGTTTAGGGTTTTGTGTTTTGGAAACAAGGCTCGTGGCCATTCGGTCATCCCAAAATGCATAAAACACTGGCCTTGCCCAGTCAAAGCGCACTTTGGCGGGCAGCACCCCGTCCTGGCGGTAACATAAATTACATATGATATAACAGTATATACATATATAACATAACATTATATCATATACGTGACGTTACATTAATGTTACATTATGTTACATTACGATACATTACACTACATTGCAATCTAATATATATATATACATATATATTACATGCTTATACATTACGGAACATAGCATAACATTCCATTCCATGTCGTTCCATTCCATTGCATTGCATTACATTGCACTACATTACATTGCATTGCTTTACATTACATTGCATTACATTGCATGAGGTCGCGTTGCAACACATAACATTTCATGACATTACATAAAAACTCAATAACGCAACATGACCCAACATGACCTTACATTACCGTACATGACATTACATAAGGTTGCATAACATTACATAACATTACATTACCCATAGGATCCATGTATGGTATATATGCTAACATTTGGGGTATATTGATGGTAAATGTTACCATATATAGCATACATAGATCCTATGGGTTACATTAGATCATCATTACACTACGTTACACACCCACACACCCACACTACGAAGATCTTCCGAGGTACAACCACACCTGGAGTCGCTCTTCCTCGCGTTGCTGAGCCACCGGGAAATCCCAACAAATGCGGCAGAGTGGCCCAATATCAGACCCTACTGGCAGAATGGGATGAATTTTCTACTATTAATATATATATATAATACCATGAAATACCATTAAGACATACACTTAAATGTTTTTGAACAAAGGATTGAATGACATAAAAAAACAAAAAAAACACAAAACTAGAACACTTTTTTTTTGCACCTCTAAAAATGGACAGAAAATAGCTTATGACCACAGCATTCTTGTTTTTAAGCAACCTTTGATGTGTCGCTGAGAATCCCGATCCATGCCAGGTTGGGCATGCGGTGCTCTGCCGGGGGACCTAAAAGCTGGACGATCTAAGTCTCGCTTGCATCGCCAATGATATTCATGGAAAAGTTGAGGGCACATTCTGGACAGAATCTAGCATGTTTTCAATCCATCGCTTTGCTACCAACAATTGGTTTCAGGATTTTCTTGTTAGACTTGGGGATAATCTAAATGAGTCCTATGAGTCATATGGGCCCAACTGTCTTCTATTTGGGAATAATGGAATAGTTCAAGATTGGGTAACCCCCAAAAGTATCCAAAAGTCATGGGATGGTTGGTGCGATGCCCGCTGATAAACACACCTGGCAGTTGAAAATCCTTGTTTTCATATGTGTTCATGAGGTTTAGAACTGATTGGACATTTTCCAGCAAGCCATGGAGCTGGGCGTAAGTTAACTCCCTTTCCATCCGCAATCAAAGCCGCATGGCCGGAACTTCCCTGTTGGTCGAGGTGAAGGCGAGTTGATGGTGAAGAAAAAAAACAAAGAGGAGCCCAGGCGGTCCAATATTGGAGTAATTGCCAAGCCACAAATGTGGATGGTGAGGCGACAAAAGTTGAGATTTGGCTATCACTTTTAGACTCAACATCAGGATTCAAGTATAACTATAAAAGGGAACATCAGAACGATGATTGGGAATCAAGAAACGCGTTTACGTGGTGTTTTGACACCCAAAAAACAGGGGATTGCACGAACCGAAATTATGATTTCAACCGCAACACTTTGACGATTGACGCAAAACATGAGCAAATTTGCGATCGGGGGTCTTGACTTTTTACCCAGGAAAGGACGCTTCGATATGTTCCGTTGTTTTCGTATTGCTCTAAAAGAAGCGTGAAGACAATCTGCTCAACAGAGATTGCAGTTCTTTTCTAAATGATGCGGTTTCTCTTGCCGAGCGAAAACGCTTCCCGTGTGAACTTCTTGTTAGAGCACACACACAGTTTGTGTATACTGTATTAGTTTTTGGTCCCCTGCTGCCAAACCCATAGAATCCATGTATGCTATATATGGTAACATTTATCCCATCAATATACCCCCTTTATGTTAGCATATATACCAGCACCATGGATCCGTCATGGGAAATGGAATGACCCTAAACCCCAAGTCATGTCCCAGCGCCCTTTCTGTTCGAGGTACTGTGTCCTGCGCACGGATTACTTTCAGTGCTCCCTCCGATTGGCAGCTGGGTGATCTGTTTGGGCACAGCCTTGGGCACCCATAATTGGTTCCCTTACGTTTCAAAAAAATCTAAAAATATGACTTAATATGACTTAATATTGACAAATGGAATGGAACCACAGAGTTGTATACATTTGTCACTTGATCGTGTTTTGGTGCCGAAACATGCAGCATTTTTAATATTGAGCAATGGACAATGGATAAATATTTATCCCTTCCCCCTTCCTATTAACCATCCCCAGAAACCAACTGCCAAAAGATGGGATAAATTTCATCAACCTTCTGTCATCATCTGTCATCCAGTTCGCCGAACTGTTTGGAGGTACTTTCTGACCGAGGCCGACTACAGAGCAGGTGGGAGCTTTTCTTCCGAAAAGATCTAGTCGTCTGGCAAGCAATCACCAAAAATTAAGCTGACACTTGTAAAATCCCTGGCTTTTTCTGCTCTCGGGGCGGCGGTTTCCAGTCGCAAACTCATTTTCCCCACAAGTTTTCGGATTCAAAGTGGGAGTTTTGAGAGGTGTACTGCGGGGTTCAGTGGAAAGTGATCTTGGATTATTGTGACCCACTAGGGGAAGCCGAACTAGGAAGATCAAAGCGTTGGCCTATTCCACGGTTTCAGGCTGGTGAACCATCCATCGGTTCGAAATCAAGGTCTCATATTTGAACCCTCTGGTTCTTCCAATCACCTGAAATAAGTCCGCTCAGAAAACCGTGGTATATTATATTATACAATACGTAATATATATTTCGAATGTTTTAGATTGAACCAAACCAGAAATGGTCCTCCGTCTGACTCTTGGTTCATGGGTCTGGTTGTCTTCTGGATCAGCATCACATGTACTAGCAAACTTGCTGTTTATGGACCGTTTTTTCCCGCGATCAGGTGTGATAACAGCCAGATGGCATGGCAAGGAAATCTATAATAGTGATCCACATTAGGGTCAAAAGTTGGATAGCTATGAGGCCCAAGCCTCCCCGGGGCGTAGCTGGAAAAGCATCTACAGCTGCTAACCGATTGGCGCCATGGATTTGAAGTCTCCATTTCTGTACACACTGGATGTGACCAAGAAGTATGCCTGTAGCGATCACATTTGTCCATGCGTTGACTTACACACATGCCATGTAGAACGGTATGGCCAAGTTGTCATGAGCAATGCCTATGTGTTGGTGAATGTCAAAGTTTTGCGTGAAGGAACAGCTCACCAGTCTGGGTTTGGAAACATGACTTTCGGTGTGAGAAGGTGCGCTCATGATATCGACCTTTCCTTCCAAGTGAGAATGTCAATGAACCAATGGGACCATGTTTGTTCCAAGAACATGGACTTCATTGTCTACCAAGGTGTCTTGAAGGGTTTTGAGCTTGATGTCAGATCGAAACCATCCGGGGTATTGACCACCCCTGGAAATCGCATTCAAGAAGGTGTCAATGGAGAGTTCACAACATGTGAGTGGTATGCTGGTGGCTTTTCGGGTTGGTCTCATGCTCTTAGGCGCCTGTGCCAGCTTGGCTACAAGTTCACCCATAAAATTGCCTTGGACATAGACCCAGTCGCAGCCCAGACGTATATGAACACACACTTGTTCCAAAACATGTGTGGACCAGATGTCTTCAGATGGGATGAGGAAGAACTTCCAAATCACCTGTTCATCCAGGGAGATGCACGCGTTGGCAGTTGGCACCATTTACTTGGGACGACTGCTTTTGATATCATGTTGCTGTCACCACCATGTCCGGCTTTCTCCATGGCTAGTTCATGGCAGGGCTTGATGAAAGAAGATGGCAGACTCACTTTGGAAGTTTGGGGAATGGCCAATTTGTTGAAACCCAAGATCATGGCAATGGAGATGGTAGCAGGGATGCGCAACCATGAGCACTGGAGACTGATCCGTGATGTGATTGAATGGAGTGGTTACTCCATTAGGTCGTCCTCTGTTGTCAATCTCTTGGAACAAGCACCGCAAAACCGTGAAAGACTTTTGCTGATTGCCACATTGGATGGAGTTGAGTTCTTTCCTCATAGGATTGTCCCTTGGCCTGCAGTCGTCCGTCCTACCTTGGAAACATTTGATTGCATTCTGAAACTGGATGAACCGTGGTTGTCTCAGGTGAAACTTGATGCTTTCACACTTGGGGTCTACATGGACCCTGCGATGTTGCCCAAGTCAGTGAACCAAAGAAACCAGCGGGGAAAAAAGACCAAGTTGGATGTTGAGCAATACCGCATCAAGTTTATCCAGGGAACCTTTGGATGTGTAATGAGCAATTATGGTTTTGGACACCTGCTCCCCCAAATCAGCCTGAATACCTTTGGTCTCTATGGCACGCTTTTTGCATCAGCAGAGGCACTGAGATTTCTTGCTGTCCCGGAACTTGCAATGCTGATGGCCCCTTTGATGCCAGTGTGGATGCCGGAAGATCATCGGTCAGCAGTGAAAATGATTGGCAACGGAATATCCTGTCCGCATGCACTGGTGGTCCTGGTGAATTGTCTTGGTCTCCTCACTGACTTGTCAGGTGTTGAAGCTCAGGAACTCTTCTGTGAAGCCATGAAAAGCCGACTAGTTGCATCGTCCATCAAAATTGAAAGAAAATTGAATGGTTTCCTTTTCAGCCGTGATGGAGAAACATGCAGACCCACCATGATGATGCATGCGACATGCCTTGTCACGGTACGATCACCAACTGATGCTTTCCAGTTCCATGCTGAGGCAGGGGTGTGTCTTGTTGATGCATTGAAGACTTTGACAGGTGACTCCATGCCGAATCATGTCTTTTTGATGCCTGGTGGTATGCTTGACTCCAGAGTTACTTTGCCAACATGCTTTCAGGCAGATGACAGTGATGTCTTTCTGTATGCTGAAGTACCCAGTGCCTTGCGTGTGCATCCGTCTGCATTCCAGCTTTCCGAAAACATGGGTTCATGCATTGCCGTCCTCACAGGAAAAGGAAATGTGGTCCTGAAACGTGACCATGGGATGACAGTTGCCGATGTTCTCATGACGCTGAACCATTGCATGGAAATCCGATGCACATTCCTTACGGGTTTGCTCTGCGATAAGCATTTTGAAGAGAGACTCTGCCCGAATGTGGTTCTGGGCAGAGACTACCTGAGTGAATCAGACAATCTTCATAAAAAAACTAACGTGGATGTTGGTAAACGTGGTGGTGTCCCCGCTGCCAGACATCATGAAAAATCAGGAAACTCCAGAAAACTTTCTGGACCCTCTGTGTTTGGTTTAAAGCATGAAATCACCTGACGGTGTTGTTGAAAGGACTGGCTGGCAGGAAATTGAATTGAAGGTCAAATGCCCACTACTCCACCAAACTGGCCTTTGTTGATGGCTGAAACTCTAGATTTCATTAGATTTCATGTGTGCAGAGTTCTGGCCCAAGATGAGCTGATGCGCTGGTCCTCTCATGAAAGAAGCAGCGAAAGCAAAGCACTTCAAGGTGGGAGCTGTGATTTGGCATGCTGCATTTTCCTTTTGCTGGTCTTTATTGATCTTTCTGCAATTCGATAGGCTTGTAGAATCAGGAGTATGGGCTGTATCAGGTTCGCACCCACGTTGGGATTTTGTATCGGTGGTCGCAGGTTGGAATACCGGGCCACTACGACCTGAAGAAGTTAGAGCAGACAGTGAAAGCTGCTTTGGCTGCTCGTCAGTGCAGCGTCAGTGCTGCAAGCTTTTCGGAAGGCTCCTTGATCCTCCGGTATGGGGGCGCGGTGACAGCTGGAGCGGCAAGGCGCTGGGCAGACCGGGTGGTGACACTGGTTACACTGGAGAGGAAAGCAACTCCAGAGGCATCAGAGGTGCCCAACTCAAGGCTAAAAAGAAGTATAGATTGATGCATCAGGTGCCCAACTGCGGGCAGGAAACCAACTCCAGGCATCAGAGGTGTCCAACTCGAGGCATCAAGGAAACCCAACTCGAGGCATGCTAGATGCCCAACTCCAGGCATGAGAGGTGCCCAACTCGAGGCATCAAACGCGCCCAACTCAAAACATGACAGGTGACCAACTCGAGGCATGAGAGGTGCCCAACTCGAGGCATCAAAGGTGGGTGCCCAGCTCGAGGCTTCAAAGGCGCCCAAGTCGAAGCATGAGAGGTGCCCAACTCGAAGCATCAAAGGTCCCCAACTCGAGGCATGAGAGGCGCCCAACTCGAGGCATGAGAGATGCCCAACTCCAGGCATCAACGATGCCCAACTGGAGGCAGGACAGATGCCCAACTCGAGGTGCCGAAGTGGAAGTGGAAGCATCGAAGGTGCCCAACTGGAGAGGAAAGCAACTCCAGAGGCATCAGAGGTGCCCAACTCAAGGCTAAAAAGAAGTATAGATTGATGCATCAGGTGCCCAACTGCGGGCAGGAAACCAACTCCAGGCATCAGAGGTGTCCAACTCGAGGCATCAAGGAAACCCAATAACTCGAGGCATGCTAGATCCCCAACTCCAGGCATGAGAGGTGCACAACTCGAGGCATCAAACGCGCCCAACTCAAAACATGATAGGTGACCAACTCGAGGCATGAGAGGTGCCCAACTCGAGGCATCAAAGGCGGGTGCCCAGCTCGAGGCTTCAAAGGTGCCCAAGTCCAAGCATGAGAGGTGCCCAACTCGAAGCATCAAAGGTCCCCAACTCGAGGCATGAGAGGCGCCCAACTCGAGGCATGAGAGATGCCCAACTCCAGGCATCAACGATGCCCAACTGGAGGCAGGACAGGTGCCCAACTCGAGGTGCAGAAGTGGAAGTGGAAGCATCGAAGGTGCCCAACTGGAGAGGAAAGCAACTCCAGAGGCATCAGAGGTGCCCAACTCAAGGCTAAAAAGAAGTATAGATTGATGCATCAGGTGCCCAACTGCGGGCAGGAAACCAACTCCAGGCATCAGAGGTGTCCAACTCGAGGCATCAAGGAAACCCAATAACTCGAGGCATGCTAGATGCCCAACTCCAGGCATGAGAGGTGCCCAACTCGAGGCATCAAACGCGCCCAACTCAAAACATGACAGGTGACCAACTCGAGGCATGAGAGGTGCCCAACTCGAGGCATCAAAGGTGGGTGCCCAGCTCGAGGCTTCAAAGGTGCCCAAGTCGAAGCATGAGAGGTGCCCAACTCGAAGCATCAAAGGTCCCCAACTCGAGGCATGAGAGGCGCCCAACTCGAGGCATGAGAGGTGCCCAACTCAAGGCATGACAGGTGCTTAACTCAAAGCATGAAAGGTGCCCAACTCGAGGCATGAGCACCTCAAAACATGACAGGTGCCTAGCTGAAGGCTTCAAAAGTGCCCAACTCGAGGCATGAGAGGAGCCCAACTCATAGCATGAGAGGTGCCCAACTCGAAGCATCAAAGGTGCCCAACTTGAGGCATGAGAGGTGCCTAACTCGAGGCATGAAAGGTGCCCGACTCGAAGCATCAAAGGTGCCCAACTCGAGGCATGAGAGGCGCCCAACTCGAAGCATCAAAGGTGCTCAACTTGAGGCATGAGAGGTGCCTAACTCGAGGCATGAAAGGTGCCCGACTCGAAGCATCAAAGGTGCCCAACTCGAAGCATGAGAGGTGCCCAACTCATACCCAACTCGAAGCATGAGAGGTGCCCAGCTCAGCATCAAAGGTGCCCAACTCGAAGCATCAAAGGTGTCCAACTCGAAGCATCAAAGGTGCCCAACCCATACCCAACTCGAAGCATGAGAGGTGCCCAGCTCGAGCATCAAAGGTGCCCAACTCGAAGCATCAAAGGTGCCCAACTCGAAGCATGAGAGGTGCCCAACTCATACCCAACTCGAAGCATGAGAGGTGCCCAACTCGAGGCATGAGCATGAGAGGTGCCCAGCTCGAGCATCAAAGGTGCCCAACTCGAAGCATCAAAGGTGCCCAACTCCAAGCATCAAAGGTGCCCAACTCGAAGCATGAGAGGTGCCCGAAAAGCATCAAAGGTGCCCAACTCGAGGCATGAGAGGTGCCCAACTCGAGGCATGAGAGGTGCCCAGCTCGAAGCATCAAAGGTGCCCAACTCGAAGCATCAAAGGTGCCCAACTCATACCCAACTCGAAGCATCAAAGGTGCCCAACTCGAAGCATCAAAGGCCCAACTCGCATCAAAGGTGCCCAACTCGAAGCATCAAAGGTGCCCAAAGCATGAGAGGTGCCCAACTCATACCCAACTCGAGGCATGAGAGGTGCCCAGCTCGAGCATCAAAGGTGCCCAACTCGAAGCATCAAAGGTGCCCAACTCGAAGCATGAGAGGTGCCCAACTCATACCCGATCTTTGCTTTGAAATCCCGACTTTTCCCGACTTTACCCGTGCTTTCCCGAAATTTCATGAAATTTCCGGATTCTTCCTGTTGTATCCCCACTTTACCCGTGAAATCCCGAAGATTCCCGATCTTTCCCGTCTTTTCCCGATTTATCCGTGATATCGTGAAGTTTCCTGCGGGACACATATGTGCTTGGTCGTTCTTCCGAGAACGACAGTTCTCGGAAAAAAAGGGTACATCATGACTTAGCCAAGGCACGCCTTTTCCACCTAGCACCCCCGTTCTCCGACGTGGCGGTGTCTCAGCCCCCCCCTTCCAGCCCACAAAGCCAATTTCCCTTGACATGGCGGGGTAGCGTGGGAGCTTCAGTCCCTGTCCCCTCTTCATCTTGTGGGTGTTCAAACGTGGCGGCGTCTCAGCCCGCATTGAACGTGGCGGTGTCTCAGCCCCTATTCCGGCCCACCATTTCAGCCGCTCTCCCCCTTTTGGTGTTGTGGGCAAGCACCATGCTCAAACGTGGCGGTGTTTCAGCCGCGTTACCCCATATTCCGGCCACATGATGCCTCAAGTTGGGCACCTTTGATGCTTCGAGCTGGGCACCTTTGATGCTTCGAGCTGGGCACCTTTGATGCTTCGAGTTGGGCACCTTTAATGCTTCGAGTTGGGCACCTTTGATGCTCGAGCTGGGCACCTCTCATGCTTCGAGTTGGGTATGAGTTGGGCACCTCTCATGCTTCGAGTTGGGCACCTTTGATGCTTCGAGTTGGGCACCTTTGATGCTTCGAGTTGGGCACCTTTGATGCTCGAGCTGGGCACCTCTCATGCTTCGAGTTGGGTATGAGTTGGGCACCTCTCATATCCTCTCATGCTTCGAGTTGGGCACCTTTGATGCTTCGAGTTGGGCACCTTTGATGCTTCGAGTTGGGCACCTTTGAGGCTCCAGCTTGGCACCTCTCATGCTTCGAGTTGGGCACCTTTGATGCTTCGAGTTGGGCACCTTTGATGCTCGAGCTGGGCACCTCTCATGCTTCGAGTTGGGTATGAGTTGGGCACCTCTCATGCTTCGAGTTGGGCACCTTTGATGCTTTGAGTTGGGCACCTTTGATGCGATCGAGTTGGGCACCTTTGATGCTCGAGCTGGGCACCTCTCATGCTTCGAGTTGGGTATGAGTTGGGCGCCCCTCATGCTTCGAGTTGGGCACCTTTGATGCTTCGAGTTGGGCACATTTGATGCTTCGAGTTGGGCACCTTTGATGCTCGAGCTGGGCACCGCTCATGCTTCGAGTTGGGTATGAGTTGGGCACCTCTCATGCTTCGAGTTGGGCGCCGTTCATGCTTCGAGTTGGGCACCTTTGATGCTTCGAGTTGGGCACCTTTGATGCTCGAGCTGGGCACCTCTCATGCTTCGAGTTGGGTATGAGTTGGGTACCTCTCATGCTTCGAGTTGGGCACCTTTGATGCTTCGAGTTGGGCACCTTTGATGCTTCGAGTTGGGCACCTTTGATGCTCGAGCTGGGCACCTCTCATGCCTCGAGTTGGGTATGAGTTGGGCACCTCTCATGCTTGGGCACCTTTGATGCTTCGAGTTGGGCACCTTTGATGCTTCGAGTTGGGCAACTTTGATGCTCGAGCTGGGCACCTCTCAAGCTTCGAGTTGGGTATGAGTTGGGCACCTCTCATGCTTCGAGTTGGGCACCTTTGATGCTTTGAGTTGGGCACCTTTGATGCTTCGAGTTGGGCACCTTTGATGCTCGAGTTGGGCACCTCTCATGCTTCGAGTTGGGTATGAGTTTGGCACCTCTCATGCTTCGAGTTGGGCACCTTTGATGCTTCGAGTTGGGCGCCTTTGATGCTTCGAGTTGGGCACCTTTGATGCTCGAGCTGGGCACCTCTCATGCTTCGAGTTGGGCACCTTTGATGCTTCGAGTTGGGCACCTTTGATGCTCGAACTGGGCACCTAGCTCTCATGCCTCGAGTTGGGCACCTTTGATGCCTCGAGTTGGGTACCTTTGATGCTTCTAGTCGGGCACCTCTCATGCTTCGAGTTGGGCACCTTTGATGCTTGGAGTTGGGCACCTTTGATGCTTCGAGTTGGGCACCTTTGATGCTCGAGCTGGGCACCTCTCATGCTTCGAGTTGGGCACCTTTGATGCTTCGAGTTGGGCACCTTAGATGCTTCGAGTTGGGCACCTTTGATGCTCGAGCTGGGCACCTCTCATGCTTCGAGTTGGGTATGAGTTGGGCACCTCTCATGCTTCGAGTTGGGCACCTTTGATGCTTCGAGTCGGGCACCTTTCATGCCTCGAGTTAGGCACCTCTCATGCCTCAAGTTGAGCACCTTTGATGCTTCGAGTTGGGCGCCTCTCATGCCTCGAGTTGGGCACCTTTGATGCTTCGAGTCGGGCACCTTTCATGCCTCGAGTTAGGCACCTCTCATGCCTCCACCCCCCCAAGTTGGGCACCTGTGAGGCTTCGAAGTTGGGCGCCTCTCATGCCTCGAGTTGGGACCTCTCATGCCTCGGAGTTGGGTGTGAGGTGCGCCACTATATGCTCGAGTTGGGCAACCTTGATGCTTCGAGTGTTGGGCACCTTTGATGCTGCCGAGTGCTCGAGCTGGGCACTCTCATGCTTCGAGTTGGGTATGAGTTGGGCGCCTCTCATGCTTCGAGCTGGGCACCTTTGATGCTTCGAGTTGGGCACCTTTGATGCTTCGAGTCGGGCACCTTTGAATCTCGAGCTGGGCACCTCTCATGCTTCGAGTTGGGTATGAGTTGGGCACCTCTCATGCTTCGAGTTGGGCACCTTTGATGCTCCGAGTTGGGCACCTCCCACACCGTGAGTTGGGCACCTTTGATGCTTGGAGTTGGGCACCTTTGATGCTTCGAGTTGGGCACCTCTCATGCTATGAGTTGGGCACCTCTCAGCTTCGAGTTGGGCACCTTTAAAAATGCCTCGAGTTGGGCACTTTTGAAGCCTTCAGCTAGGCACCTGTCATGTTTTGAGGTGGGCACCTCTGATGCCTCGAGTTGGGCACCTTTGATGCTTTGAGTTAAGCACCTGTCATGCATTGAGTTGGGCACCTCTCATGCCTCGAGTTGGGCGCCTCTCATGCCTCGAGTTGGGCGCCTCTCATGCCTCGAGTTGGGGACCTTTGATGCTTCGAGTTGGGCACCTCTCATGCTTCGACTTGAGCACCTTTGAAGCCTCGAGCTGGGCACCCACCTTTGATGCCTCGAGTTAGGCACCTCTCATGCCTCGAGTTGGTCACCTGTCATGTTTTGAGTTGGGCGCGTTTGATGCCTCGAGTTGGGCACCTCTCATGCCTGGAGTTGGGCATCTAGCATGCCTCGAGTTGGGTTTCCTTGATGCCTCGAGTTGGACACCTCTGATGCCTGGAGTTGGTTTCCTGCCCGCAGTTGGGCACCTGATGCATCAATCTATACTTCTTTTTAGCCTTGAGTTGGGCACCTCTGATGCCTCTGGAGTTGCTTTCCTCTCCAGTCTAGTCCACCATATGCGGTTCAGGGTTTTTTCCAGCAGCTAACTCCAAGTAGATTTTGTTCTTGCGGCTTGCTGCAAGACATGTTCAACGCACAAACGTGGTTCTGACCACAATCGAGGTAAAATGATTGTTGCAACCAACACCATCAATACATCATCTTGTTTGAAGCAGGATGCCAACACCACACATTTGTTCTCAGGATCTCAATCTGGGCTCTTTCGGAAAGCCGCAGCTTAGTGTGCGCTGGGCGCTTCGGCCCACCCGATGGCAAAGAGGCGTTTCTCCTATGGAACGGAACCCACTATGAGCTTGCACAGCGAACAAACTGAAAAAAAACGTGTGTGCCGAGATGTGCTATCGGCGAGCAGGGGGGATGATTCAAACGACTAAATACCGCAATTATTGTAAGATGGGATGCAATGTGTCATCTGCCAAGAGAAAGATTGCCCCCCCCGGCTAGTCCGCACGATCACCACAGATTGCCTAGAACAAAATATATGCATGCTTCGTGATGCTCCGAAATCCACGAACATCTTCAAATAACTGCGTGATACATGTTCCAAGCCGTTCCAGAGTTTTTCCCGGGTTTTCCAGGCGTTTCCCGGAGTTTGCCGATTTTGCAAGAATTTTCCCGGAAACGACGCAGCCACGTTTAGTGCCCACCACATTAGTTTCTCGCTGGATTTTGGCAAGACCCGAGAAGAGATCAATGAGGACGTTGACAACATGCTGAACGTCAACAGGAAGAAGGTCCTTCCCTCCTTGGCCAAGCGGCTGCCACAAGCTGCAGCCCTCACTGCCACGCTGATGGCGCCTACCGCATCAACTACCTCAATGGGCACGACCTCGAAAGCAAGAAAGGCACCGACAAATTGGTGGGCCCAGATCACGGAGACGCCGCCGAAGTTGGCATGGGTATCTATGGTTTGTACCCGAATGTCAAGTCTCCAAAATCTCACAGCCGGCACTCCCAAGCAGATGGACCGGTTTCTGAAACGAAGGGGCCAAGATTTGAGGAGATGCGACGATGTGGTGACCTGGCTGGACAAAGTCACGGAGAATGACGGTGACTACACCTGGGAGTGGCCAGCTACGGCGACGGCTGGGTGGAAGTCAAAAACCGATCCAACGTCTTCTACATCTTTGTCATCGTCGTGGACGGCAGGTCTACTGGATCCAGATTGATGGATGCCAAAATGGCCTTGAATGGAAAGGGACCCCAGTCAAGAAGTCTTGGACCATACTCACCACCAACCGTGAGTTATGGCTGACCCTCAACAAAAGATGTGACTGGACCCATGAAGATGTCCATTGCAGAGGCGAAGTGGCGAAAGCTTCAAGCTACTATCCTATACGAAGATGTGCCGTGATGTTTGCAAGGCAATGGCTCGCTACTGGCAGCAGCAACACCATTCTTTGGAGCGCATGGCCGAGAACTATCTCCTGCACATCAAGAGCGAGGATGCCACCCTGGACTTTGTTATCATGCTGATGTATGTCAACCTGGTGGGGTGAGACTGAGGAGATCCTGGCGCTGAGCCGCAACAGTCTTGACTTGCAGACGGCACCCACTGGGAAGAAGGAGTCCATCAAACAGCTCATGCTGCGAGTGCACCGGGCATGTGGCCACTCTGGAAAGAGTAGCCTTGCGCGCCTCCTGAAGGCCAGACAGGCTCCCGGCTGGGCTTTGGAGTTAGCATCCAAATTGGTTTGACCTGAATGTGTGGAAGCCTCCAAGCCAGCCGCAGCCCCGAGCTTCATTGGGTGAGATGCCAAAAAGCCGTTTGAAACTTTGGGCGCAGACATCTTCGAGTTCGAGGATGAGAAGGGCAAAGCCAAGATGAAGTTCGTCATTTGGCGCGACCGCGCGATGGCCCGACCTTCATCGACCACTTGAAGTCCCTACTCGTTCTCATGGTGATTTGCGCATTTGGGATGATAGTTTTTTTGTACTTTTTCATTTTCGTGCTGCGTTTCCAATAGGCGAAAAAGTTGGGGTGACTTTTCCTAGCAGTTGGGGGGCGTAGTTCCATGCGGGAATGACAGTTGACTGCAACGTTGGGGGACCTTCGCCGGCATTGAGTACACAGAAGGAAGCTGGGAACCAAGCACCCAGAATGTGATCCAGTCAATGCTGCGCTGGATGATGACATACCCGACACCTCGATGGGTGGTTTCTGACCCTGGGCGCTACTACACAAGCGCTGAATTCCTGGACTTCCCCAACCGTGGTGGCATTGGACTTTCTGTGGTTCCTTGTGAAGCACATAGACTCCTTGGCAACGAAGAGTCGGCGATTGGGGTGGCCAAGAACACCGTGGCCCGTCTTCTTCGAGAAGGGTCATCGCTTTCCATCCCCCCTCTTCACCATGGCGGCCGGTGCAATGAATGCACATGTTGGGCCATCGAGCTTCAGTGCCTACCAATTGGCCTTCGGACATGGAGGTGGCATCTTGGATGATGAGAAACTATTGGAAGGTGTGGATGTCCGGAAAGCCTTCGACAAGATGGTGAAGGAGCGTGAGCGGGCTTCTATTGCCTTTGAGAAGGAAAGAGCTGCAGAGCGTTTTTGAAAGCTGGAAAATGCAACTACGAGGCGGCCGTCACAGTATCGCCCAAGACAACTGGTTATGCTCTGGCGAGCCTGGACGCACTGGTGGCAGCTGGACAGGTCCAATGCGACTCATCTTGACTGATGGAAGGAACAACAGCATGGCCCTCGAGTGGATCGACATTGATCCGGAGCAAGGTCAACCAGATTCGTCCTGCTTCTGAATGTGAAGATGGCTTCGATCATGGAAGGGACAGCAGTTTTCAAAACACCTGTATCCGGTGAAGCCCTGATGAAATCCTTCACTGGACGTTACTACAGAGACGTGACTGGTGACACGCCGAGTGATGAAGCTCAACGGCAAAACTTGGAACCTGCTCAAGTTCTACAAGAACATGCACCTCGAGGAGCCGATCATTGGTCACTGGTGGGTGCTGGCGTGACAAGGGTGCTGATCAGGCATCATGAACTTCCACGTTTGGCACTTTTCAATCCTCTGCGGAAGACCAACTGCCCTGTGCCGATCGATGAGATGACTGGCAGGGAGACCATCGTGAAGCCCGACCATGGTGGATCGACTGTCACGATCAAGGACACCATCGACGTGGTCCGCAACCTTCAAGATCGCTGGACTGGTGAGACCCGTTTTGAGCTTTTGTAGAAGTTTCCACCAAGGCCGAAGCGGCAGAAGCTGAAGCCTTACAAGGGCGAGAAGCGCAAGGCTGCTGATGAACTTCTACGAGATGGTGATGCAGAAGATGGAGATGCTGATGACGAGGTGGAAGATGCAGAACATCCCCAACCTGGTGGGGCCCTACCTTCTGAAGGAGCACAGCCTTTTGAACTACCAGGAAGAGCTGCTTCGAGCTCTGCTTTGACTTCAGCACTCCGATCCCGAGGTCCAAATGGTTTGGATGGAACCCCTTTCGCAACTTCTTCGGCTGCAAACAGCTGTGTGGCACATGACTGCGTGCTACCTGGTGGACATGAATGACACCTCATGGATGACAAGGGCAAGGAGTTCATCTATGACCTCTACGACAACACCAAGCACTACATTGGTGAATATTGGTGAAGAGACCCCTGCAGATGACGCTGCAATTCCTTCTTCATCGTCTTCTGACTCTGAAGAACTGGTTCCAGATCGGCCTGCAGAACTTGGACAACCAGATGCTAAACTTCCTGAAGATGACGACTTCTTCGTCGCAGCCTATGTGAACATGACGAAGGAGGATGTGGAATGGCTTTCAAAGCCCAAGAACAAGAAGAAGGCGGACATCTGGCTCAGCAAGAAGATGTCCGAGAAGGGCAAAGAAGATGCCCCTAAGTGAAAAGAAACAGTTTGACCTGGCCATGGGCAAGGAGCTTACAAATGTTGCTGTTAGTAAAGCTCTTCGTGCTGTTTCTGAGGAGGAGCTCAGCGGCCTGGATGCGAGAAAGGTGATAAATATGCGATGGGTGCTATCGCGTGAGGCTGATGGTAGCCCCAAAGCACGTCTCGTTGTGCTTGGCTTTCAAGCGCACAACTTGACAGAGGTGGCAACAGCCTCACCTACGATGAGTAAGGTGTCCCGCAACATTCTTCTTTCTCTTGCAGCCTGCCTGAAGCTGATCGTTCGTGCGGGAGATGTCACTGGAGCATTTCTCCAAACTGGAAGACCTTTTCGTTTGGGGACTCCTGAACTGAGTGCAGTGTTCGGAGCTGAAGCTGGTGAGTGACAAATCCTTCGGGTACTGGAAGCATTCTATGGACTGGTTCATGCCCCGAGGAAATGGCACGAGAGATGTGTGCAAACTAACTATGAAAGATGGTGGCTGGGAACAGATGCTTGGCGACCGATGTTTCTTCGTTCTTCGCAACAATGGCGTGATCCTCGGCCTTGCCCGTATCCACGTTGATGACTACCTCATCGTGGGTAAGGTGGATAACCCTGTTTTTCAGCAAGCTGTAGCCTCCGCGCTGGGGCAAGTGGGAAGAGAAAACCTTCGCTGGATGCACCATCCAGCAATCCGATGACTACAGCATCGTGCTGGACCAGGAGAACAACTCCACCAGCAAGTGGGTCTCCAAGATTGTCATCGACAAGAGCCGTGCGAGAAAGGCAACCCTTTTACCAGCAAGCTGTGCTTGAACTATGAGCTGGAGGGCAACTCAAACTGCACCGTGACAAGCTTGCTTCTCTCTGGGATTTCTCGTGGGACAGTAGAAACCTTGTACAAGGTGAACAAGCTGGTCAGGGACATGAAAGCAAGGACTCTACTTCCCGCCATGGGGAAGAAAGGCTTCCGAGCTGGCTGTGATCACTCGGGCTGACGCAAGTCAACGCAACGGGCCCGACAAAAGTTCCACAGTCGGCATCCTGACAGCCATCGCACCTGCAGAATTTCTACTGGTACAATGGAAATCGGGGAAAACCCCACGACAATGCTTGGGAAGCAATGGAGCCGAGGTTCAAACAATCACCAGCGGCGAAAACCAGAACGTGCACATTCGACTCCTGCTTGCCGAAATTGTTAAATGTGATGTGAAGTGAAACTTGGTGAGCTGCCAGTGCAGAAGATTCCTGGAGCCCTGGTGATGGATAGCTGAGGAATTTTCGATGCGATCACCCGCAACGTTTCTCCTGTACATGGGCTTCGAGATTCAAGATCTGGGTACAAGCTCACCTTAGCGGTGAATCAAGGAGTTCGTGCAGGAACAGAGTTCAGATGGGTCAACGGCCTCGCTCAACTTGGTGACACTTTGACAAATGCCGGTACCCAGAAAACTCTGATGCAGTTCCTGTCCAATGGCAACGTTGGAGACTGGTCTATGACCCCAAGTTTGAGGCAGGCAGAAAAGTGCACAAACGCGAGATGATGCGCCGTGTGCGCGAGATGCAGCAGCTCTTTGTGGGCGAGATCAAGCGCTGTGCCAAGATGTGCCAAGTACAATTGGCCATGGGACGAGGGCCCAGGGGAAAAAATATACCATTGAATATCCTTGAATTAACAAAAGGTCAGCAGTATAACCGGTGCAAGTACAGGTGTCATGCATGCCTTGTAGCATGTTACTGTCCGCGACTGCAGGGCAGGCTCGAGCTTCGGAGCCACAAAACCGTTGTGCGCTGCGGCGTGTGTGACCTTTTGTTTGGTCATCGGCGTTGGACCACATGCAGTTACGAGACTGTGCAAGTTTGAGGTCTTGAGCCAGACGTGACGGGATGCACCAAAAAGGAGGAGGAAGAGGAGGAGGAGGAGATCCGGCTGACGCAAAATCACGTGAGGGGCACCAACAGCATGTAAAACAACAAACAAAAATCACACAAATACAGCTCCAAGATGTACAATCGCATTCAAATGCCGTTCGCATGACACGTTGGTCGAACATTTTGCATATACAATGTGCACGACCGCAAACACGCAAATAGTGTGCGAACCAAGATTTTGGATCATCGTAGTGTTGCAAGTACGGTGCAAAGATATGCGGCGCCAAGCCACGGCAAATAGGAAGGAAACGGCAATGCTTTGAACACCGACAGTAAACATGAGCTTGCGTATAGGCTTGCCTTCGTTTTCAAGCAAGGTGGTGCTGGAGCGAAAGAGCAGGCGGACCAGGAGGCTCAAGCGCGGGCAAATTGAAAGAGGATCTAAGAGATTGCAAGACTGATTTGTGAAAGTATATTGGTTTGCTCAGAGTCTTCGAGTATTTGTGAAGCCAAGGAAAAAACACAGAGGATGCCAACAGTGAAACGTGTTAAACAAGGACCATGCCGGCGGGACGGGAACTGATCGCAACTGATGTTGCTAAAGGCCCAAGAGGCAGGCCATGGAGAAGAATTGGCTACTGCGCCTATGGTGAGCGTCATGGTAGCACTATGCAACGTTCGAAGATTCGAAATTCAAGTTCGAAGGAAATTTGTTGGTGCATTTGGCATCATTTGGCATTTGGTGGATCTGGTGGACTTATCTGGTGGAGTTTGTAGTTGTGGTGCTCCCCTCGAAATGAGCGATGCCACGCCGTTCCAAAAGATTTGATGGAAAGTTGAATGAGTCACATCAAAGGCTTTTCCCATACACGCAGCCTTTGAAATTTGCATGTATTTGCGCTGCGGTCAGAGCAAAGAGGGAGGTTTGACTTCATCAATCCGATGCTATCCAGGCTGCCCAGAGGCCCAGGCCAATGGAATATCAAGAGGGGCCCAAGAGGTGGCGCCCATAGATCCTTGGATCAAGTCCGACGTCTGCGAAAATGTATTGTATCATTTCATGAAAGACACGAAGGGTAGTTTTATCATGTTTTGCTTTACGAAGTAAAGGGGAGGGTGGCCAGCCCTGTTGCCTGATTATTCAGGAGGTTGCTGCTCATTTTAGGACCACCCCACACCCACGAACCCTAAAAGCAAACCCCAAACACAGTAATTTACAATGGTTCTGTGACTTTCGCATGGAAAAAATATTTCTTGCAACATGATAATGATATTAAAAAAACATATCAAATTGGGTAAAAACCAGCGTTTTTTGGAAGAAACATTGAATTGTTTTTCCACGGAAATATTTTCAATTCTTTGACATGGATCTTCAGAAGCGCGCCGGTTAGCAACAATGTTTGCCGTGGTACATCTTGGTACCATTTTGACCGAAGGAAGTTTAGAAGTCAAACTTCCGACAATATGGACAGATGAAAAGCAGAGTAGGGGAGAGGCAGAGAGAAGAGGAAGATTAGAAGAGAGAAGATGAGAAGAGAAAGAGTCAGAAGAAAGAAGATACAGATGCGCGAAAAGGTAGGAAAGTCGCGAAACACTGCGTTTTCCCAATAATTTGTGGCTCCGGAGGGTCGAAAAGTAGGCTTGCTAAAGCGGCAGGTGCGGAGCCATGTGGTCAGATGAGAGATGGAAAGTTGCACGCCGTTGTCGAGCGAAGCAAATTTCCAAGTCAAAATGTACAAAGCACACCAGGTTCGGAGGACTTTTAGAAGTTGCGATGTCGAAAAAGTGCACGCCGTTGTGGCGCGAAGCATATTTGCAAGTGAACAAGTTTAAAAACACCTCACGTTATCAGCACTTTTGGAAGTTGAGATGTCGAAAAAGTGCACGCCGTTGTGGCGCGAAGCACATGTCGAAGTCAAAATGTACAAAGCACACCAGGTTCGGACCACCTTTGGAAGTTGAGATGTTCAAAAAGTGCACGGTGATGCGGCGCGAAGCACAGTTGGAAGTAAACATATAGAAAACACCACATACAATATGCTCGGACCATTTTTGGACGTTGAGCAAAACGTGAGGGTTTTGTAGCATTCCCTAAAACAATGGCACGCGTGGGGCATTTGAAGAGGATCTGCAAAGATGTCTTTCGCGTGGCAGGCGCAGTACAAGAGACATGTTGGCTGTTCGGAGGTCAGGGCGCTGATTTCCTGAGAGGGGTTGCATTTTGGAGCATCAGATCTTCAGGTTTGCTGAGATGATTTTGCGTGACAGGTGCAGCACTTCGTATGACGACCTGGCCTCACTTTTTCGTGGCAGGCGCAATACTTTAGACAGCTGGAGTGGAAACATCGCAAAATGCATTCCGTCAGCTCTGCGCTCAACTTTCCATTTTTGAAAGAAGTCTCGCAGAATTGCTTCGTTTTTTGACGTTGTCAACTTCGAAAAATGAGGAAGTCTCGCAGAATTGTTTCGTTTTTGATGTTGTCAAGTTCAAAAATTAAGGAAGTCTCGCAGAATTGCCGCATTTTTGATGTTGCCAAGTTCAAAAACTGAGGAAGTCTCGCAGAATAGCTTCGTTTTCAATCTTGCAGATAGATAGACAGACAGACAGACAGACAGACAGATAGATAGATAGATAGATGGGCAACTACCAGTAGTACCGCACAAGGCGGTGGCGGAAGTTTCAGAATAGGAAACCTATAGGAGACGTTGGTTGTTGTGAATCACGGATGGCAGAGCGAATCCACTGATTGACCGAAAGGTGGTTGGAGTTGTGTTTGCTGGAATGGTTGCAATGGTTGCAGTGGTCACCTCACCCACAACTGCTGGATGTAGTGTGATGTACTGCAACTGTAGTTGTAGTTGTAGCGTAGTGGAGTTGTAGTTGTGGTGTAATGTAATTAGCGTAGTGTAGTTGCAGTCATATAGTTGTAGATGTAGTTGTTTTGTAGTTGTAGTTGTTGTAGTTGTAGTTGTTGTTGTAGTTGTAGCTGTAGTTGTTGTGTGGTTGTAGTTGTTGTGTAGTGTAGTAGTAGTAGTAGTTGTTGTTGTTGTTGTACTAGTTGTTGTAGTTGTTGTAGTTGTTGTAGTTGTAGTCGTTGTTGTTGCTGTAGTAGTAGTAGTAGTAGTAGTAGTAGTAGTAGTAGTTGTAGTTGTAGTTGTAGTTGTAGTAGTAGTAGTTGTTGTTGTAGCTGTAGTTTTTGTAGTTGTAGTTCTAGTTGTTGTGTAGTTGTAGTTGTAGTTGTTGCTGTTGCTGTTGTTGTTGTTGTTGCTGTTGTTGTTGTAGTTGTTGTAGTTCTAGTTGTAGTTGTCGTGTAGTTGTTGTAGTTGTAGTTGTAGTTGTAGTTGTAGTTGTTGTTGTTGTTGTTGTTGCTGTTGCTGTTGCTGTTGTCGTCGAAGTTAGGGTAGTTAAGTTAGTGAAGTTAGTTAAGTTAGTTAAGTTAATCAGTGTCTACTTTTTCGACATCTTCACGTCAAAAAAGGCTCAAAACCCTCAGTTTTTTACACTTTTGACTTCGAAATGTGCTTCGCGCCACAACGGCGTGCACTTTTTTGACACTTTTTCGACATCTGAACCTCCAAAAGTAGTCCGAGACCGTCAGTTTTTAACACTTTTGACTTGGAAATGTGCTTCGCGCCACAACGGCGTGCACTTTTTCGACATCTCAACTTCCAAAAGTGGTCCGAACCTGGTGTGTTTTGTACATTTTGACTTCGAAATGTGCTTCGCGCCACAATGGCGTGCACTTTTTCGACATCTCAACTTCCAAAAGTGGTCCGAGAATGGTGTGTTTTGTACATTTTGACTTGGACATGTGCTTCGCGCCACAACGGCGTGCACTTTTTAGACATCTCAACTTCCAAAAGTGGTCCGACGCTGAGGTGTTTTGTACATTTTGACTTGGAAATGTGCTTCGCGCCACAACGGCGTGCAATTTTTCATCGCTCCTGTGGCCAGCTGGCTCCGCACCCGCCGCTTTAGCGAGCCTACTTTTCGACCCTCCTGAGCCACAAATCATTGGAAAAACACAGTGTTTCGCGACTTTCCTACCTTTTCGCGCATCTGTATCTTCTTTCTTCTGACTCTTTCTCTTCTCATCTTCTCTCTTCTAATCTTCCTCTTCTAATCTTCCTCTTCTCTCTGCCTCTCCCCTACTCTGCTTTTCATCTGTCCATATTGTCGGAAGTTTGACTTCTAAACTTCCTTCGACAAGTACCACTACACTACACTACTACTGCAACTGCAAGTACATAATACACTTTACACTAATTACACGAATTTCACGAATGACACTAATTACATTAATTACATTAATTAAATTAATTACATTAATAAATGGGCTAACGCCCTGGTGCCGCCGACCCCCTCATTAAGGGGGGGGCTAGGTAGGGTTTGTGGATGGAAAGACACAAAAGTCGTGGAAAAACACAAACAAGTCGCGGACACGGCGATGAAATATTTCAAAACTGGAATTTGTTGTGTGCTCAGCATTGACACCAAAAATGTTTGAATAAAATGTAGAGGATTGCCTGTTGGGGCGGAGATACACTAGCAGCGGGGCTAAGAATGATATGGTGAATCGAAAGCTGCTGCGAGGCTTTTGAGGGTTTTAAGGCCTGCCCAAAACGTGCCATGCGGCAGTTTCGAAGCCCAATAGAAACAGCTTTTGGGCCTTTTGGGGCCAATAGGGAGGCACCATGGCAAAGCAAGCGGGACGCTGCGAGAGCTGCTGCGGAGGGTTGTGCGGTGCTGAAGCCGTCGAAAGCTGCTGCGAGGCTTTTGAGGGTTTGAAGGCCTTCCCAAAACGTGCCACGCGGCAGTTGCGAAGCCCAATAGAAACAGCTTTTGGGGCCAATAGGGAGGCACCATGGCAAAGCAAGCGGGACGCTTCGAGAGCTGCTGCGGAGGGTTGTGCGGTGCTGAAGCCGTCGAAAGCTGCTGCGAGGCTTTTGAGGGTTTTAAGGCCTGCCCAAAACGTGCCACGCGGCAGTTTCGAAGCCCAATAGAAACAGCTTTTGGGGCCAATACGGAGGCACAATGGCAAAGCAAGCGGGACGCTGCGAGAGCTGCTGCAGAGGGTTGTGCGGTGCTGAAGCCGTCGAAAGCTGCTGCGAAGCTTGTAAGGCTTGCCCAAAACGTGCCACGCGGCAGTTGCGAAGCCCAATAGAAACAGCTTTTGGGGCCAATAGGGAGGCACCATGGCAAAGCCAGCAGGACGCTGCGAGAGCTGCTGCGGAGGGTTGTGCGGTGCTGAAGCCATCGAAAGCTCCTGCGAAGCTTTTGAGGGTTTGAAGGCCTGCCCAAAACGTGCCACGCGGCAGTTGCGAAGCCCAATAGAAACAGCTTTTGGGGCCAATATGGAGGCACCATGGCAAAGCAAGCGGGACGCTGCGAGAGCTGCTGCGGAGGGTTGTGCGGTGCTGAAGCCGTCGAAAGCTGCTGCGAGGCTTTTGATGGTTTTAAGGCCTGCCCAAAACGTGCCACGCGGCAAATCGAAGCCCAATAGAAACAGCTTTTGGGGCCAATAGGGAGGCACCATGGCAAAGCAAGCGGGACGCTTCGAGAGCTGCTGCGGAGGGTTGTGCGGTGCTGAGGCCTTCGAAAGCTGCTGCGAGGCTTTTGAGGGTTTTAAGGCCTGCCCAAAACGTGCCACGCGGCAGTTTCGAAGCCCAATAGAAACAGCTTTTGGGGCCAATAGGGAGGCACCATGGCAAAGCAAGCGGGACGCTTCGAGAGCTGCTGCGGAGGGTTGTGCGGTGCTGAGGCCTTCGAAAGCTCCTGCGAAGCTTTTGAGGGTTTGAAGGCCTGCCCAAAACGTGCCACGCGGCAGTTGCGAAGCCCAATAGAAACAGCTTTTGGGAGGCACCATGGCAAAGCCAGCAGGACGCTGCGAGAGCTGCTGCGGAGGGTTGTGCGGTGCTGAAGCCGTCGAAAGCTCCTGCGAAGGTTTTGAGGGTTTGAAGGCCTTCCCAAAACGTGCCACGCGGCAGTTGCGAAGCCCAATAGAAACAGCTTTTGGGGCCAATAGGGAGGCACCATGGCAAAGCCAGCAAGACGCTGCGAGACCTGCTGCGGAGGGTTGTGCGGTGCTGAAGCCGTCGAAAGCTGCTGCGAGGCTTTTGAGGGTTTTAAGGCCTGCCCAAAACGTGCCACGCGGCAGTTTCGAAGCCCAATAGAAACAGCTTTTGGGGCCAATAGGGAGGCACCATGGCAAAGCCAGCAAGACGCTGCGAGAGCTGCTGCGGAGGGTTGTGCGGTGCTGAGGCCTTCGAAAGCTGCTGCGAGGCTTTTGAGGGTTTTAAGGCCTGCCCAAAACGTGCCACGCGGCAGTTTCGAAGCCCAATAGAAACAGCTTTTGGGCCTTTTGGGGCCAATAGGGAGGCACCATGGCAAAGCAAGCGGGACGCTTCGAGAGCTGCTGCGGAGGGTTGTGCGGTGCTGAGGCCTTCGAAAGCTGCTGCGAAGCTTTTGAGGGTTTTAAGGCCTGCCCAAAACAGGGTTGTGCGGTGCTGAGGCCTTCGAAAGCTCCTGCGAAGCTTTTGAGGGTTTGAAGGCCTGCCCAAAACGTGCCACGCGGCAGTTGCGAAGCCCAATAGAAACAGCTTTTGGGGCCAATAGGGAGGCACCATGGCAAAGCAAGCGGGACGCTGCGAGAGCTGCTGCGGAGGGTTGTGCGGTGCTGAAGCCGTCGAAAGCTTCTGCGAGGCTTTTGAAGGTTTTAAGGCTTGCCCAAAACGTGCCACGCGGCAGTTTCGAAGCCCAATAGAAACAGCTTTGGGGGCCAATAGGGAGGCACCATGGCAAAGCAAGCGGGACGCTTCGAGAGCTGCTGCGGAGGGTTGTGCGGTGCTGAGGCCTTCGAAAGCTGCTGCGAGGCTTTTGAGGGTTTTAAGGCCTGCCCAAAACGTGCCACGCGGCAGTTGCGAAGCCCAATAGAAACAGCTTTTGGGGCCAATAGGGAGGCACCATGGCAAAGCAAGCGGGACGCTGCGAGAGCTGCTGCGGAGGGTTGTGCGGTGCTGAAGCCGTCGAAAGCTGCTGCGAGGCTTTTGAGGGTTTTAAGGCCTGCTCAAAACGTGCCACGCGGCAGTTTCGAAGCCCAATAGAAACAGCTTTTGTGGCCAATACGGAGGCACCATGGCAAAGCAAGCGGGACGCTTCGAGAGCTGCTGCGGAGCGTTGTGCGGTGCTGAAGCCGTCGAAAGCTGCTGCGAGGCTTTTGAAGGTTTTAAGGCCTGCCCAAAACGTGCCACGCGGCAGTTTCGAAGCCCAATAGAAACAGCTTTGGGGTCAATAGGGAGGCACCATGGCAAAGCAAGCGGGACGCTGCGAGAGCTGCTGCGGAGGGTTGTGCGGTGCTGAGGCCTTCGAAAGCTGCTGCGAGGCTTTTGAGGGTTTTAAGGCCTGCCCAAAAGGTGCCACGCGGCAGTTTCGAAGCCCAATAGAAACAGCTTTTGGGGCCAATAGGGAGGCACCATGGCAAAGCCAGCAGGACGCTTCGAAAGCTGCTGCCAGGGAGGGTTCTGCGGTTCTAAGGCCGTATACAAAGGTACCATGGTAAAGCCAGCACAGGGCCATGCCGCACACCTACGGTGATCCCAGGCGCCGCCCCGCCTAGGCCAAGGCTAGGCAGGGGTCGGCGGATTACACTAATTACATTAACTACTCTACAACTGCTAAAACTGCTAAAACAGCAACTACTGCTACTACTGCTACTACTGCGACGACGACCACCACTACTACTACTGATACTGATGGTACTGCTGATACTACTGATACTACTGATACTACTGATACTACTGATATTACTGATACTACTGATACTACTGATACTACTGATACTACTACTACTACTACTTCTTCTTCTTCTTCTTTTACTTTTCCTTTTGCTACTGCGACGACGACGTCGATGACTACTACTACGACCACCACCACCACCACCACCACCACCAAAACCACCAAAACCACCAAAACCACCAAAACCACCACCACCACCACCACCGCCACAGCTACAACTACAATTACAGCTACGCTACAGTACACTCCAATATGCTAATTAAACTGCAGTACATTACGGCTACAAATACACATGCAGCTAGAACTACACTACGTTACACAACACTACACTACACTGATTGCATTACATTACTCTACAGCTGCAACTACCGCTACATTGCACTACACGACACGAAAAAAAACACTACAACTACAACTACATTATTTTACATTACAACACACTAGACCACACTACACTATATACCACGCTATAGTACACAACACTACAGTACACTACAATACACTACGCTAATTACACCGCAACTACAACTGCAACTGCACTACACTAATTACACTACATTACAACTACAACTTGCAACTACAACTCCACTACACTACAACTACAACTACAACTGCGCTACACCACACTACATCCAGCAGTTGTGGTGAGGTGGCCACTGCAACCATTGCAACCACTCCAGAAAACACAACTCCAACATACTCCAACCACCTTTCGGTCCATCAGTGGATTCGCTCTGCCATCCGTGAGTCACAACAACCAACCCTTCCTATAGGTTTCCTATTGTTGAAACTTCCGCCAACGCCTTGTGCGGTACTACTGGTATTCAATAAAAACCCCTCATGTTTGCACGTTCATCCAATTCTAGAGGTCGATCCCGCGTGCCATGGGGGAAAACAAAGATTTCCGAGGTCGTTGTGATGTCTCACCAAAGTGCGTCCTTCATCGTCCTTCCAGTTCTCACTTCCATCTTGAGAGTGGGAAGAATGAAAGTGATCACAAAAACGGGCAAAAGTTTCGGGGCTGAAAGGCTTCACAAGTGGAGAAATGAACAAGAGTGAACCATGTCGAGTATTGTCGGCTTACCTTCAAATCTTTGCACGATCGGTGACGTCATCGAACAATTTTCCCTTCCAAGTTCAACATAGTACCCTTGAAGAAAGTCGTGCCGCAGACGAAAACGCTGTAAGTAGCATCGCAAACGTCGAAACGCAACCAAAGTGAAACACCGTCAAGTTCAAATTCAACAGTTTTCGACCACAAGCATTCAATGGTTGACCAGAAATCGATTTGAGTGGTAGTGGGTGGCATCCCGAAAGTGGAAGAAGTGGCTAGTCAGGTGCAAAGCCCCTAGGGCAACAACTGCAGCTCCTGCATCAAACAAGAACCAACTATGGAACTGCATCATCGAGATACCACATGTTCAGTCATGCAGGGATCATGAAAAGTTAGTGTTTGCCTTTGGTGGGTGGTGACTGACTGAAAGTCTTGCAAGTGGCAAACTCATGACGTGATCCACAGATGCATGCAAAGTCGGGAGGGCGGAAATGTCTTTAGGGGATTGCAAAGAAGCTCCCAAACCAAAGCGGCTAAAGACTACAGTGCCGAGAAGTGCCAAAGCTACAGCAGCAGCTGAAGTCGAAGCAACTCTTGCCGTGGCCTTGCAGGGTGGTGCAAGTCCCGCTGCGGGAGAAGTTAAAATTTGCCCCGCCGGGCACAAAATTGCCAGCCAGACGCAGAATGGGGGCCCTCATTCCCTTCAGGAAGTTCCGTGACCTCCAATTATTCCAAGAATCATTCCAGGAGCCATTCTAAATCTGATCAGAGCCCCAAGCGGTGGCAAAAACAAAGTTCCACCAACGTTGATCAAGGAAGTTGTCAAGTGAGCCAAAGTACTGATCAGCAAAGTCACCTTTCGCCTTCGTCCCAAGTGTGTTGCTTCCAAGTCTCCTCACCAAGACCCCAGGCTAAGTTCCAGAGCTCCTCAGCAAGCGCGTTCACTTTTTTTGACATCTGTCAGAAAAGCCTCCATGCTTTCCACAAGTGCAACAAACCGAAGTCTGTTTCTTTTTCCACCTTGGTTCAACACCGGAGTACCCGAACTAGTTCCTTTTTCCTTGGGCCGAAGTTCCTGTGCCTTTTTTCATTGCCCAAAAGTGTTTCCAAGACCTTTGCCTGTTGCCTTGGTGTGAAAATTCAAGTGGGGATTACTACCTTGGGCTTTCCTCAGTCCTTTCAACATGGAAAGTTTTGCATGTGAGCTGCTTGAAAGTTTGCCTTTCTTGCCTTTGCCTTTGCTTGCAGAAAGTAGCCAACGTCTAGTGATGCTGGCCCTTGGAACGATTATGAAGTATAAAACAGGCGCTGTGAAAGAAAGTATTCAACAATCACTGCGTGCATCTGTGTGTGTGTGGTCAAGGTAGGTGTGTTCAAGCGCTGCTGCAGGGATCCTTTGGTCTTGCTCGGCGAAGTGGCAACAAGTACGCTATCAGGAAGGTTCCTTCCAGACTGGGTTTCATACTTTGACTTGACGTCTCCCACGTATCAAAGTCTTGTTCGAAAGTTGCTGGATCGAACCTAAAGTTCAATAGCTGAGTGAGAAGTGACCCATGACGTTCCGCGTCAGAACGTGAGACCTATCATCCATCCTACGCTAAGTCTCAAACCCATTGGCCCCCGATTTGCCTTACAATCGATCTATCTGCGCCAGTGGTCAAGTTTGCAAAGAAGCAACTAAACTTGTGAGAAAAGTTGGCGGCTTGCAAAGTCGCAGGGTGATCGACATCACTTGTGTCCAAAGTGGTGGTGAGATCTGAATTTAAAGGTGCCCGATCACGTTCTCCATGTCATCTATCAAAGCCTTCACCGTATTGTCAAACATGCTGATGTAAGTCTTAAAGTTTGAGCTCCATTCTAGTCCATTCTTCTTCATCTTACTTGTCAAGAAGCAACAACCTAAGTGTACCAGCAAAGCCGACATTCTCTTCCGCTGCCAGCTCAAAGTCTTAAAGTCAAAGTGCGTATGCTCCCTAGGTCGGGAGGCCGCGCTACGAAACTCCGGCGCCAAAATATTACAAATTAATCAAACCCCAGGTGCATGATCTGTAACTTCCCCGGAACCCCTCGAATTTCAATAGGTTTATTTTGTGCCTCCACGTCAGTGAGTCCTAGGGGTGTGATTTATCTATTTTATGTCATCCATTGATGGACACGATCTGAAAACACCACAGGGGATGGGGGTTCCGGATGTCTACAGGGCTGACAACCACATCGTTAGGATTGGGTAGGGCACCCTTCCTAAGGGGAGAGCATGGTTTGTTAGACGGGCTTTGTGTCAGCTGCTTGGTTTGTTTGGTTCAGGGCTGGGGGAGGCTGAAGATTTTGAAAACTCCGCCTACCACTACTACCACTACTACCACTACCACCACTACCACCACTACCACCACTACCACTACTACCACTACTACCACTACTACCACTACTACCACTGCTACCACCACTACCACTACTGACACTACTACCACTACTACTACTACTACTACTACTACTACTACTACTACTACTACTAATAGTACCACTACTACCACTACTACGACTACTACGACTACTACCACTACTACCACTACTACCACTACTACCACTACTACCACTACTACTGCTGCTGCTGCGGCTGCTGCTGCTAATATCTGCTAATATCTGCTACCAGTAGTGCCGGGAACGGCAATGGCGGAAGTTTCAAAGATAGGAAACCTATAGGAGAGTTTGGTTGTTGTGAATCATGGGTGGCAGAGCGACCCCACTGATGGATCGAAAGGTGGTTGGAGTGTCGGGCTATCTACCTGTCTGTCTACCTATCTGTCTTTCTATCTATCTATCTGCATGTCTATCTGTCTACCTGTGCGGTCTGGGCCACTTTTAGCCTTTGTGTCGCCACTGCGCCTGCTGTGTGGGGTTGAAAAGGCTCACCACCACCAAAGAGGGATTTGAACACTTTATATTATATTTGAATAATTCGTCCACCCACGGTATCAACTTAACCCCAAGTCCAACCTAAGTACGGGTCAAAAAATTGTCTCCGCACCTTGCCCTTGAGCCAAGCATTTGGCTTGGCACAAGCGAACGGCAGAGAAAAAATGTTTAAAGTTTCGCAGGCAGACGCCGTCCACCAACCCAACAACCAGGACATAAGTGATTCAAACTGATCAAGCATGCAAATTTTTCCACGCGAAAAAAATCCATTGGGGCGCAAGTGATGCAAGGGAGCAAGTGAATAAAACATAGGGCGCAAGTGAGCTACCTGTTGAGATAGAGATAGGGATGAGGATAGAGATATAGCATAGGTATAGGTATAGAATGTAAAGATATAGATATCATCGAAGGAAGTTTAGAAGTCAAACTTCCGACAATATGGACAGATGAAAAGCAGAGCAGGGAAGAGGCAGAGAGAAGAGAAAGATTAGAAGAAAGAAGAGTAGAAGAGAAAGAGTAAGAAGAAAGAAGATGGAGATGCGCGAAAAGGTAGGAAAGTCGCGAAACACTGTGTTTTTTTCCAATGATTTGGGGCTCCGGAGGGTCGAAAAGTAGGCTCGCTAAAGCGGCGGGTGTGGAGCCAGCTGGCCAGATGAGAGATGAAAAATTGCACGCCGTTGTGGCGCGAAGCACATTTGCAAGTCAAAATGTACAAAGCACCTCAGCTTCGGACCACTTTTGGAAGTTGCGATGTCGAAAAAGTGCACGCCGTTGTGCATTTGCAAGTCAAAATGTACAAAGCACCTCAGCTTCGGACCGCTTTTGGAAGTTGTGATGTCGAAAAAGTGCACGCCGTTGTGGCGCGAAGCACATTTCCAAGTCAAAATGTACAAAGCACACCATTGTCGGACCACTTTTGGAAGTTGTGATGTCGAAAAAAAGCACGCCGTTGTGGCGCGAAGCACATTTCCAAGTCAAAATGTACAAAACACCTCAGCTCCGGACCACTTTTGGAAGTTGTCATGTGGAAAAAGTCATAATATACATTTTTTGTTTTCCGGCCACCGGCCACCGGCACCGGCATCCGGCATCCGGCACCGGCATCCGGCACCGGCAACCGGCATCCGGCACCGGCCCACCGGCATCCGGCACCACCGGCACCGGCATCCGGCATCGGGCATCCGGTACCCGGTACCCGGCACCGGCATCCGGTATCGGCATCCGGCACCGGCATCCATGCTGCCACCGGCACACCGGCACCCGGCACCCGGCACCCGGCAGCTATAGCATCGGCATCCAGCACCGGCCACCGGCATCCGGCATATGGCACCCGGCATCCGGCATCGGCAACCGACACCGGCACCGGACATTTGGCACCAGCAATTCCCTGAGAATCGATGTCGGCATATAGATCAAAAATAGCGATGTAGTCAAAATAGGGCTACACCTACGTTAACGCTTGATTTTGGTGATATTTGTCGGAATCTGTCGGAAATCTACCGGATTTTGTCGGAAACCGATGAAAAACGCAGACATCCTTTGTTTCAAAGATGCGCATGCGAGTTGATCATGGCTATATGTAGTTTAAAATCGTGACAAATCGTGACGAATTAATCCCTTCCACTGCTTCCACCTAATACTAAACGTCCCCCTAATAATAAACACTGCAAGTAGTTTTAGTATTAGGGGGGTATTTATTATTTAGGAACCAAATCGAAGTCATGTTATTCATGCATAATAATGGAGGAAGGGATTAAAATCAATTAAATTTCTTTATATAACGCAATTAAAATATTGCCAAAAATGGGAGTGCGAAGCTTCCCCCTAATACTAAATTAAAACCCTTAATAATAAAAACTATTTTTTCCGATCTCAAAATCAATTAAATTTCCCTACAAACCCGAAAGACCAGTTTAACCTGTCCACATTGGTTAAGAACAAGTTTAACTTGATCATTTTTAAATGCGCTCTCCGATCACATTTCCTTAATCCTTCTAACCACTTGCTGTCAACACTTCAGCAACATCACTGTTTTGAATCTATCTTGAGAGAGACTTGGTTCATAGAGACATGCATATAATGCTGTGACATCTATGACAAACTGCATTTGATATTGGGAACCTGCAAAAAGATGGAAACCATTTGCCCGTTAATGCATGTTCATTGGGCGTCCCCGGATCATTCACGGGTGCTTCACGGATGCTTCACGGGTGCTTCACGGGTGTTTCACGGGTGCTTCACGGGTGTTTCACGGGTGTTTCACGGGTCGCTCACGGTACACAATCAGTTTTTCGGGTCTCTAACCCAGTTTTTTGTGTCTCTAACACACTGGTCTCACTGGTGGTTCACGGGTGGTTCACGGGTGGTTCCTGGGTGGTTCCTGGGTGGTTCACGGGTGGTTCACGGATCGTTCACGGACTGTGGGCAGCTGTAGAGGGCGATTGCAAACAATGAAATTGATATAAATTGATACCAAGAGCCCTGGAACTCAACCAGTTGGGAAAATGATTTGCAGTGATTTGTCGATAAAACGCATTTGTCCACTCCATCAACGGAGCTTTGGTAAAAATTAGCTCAAGTAAAGTACGTTCTTTTACAAGTAAAACATGTTCATTGAAACGATCAAGTTTAACGAGGTCTTTGGTTCGCAGGGTTTCTTTATATAACGCAATTAAAATATTGCCAAAAATGGGAGTGCGAAGCTTCCCCCTAATACTAAATTAAACCCTTAATAATAAAAACTATTTTTTCCGATCTCAAAATCAATTAAATTTCTTTATATAACGCAATTAAAATATTGCCGAAAATGGGATTTCGAAGCTTCCCCCTAATACTAAACCAAAACCCTTAATAATAAAAACTATTTTTCCGATCTCAAAATCAATTAAATTTCTTTATATAACGCAATTAAAATATTGCCAAAAATGGGATTTCGAAGCTTCCCCCTAATACTAAACACCCCGGGGTTGACTAGGTTTTTAGTATTAAGGGGGAAACCCACAAATGGCACGTTGATTTAAATTGTTTTCTAAAGGGGATCAATTAAAAATCAAATTGGCCAATCTGAATTTTTCGCAAATTGGAGATGGACACTAGTTTTTAGTATTAGGAGGGGGTTTAGTAATAGGAAGAAGGGATTATCTTTTTGCCAATTAAATTTTTGACATTTGTCGGAAATACCGTGACTAAACGTGATGAACCGTGCTCTCTTCAGGATTGACCCCTAATCTTATATCAGCCTCTGTTACTTTTCGCTCGTGCTCACCGCATTTTACGGTAAAATTATGCTGAAAATTATGGTTCCCGCAAACGTTGCCAAATTTTGGCTACGGACGTCAAATAATGCATACGGACGTCAAAAAACAAGGTTTACCACAAATGTCAGGAAATAGACCCAGCATTTGATTCACAGGGATTGGTAACCGGCAACTGGCACCCAGCAATACCCAGCACAAAACGACTTTTGACAGGTTATGAAACACCTTGGCCTGTCACCGCCACGCTTGCCACGTGAAACGAAGGTACACAACGATTAAAACCTCCAAGTGACCCTTCTGTTGCACGCGCTATGAGCACTGCTATACGAGCCTCGCGCGGACGGTTTACGAACCGTTGCGAACGGCTGCGGAAGTATTGCGCCGGCTACATAAAAAGACTTAATACACGTCATGAAGCATGTTGGAATGTCACACAGTGCTACATCTGCCACGCGAAACGAGGCTACGCAACTCTTGAGACCTCTAAAAGTGATCCCCTTTGGACTCGCCATAGGCACGGCTATACGGGCCTCGCCCGGACGGTATGCGAACGGCATTTGTTGCTTTGCCGGCCACCGGCCCGATCCATCGGCCCCTGGCTCGGCCACCGGCTACCGGCCCACCGGCCCACCGGCCGAAGTCTTTATACAAAGGAGTTTTTATACATAAATAGACGCGTTTAATATACACAAGCTTTTTCATATAGAGAAGTCTTTGCACACACACGCTTTGACATAGTCCAGCTTTTACAAAGAGGGGCTTTTACACATAGAAGGCTTTTAATACAGAAACTCTTACCCAGAGAAGCTTTTTCACTACACACAGAAGCTTTACCCCCAAAAGTTTTTACGCGCAGACACTTTGACACGCAGACGCCTGTAATGTTCAGTTTACATTAATAAGATACCCCGGATTCTGCATATCCATGAAGGAAAACTCGTTGGCAATAATGTTTTGGATTGCTTCTTCCAAGTCATCCCTTTTTAAACAACACCCTTCCGGAAAGCTTTTTTTTGGGGTTCCCCAAAACACTGTGTCCACACTGAGGGGTTCTTACGGTCGGCGTAAAAGCCGGTGCTTCATCGGGGTGCTCCAGCTGGGCGCCGTCATTTTTCTTGTCAATTTCCGTATACAGTGGTTCTTCTGAGATGTTGACCTGCATTTCTATTGCGCAGGCTCGCGCGAAGTGGGTGTCCGCGTTTTCGGCTCATTCTCGTGCGTGGCATTTTACCTCTACAATTCCGTATCAGGTAGCTCTTGTAAAATGCTCATACACATTTCGAAAGTGCAGGTTGGGCTCTGTGAAGCGGATGTATTCTCAATTAGAATGTGCTTCTGATTTCCTCCACGTTTTCTGTCCCACTTTGGTCGTAACCAGGGTAGGAATGTCTTGCGCGCATCTCTGTTCATGTGTTGTTCACATATCTCTGCAAGCATCAATCTTCGGAACGTTTCTCTTCCTTTCATTAAACTAATTTTGCTAAAGCTATCTTAACCAGTTCTTCACGCCACATCGTAATGAAGGGCAATTTCTTTACTCAACAGCAGGCAACTTAACCAGCACCGGCCAAGCGGCACCAGTCACCGACACGCACCGGCAACCGGCACCCGGCACGCGGCATCCGGCACCGGCATCCGGCATCCGGCAACCGGCCATTCGCATCCGGCCTCTGGCACATGCAGGCAGCCGGCATCCGGCATCGGCATCCGGCCACCGGCATCCGGCACCGGCATCCGGCCACCGGCATCCGGCACCGGCCAGCATCCGGCATATGGCATCCGGCATCCGGCAAGCGGCACTGGCATCCGGCATCCGGCATCCGGCACCGGCAACCGGCAGCGACAAAAAAAGTATCTACTCGAAAAAGTGCACGCCGTTGTGGCGCGAAGCACATTTCCAAGTCAAAATGTACAAAGCACCTCAGCTTCGGACCGCTTTTGGAAGTTGTGATGTTGAAAAAGTGCACGTCGTTGTGGCGCGAAGCACATTTCGGACCACTTTTGGAGGTTCAGATGTCGCTTCGCTTCACTACACTACACTACATTACACTACACTACACTCCACTACACTACGCTCCACTACACTACACTACATTACACAACACTACAACTACACAACTACACAACTACACTCCACTACACTCCGCTACACTAAATTACACTCCACTACATTACACTACACTACACTCCACTACACTAAATTACACTACACTACACGACATTACACTACACTACACTCCACTACACTACACTACATTACATTACACTACACTGCGCTACCTTCCACTACACTTCACTACATTACACTACACTCCACTACACTACAACTACAACTACAACTACAACTACAACTACACAACTACACTCCACTACAATACACTCCACTACACTCCACTACACTAAATTACACTACACTACACTACACTACACTCCACTACACTACACTACATTACACTATATACACTACTTTCCACTACACTTCACTACATTACACTACACTACACTCCACTACAACTACAACTACGACTACACAACTACACTCCACTACACTAAATTACACTACACTACACTACATTGCACTAGTTTACACTACATTCCACTACACTCCACTACACTACACTACATTACACTACACTACATTACACTGAATGACACTGCACCACAGATAGACAGGTAGACAGATAGATAGACAGACAGGTAGACAGCTAGACAGGTAGACAGATGAAAGAGAGAGAGAGAGAGATAGATAGATAGATAGGTAGATAGGTAGATAGGTAGATAGGTAGATAGGTAGATAGGTAGATAGGTAGATAGGTAGATAGGTAGATAGGTAGATAGGTGGATAGGTAGATAGGTAGATAGGTAGATAGGTAGATAGGTAATGAGATGAAAGAGAGAAAGGGAGAGATAGATAGATCGATAGATAGATAGATACATAGAAGATAGGCTGGTAGGTAAGTAGATAGTCAGAGAAAGAGAGAGAAAGAGAGGAGACCTCAAGCACCTTTCGGTCCATCAGTGGATTCGCTCTGCCATTCCTGATTCACGACAGCCAATCTCTCCTATAGGTTTCCTATTTTTGAAGCTTCCGCCACCGCCTTGTGCGGTACTACTGGTATGCTCGATTATAGTGAACTCACCCCGCCCAATCCAAAATCTTGCGTTTAGTTGGGGGGACTTCCCGGGAAAGTCGCCCCAACATGTGTTTACTTGCTGTGGAGCAGTTGCGTAAGATAGAAACCGATGCTTTAGAAGTAAAATTTGCTTCCTTTAGCTTGTGTTTACACTGGTGAATTTGTTTTTTTGTCATGCCTGGCTCATTCATGTGACCTTCGAGCAAATGGAGTCACATGTTTGCATGTCCTGCTGGGCTGTAGCTAGGCTGTTGCCGGGCTGATGCTGTGCTGCTGCTAAATGGCTGTGGGATATCACACGCTGCAAACTGCTGCTGAGCTGCTGCCAGACTGCTTCTAGACTCCTGCTAGAGACTTGCTGCCGGGCTGGTGGTAAACTGCTGCTAAAGCTGAGGGATTTCCGAAACTATTTTCTGGCCTCGTTTTGGCTTCGTTTTTGGCCTTGTTCGGAACCCGTTGCAGAAATATTGAGTTGAGATGCAAATCAGAAGCCCATAGATTTTGTTACCCAAACATACCAAACCATACATGAATCATGTGTTCACAGTGTTTTGAACCAAAAGATGACATTTCTTTGATGTACTTGTTAAACTTTGAACATTAGAATTAGATGCGTTTTGCAACAACAAAGATATTTTACCCAAACATACATGAATCATGCGTTTACATGGTGTTTTGATATTGAAACATGTCATTTTGTTCATAATTTTCCATACTTTGAAACCATTGGGGTGACTTCAGTTCTCATGGTGATTTGCACATTTGGGATGATAGTTTTTTGTACTTTTTCATTTTCGTGCTGCGTTTACAATGGGCGAAAAAGTTGGGGTGACTTTTCGTAGCAGTTGTTGGGCGTAGTTCCATTCGGGAATGACAGTTGACTGCAGCGTTGGGGGGCCTTCGCCGGCATTGAGTATCGATATCATCATAGATAGATATAAATATAGATATAGATATTGATATAGATATAGATATAGATATAGATATGTGTGTGCGTGCGCCCGCGCATGTGTGTGTATGCGTGGTCCATGTTTTTATCATGTTTGATTTTTGGGGCCTTTTTTCTATTCAGTTTTTCGGAAACCGTTGCAACATTTGGCCAGGCAGCTGCGTGCAATCAAGTCTTATCGGCCCTATGCGTCGTCAAAATGCCCAGTGAGTTCGCATGACCCGGTCCCATATTGATCAATATTTTCTAATTGTGGTATATTGTGGTATATTGTGGTAATGTTGTGGCAACTAATTCTTGTCGACCTCGTTGCAACCGAGGACCAAGCAAGCCTCCAAGACACATCGGGTTTGATTCTTGCAGCAGAGTCAGCTCTTTTAGGCACCTGACTCGGGCACTTGAGAGGCCTCAGGCTTCAGCGCGGTGTTCAAGGAACGTGTTGATGAAGCATGATGACTTTGTGGTTTGCATGTAACACGTGTAAACACCTGTAAACAAGATCAACCAAATACATTGGATGCAACCCTACAATAAAGCAGTCTCACCCGATCAAACTTACTTACTCTTACTTTTGAATGTCCGTCTTTCCTTCTTTGAGATTTACGATGTTGAATTGTTTGAACCAGTTCCTGACCCCTTTTTTCAAGGGTCAATACGTGCCGCCCATAGCTGATCATCTGCCACGGTTGCACTTTGCTGTTTAAAGCCGGCAGAAACAGTGCAGTGGCTCAAAAGATTGGCGAACCTGAGCTGTCAGAACAACTGACTGGCTGGGTTAAGAATAGCCTCAGAAAAAGGGTGGGGGAGGTTATTCCTGCATTTTTTACAGACATGGGCAGTGTATCGTGAATCGTAGTATCATTTCTGAGCGAATCCACATGTGTTTGCGACAACTGGGAAACACCTGCGCGCTGGCTGGCCATACTGGTCCAAAGTTGTTTTCTTACAGCAGGTGTGTTTTCTCCTGACTAGCTCAGGTCATCCATATATTTTCATCATGTGGCTAACAGCCGTACTCAAATTGTTTGGGATAGCATTGGCAACTGACAATGCTAGAGAGAGCCTCAGAGTGGAGCGAGTGCGAGGGTCGCTGGCTGGTGCGTCATTCAGTGCTGACAATACAAATTCTCGGCTTCGTCGAGGGACGATCAATGGTGTGTCAGGGAAAGTGAACCTACTGCGGAGGCAAAATTTGGGGTTAGGCAGTGCTGGCAGCTCGATCCTAGACACAAATGCGCAGTCTCAGGCAGGGCATGGACATAAGGATTTGGTCATCACGTCACACTTGATACCGGGTGAGCAGGAGAACCATGACAATCCAGCTGAAGTTCTCCCAGAGGTTCAGAGGTTGGAAAAGGATGCTGAGAAGGAAATTGTAGACACAAAAGAAGAAGTGGTTGAAGACGTCACCGAGAAGCTCAAGCATCCCAAAGACGGTCCTACAAACCCCATTGGCGAATGCTTAGGAGCAACTGTATGTTTTCTCATCATTGCGTGCGTCCTTCTTGTTTCAGTTGCTGATCATTGGCATAGTCGTGCGCAGCCCAAAGACGGGAAGGGCCAGAGCCCCAGGGCTGGGGAAGGGGGCGGGTCAGGCGGGTCAGGCGATGGATCCCCTGCATCGCTTGCGTCGCCTCGATCGAAAGGATGGTTTCAGACGATGGACTCTCGTGCTCTCAGTGAGGAGTTCAACTCTGTTTTAGAGGGCCTTGCCTTGAATAACTTGCCCGGCCAGTTCGGATTATCCCTGGAGGCGCAGGAAAGGAATTTGGCTACATTTGGCCTGAACAAGATGACTCCACCAGTCAAGCCGAGTGCTGTTTGGCTTTTGATGAAGCAGGTGTTTGGTGGTGTCTTCAACTCTTTGCTTTGGTTTTGTGTCACTGTGGAAGTTGCATTGGCATCATTCATGGGCGCGGATGAGTCTGATTTGGTCACACCAGCCATTCTTGCAACTGTAATTACCATGGCGGGTGCTTTACAGTGGTGGACTGAGCAGCAAGCAGAGTCAATGATGTGTTCCTTGCAACAGATGCAGTCAGAGGAGAGTGTTGCGGTTTGCCGAAAAGGAGCTGTTGACGGAATACCTTCAGAGCAGCTCTTGCCAGGTCGGACAGAGAGGAGCTCAGTGTTTCTTAAACTGTTTGGTTCTGAAATGTTCTGAGAGTTGCGACAATGTGTGACACATATTTCATCTAGTTCTCTTGGCTTTCATCAGGCATAGTTCAAATCAAGCAGTGTAGTTGTAAAATGTTGTAACAGTTGTAACAAGTTTTCTGCGGAAAGATGGGAGTTGCGGAAACCCTCAGGTGATGTGGTTTTGCTTGAGGCAGGTCAGCGGGTTCCTGCTGACATTCGCGTGCTCAGCACAACCGACACTGCCCTCGTGGATAACTCTGCTCTCACCGGTGAGGCGATTGCAGAACCCAGAAAATCCGACCCGATTCCTTTCGAACGCGGTCAGCCGGCTGTGAGTCTGGTCGAAGCAAACAATGTTCTTTTTTCTGGGACTAGTGTTGTGGAGGGTCGTCTTGCTGGTGTGGTCTTTGCAACTGGTGATGGAACTCTCCTTGGGAAGATTGCTCAAGGTGTGCAGCTTGCCCGCCCTCGGTCGTCTTTGGAAGTTCAGATTGAGCACTTCGTGCACATGATTGCCATTACTGCAACATGTACAGGATTATTGTCCTTAGTTGCAAATCTTCTTTCACCACAGAAGTTGAGCATTGAGAAAGTGTTGCTCAACTCTTCTACCGCATTTTTTTGCTTTGTCCCAGAGGGATTGATGCCTACTGTGACTTTCTCCTTGATGATATCTTCTCGGCAGATGGCAAAAAGGAAGGTTCTCGTCCGGAAGATCGATGCAGTTGAAACTTTGGGATGTGTCAGCGTTCTGTGCAGTGACAAGACTGGAACATTGACGTCCGGGAAGATGGCGGTGACTGATTTGGCAATCATGGAGGCAGAAGCCACGACATTGAAGCACATGTCCATCCAAGAAGCTCAGAACTCTGAAAAGAGTGAAACGCTCAAGAAACTTGCCCAAGGTGGACTTCTGAACTCAAACGCCAAGCAAACAGCACAGCTTGAATTTGTGGGGTCCCCTACAGAAGTCGCCATTGTTTCGGCTTGTCACTTGATTGTTGGGAAGCCCCTGGAGGAAGTTCGGAGTGAAACCCCACAGGTCTACGATATCCCTTTCAGCAGTGCTACGAAATGGATGCTTACAGCTCATGGCTCCAATGCTTCCAATGGTTCCCAACCTCTCAGCCAAGGGCTTGCCGAAGCACAGACACAAAGCTCTCAAGAGTCCAACATACGACTGCTCCTCAAAGGTGCACCAGAGTTCGTTGTTAGTTGCTGCAAGTTGTCCAACGAGCAAGTGAAAGCAATTACATCATGTTATGAAGAGTTTATGAATCTGGGCAAGAGGGTGCTTTGCGTGGCTGAATGCAACTTTGCTGCGCCGCCAGAGTTTCAATTTCAGGGCTCGGGCCCAAAGGATGTGAACTTTCCGCTGTCTGGTTACACTTTCCTTGGTGTTTTTGCAATTGAAGATCCTCCAAAGCCTGGTGTGAGGGAGTCTATCGCAAGCATGAGAGATGCAGGCTGTCAAACTATCATGGTGACCGGAGATCATCCCAGTACTGCACTGGCTATTTCGCGTCGCATTGGCATACTTGGTGACCAGGAGGTCGTTGACACTCTGAGTGGGGAGAATTTCGCAGCGATCACAGGTGCGATGATCTCAAGTCAAGGACTGCCTCCCGATGACCTCACACTGGCGGAAGTTGCAAATGATCCTGAGTTGGCGCCAGAGTGCGCTGACTTTTGGAGAAAGTGTGTTCAGCAGGCACGCGTTTTTGCCCGTGTGTCGCCCCTGGACAAACAGGCGATCGTGCAAGCTTACCAACACTTTGCTGGAGAAATTGTCGCAATGACTGGGGATGGTGTCAATGATGCCCCCGCCCTCAAGGAGGCAGAAGTTGGAATTGCAATGGGAATTCGCGGAACTGAAGTTGCCAAGGAAGCTGCAGACATTGTTTTACTGGACGATGATCTGCAAAGTGTTGCAGCTGGCATGGAACAAGGGCGATTGTGTGCCGAAAACTTGAGGAAGTCAGTCTTGTACACCATGTGCTCTAAAGTGCCACAGGCTCTCCCAACTTTTGCGCAATTGCTCGGCATACCAGTTGCTTTGACAACTGTTCAAGTAATCTTGATCGATATTGGCACGGATATTTGGACCGCTGTTGCCTATGCTGCTCAGCCAGCAGAGACCTCGTTGATGAAGAAAAAACCCAGACATCCAAGAAAAGATGCCATCGTAAACAGCAGGATGCTTCTATATTCCTTCGCCTACATTGGTGTCATTCAATCACTTTGCTGTTGGTCAAGCTTCTTTTACATGCCTCAGATGTGGACCTTGCTTGACAAGAAGGACGTGCCAGTGATCTACACAGCCAGTGAGAAGATTGCCATCCAATCTGGCACAACAATGTACTACTGGGTTTCCTGACACGCAGGGCATGGACATTGAATATCATTGAATGACATGGATATCAGTGGATATCTTAATGGTACAAGGGACCTGGAAGACAAAAGTGCACAAAAGAATACACCAGGTACATAGCCGTGTCATGTGAATTATGTAGGTACCTGTGATGATAAACACCGTTGACTTTGCTGCCTTGAACAAATCAATGATGAGTCCAGGCAGCTATGGATAGCTATGGTGCTTTGTTGGGTGGCCGGGTCAGCTGCAACTGAGGCGCTTGTGTGTGGACAGGTTGGGGCTGCTTTTGACCCTCGGCTCGGTTTTTTTTGGTTGCGGCATCATTCCACTGAGTGACACTGAAGCGGTAGCACGACAGTCACGACAGGATCGCTGGTTCCCCCTTGCATTGGACAATTATATAATTTTTTCATTTCGAAGATGCCGATACTTTTTCCCAATAGCGATAGCTTGGGGCTGTTAACTCCAAAGCCAGACAGGCGCCGTCGGGGGTTCCGGGGTGCCGGCCTGGGTGGGGCGTCTCGGTAGTGTCACGGTGCTGTGTCGATGGTGTCACGGTGGTGTCTCGGTTTGTCGGTGACCTCTTGGTGTGTTTCGGTGGTGTCTCGGTGGTCTTTCGGTGGTCTCTGGTGATTCTGGTGCTGATTGGGTGGTGCCTGGGTGGGGTCTCTCGGTGGTATTTCGGTGAGCATCAAAACAAAACAAAATAGTTGATTGCCAAGCATCTTTGCCTCAAAAAACGTGTGTTTTTTTCAATATTTTTTTTGGCGGATATTGTTGGTTTCCAGCATGTTTAGCATGTATAGTATAGTAATTATCTCGATTTTTGCTGACCAAGCAGTTCAAATCTGTGGCAGGTTTGGGGCCATTTGTGAAACCCTTAGAGAAATTAAGTATGTAAAATACAAGGTGTGGGATAAGGTGCAACCCTCAAGCTGATTTGTGAAATTTAGCAGGCCCTGTGTAGAGATCTCTTGCAGGGATCTTGCCAAGAGGTCCCTTACAGAGATCTGGCTAAGAGATCTCTTATAAAGAGCTTAAACAGAGATCTTATTTAGAGATCTCTTGCGTAGATCTTGCGTGGAAAGACCGTGCAAAGGGATCTTGTATGAAGATGTTTTACGGCGATCTTGCCAAGCGATTTTTTAAGACACCTTGTACAAAGATTTTGTCAAGAGACCTCACATAGAGACCTTGTACAGGGATCTTGTATAGAGATCTCTAACAGTGATCTTGCCAAGGGATCTTGTAGAGACCTTGTACAGAGGTCTTGTATAGAGATCTCTCACACAGATGTTGCCAGCGGGTCTCCTATACAGACCTTGTACAGAGATCTTGCCAATCGATCTTTTTTATATATTATAGAGGCCTTCCACAGACATCTTGCCAAGAGATCTCTTTAAGACAGCTTGTGCAGAGATCTTGCCAAACAACCATCTGTAGAGATCTTGCAAAGAGGTGCTGTATAAAGATCTCTTGCAGAGATCTTGCCAGGATGTCTATTACAGAGGTCTTGCACGGAGATCTCTTACAAAGAGCTTAACAGAGATCCTGTGCAGAGATCTCTTGCAGAGATCTTGTGTGGAAATCTCTTATCGAGACCTTGTACAGAGATCTTGCATCGAGATCTCTTACAGAGAGCTTGTAGAATGATCTTGTACAGAGATCTCCTGCAGCGACTTGCCAAGAGACCTCTGGTAGAGACCCTTGTACAGGGATCTTGTTTAAAGAATTTTAAAGATCTTCTTCAGTGTTCTTGACAAGAGACCTCTCTAAGAGACCTTGTGCAGGGATCTTGTACAGAGCCCATTGGCAGAGACGCGCCACAAAGATCTTTGTCAACCTACGTGGGATCTTCCACAGGACCTTCTTCAGATATCCGGAGATCTTGCGCGCGATCTTTTGCAGGAACTTGCAGATGCTACCCTGGTCATGTTCTTTGCAACACTGTTCGGGGTTCCTTGCGAGGATATGCTTTTTGCGGGCAGCGCCGTTGTCCCATGTTATGTCGGGCCCAATTACGAGCTTGACACGAAACAGAAGGCCTCTGTGGTCTCTCGGTGGTTGTTTGTTTCTCGGTAGCCTTCAGGTGGTATTTTGGTGGTGTCTTGGTGGCGCTTTGGAAGTGTCTCGGTGATGCCTTGGTGGTGTTTCGGTGGCTTAGTGGTATCTCAGTGGTGTCTCGATGGTATCTTGGTTGTGTCTCGGTGGTGTCTTGGTGGTCTCTCGGTTGCGTCTTGTAGGCATCGTGCTGGCATGTGTAGTTTCTGTGGTGTCCCGGTTTGCGTTGTTAGCGTTTATCAAGCATTCACTTTTTCCGTCAACTTTTTGCACGGGCAGCGCTGGTGTCCCATGTCATGTTGGTACCGCTATGAACTTGCAGAAGGCCTTGGTCTCTAGGTGGTTCCTCGGTGGTCTTTTGTTGGTGTCTCGGCGGTCTTGGTGGTGTCTCCTGGTTGACTTTGGTGGTCTCTTGGTGGTGTCTCAGTGGTGTCTTGGTCTCGGTGATGCCTTGGCGGTGTTTCCGCGGTGTCTCGCTATAGTGCCTCGGTGGTAGTGCGGTGGTTCCGGTCTCTTGGTGTTATTTTTATGTTTTTTGGTGATTGTATTGTCAGCGTTTATCATGAAAGAAACGTGAGACTTTGCTATTGGGTTGTATGTTGTGGTGATTGTGTAATTATATAAGTGGTTTGTCCGGTGCGGCTCATTTTGGCGGGCACATGTCAAAAGGCTGCCTAACTCTCACGGCACAGAGACATATGTTGGTGTGCTGATCAGGCCGCCACGACCACATCAATGTCTCTCGCACCGCAGCTGCATTGTGGATCGCTAGTAGCTCCTATACATACATACTAGTATATATATATATACACTGTATATACTGTATATGTGTGTGCATTTGCTGGAGACAAAGTCTAGTCTTTGCCGAAAATTCGCAGCTGCCGGATACTATTGCAGAACATATGCAACGATTGCGCATGATTGTGCATCATTCGTGGCAATCCAGGCGACTTACGGCATTCCCAACAATTGGCTGAACCTGTTCATTGCACATGGCTTAGTTTGCTCAGCTCAAGAGATCCTAGACGCACGGTGACGCAATTGACAACTTCAATGGCTTAAACAACGTAGGCGTAGGTAGATGGCCCAGGCCGCCTTGGCCGCCTCGGCCTGGCACATCTCTTGAAGATTGAGAAGTCTTTTGTTTGAGCCGCAAGCTATGTCAGATTTCGATTCAATTCGCTACTCATTGACAGTAATTAATTGATAAATCCTGATAAATCAATACATAACAATGCATAAAAGGATATAAAAGGCACATAACAACCAAATACAACACATACACACACACATTTTTACATGTTTTTACATATATTATGTACACTCTATATATATATATATATATTCATTCGTAATATATATATATATACATATAATGTTGTCTGACCAATAGTGATATCTTGTCAATAGTAGAAACATTTTTCCGCAACTCCAATTTTTCTCCCTAAAAGTCAATTAGCTCTATTTACTTTTAGTATTGCCAAAAGAGTCATGTTCAGACCTTGTCCAGAGGGCATGGCCAATAGTGGACCCAACATGGCAATAGTGGAAACTTTTTTCCCAACTCCAATTTTTTCTCCAATACTAAAAGTCAATTAGCTCCATTTACTTTTAGTATTGCCAAAAGAGTCAAGTAAAGCAAATCCTTTTCAAAGCAGCCTTCACTTTTGATTAGCAAAAGCTTAGATTCCAGAAATCTGATCCAATTACCAAACAGCTGATTTCCTTATAAAACCCTTATTAAAAAAAGCAAGAAAACAGGTCCACAAAGGGTACCCCCTTTGCAAGCCCCAGAATAGCAATAACAAACCTGCACCAGGCATGGCAATAGTGGAAACTTTTTTCCGCAACTCCAATTTTGTTGTCCTCCTTCTCCTTCTCCTTCTTCTCCTTCTTCTCCTCCTCCTCGTCCTCCTCCTTCGCCTCCACCACCTCTGCCCCCACTTCCATGTCCACTTCCGCCTTGCCAACTCTTCGCCAATCTCTCAGAAACCCAACCAAATCCATTCAGAATCTATCAGAAACCCAACAAAACCATGGAGAATCTATCAGATACATATCATGATCCCAGCTATAGATTCCCAAAAATTATTATACGAAGGTTGACCCCCCCCAAAAAAAAAATGGGGTGGGTGGGTAATTACTATTAGGCAGCCAACATTATATAATATATATATATATTATATATACACACGATTCGACATGATATACAATTATTAAACACATATGTAATTTGCGTGCATCATTTACCGCATCATGATTGCTATGCTTGACTGAGATACTTGAGTTTGGCTGCTCCATAGCAGTGATTTACCACACGGATCTACAGTGTCTTGGCCCTTGTCCGGTGACTGTGCGGAACAGGCTTTGTACATCAATCGCATGACCAGCGGACACTATGGCCGCAATGTGACACAGCACAAGATGACACTGCCATGTTCTGCTTGGTTCTGCGATGTTATTTATGTGTTTGAGGCATGCTTTTGGGATGAAAGCTTTGACCCTGCGACAGATGCTTGCTGGCTCCTGTGCTTTGCTTCTTGGGCTGATAATGGACCAAGGATGATCCACGCAAGTTATAAAGTGTAATTAATGATCACATCACATCGCAGCGCAAAAGCGTAGGCCCGGGATGGTTCAAGTTGGTTCAATATTCTTTGATTTGGGGAGCAGCAAGCCACAAGTGGCAACGAATAGCAACGAACCCGAGAAGTGTTTGCTTTGCGGCCCCCAGGTTTGCCATTATTGCCGCTGAAGAGATCCGGAAGTTCCTCGTCAGAAGGCTGGACTTGTCGACAAAAATTTAGCAATACTTCAGGCCTCTCCAGGGCCGGTGGCTCCCAGGTCAGGTTTGCCGAGTTGTTGTACAGTGCAGCAGCGAACTTTAATTGTATATAATAGTTGCTGTTGCTGTCGTTGCAGACTTGTGCTTCTTAGGACATTTGATAGGACTGAGGTGTTACAAGGCAGCCGAGTTGTTAAGTTTCGTGGGCCAGGTTGGAAATAATCAAAGGACCGGATGACCCCACATGTCAACTTCTTCCAATAAGTAACCAAAGAAAGGTGAAAATGGGATGGGAAAGGCAGGAAAGAGAAAAGAGATGGTGGGGGTCGGTGTGTGCAAGAAATGCATGTCGAAGTGAGGTGTGAAAGAGTTCCGTGTAACAGTGTTGTTCCCCACATCTTTGTGTGGGGTTCTTGTTTTTGGATCCTCCTTCAAATTTTAGCTACGTAAAAGGGGAGGACTTGGGCTACAGTACAGAATGCCAGCCAGGGGTCGTTTTGTACAAAAAGGAGGAGTTGGGACCACCTTTTTGTATTTGCATTCATTTTGTAGTTGATTCCTTTCAAATCCTCATTTGCATTTTGTAGTTGTTACCCTTTGATTCAGGGTTTCCCACGCACACACACACACGTACAGTGGCCACCTCCTTCTCTGCTGGTCGCTTTTGGATGCTTATGGCAGTTGACTTGTAGCTAGATGGATGATAGTACCAATCATATCATCATGCAAAGTTGAAAAATATATAGATACTTTACCTGTGCGAAACGTTTTCCTGGGACGGAAATGGGAAAACTCAAATTCTAAAAAAAAATAACTTTAGATACTTCACTTGTGACGGACAAGGGGGGGTAAAGTTCCCGTTGACAGGCCTACGTTGTTTTTGGAGAAAAAAATTAGCGCAGCCTCAGCCCAGTGTGCCGGACAAATTTCCAGGGAGCATGGTTCCTGTATGTTCCTGTGATGCTTGGGTTTGAGCGGGGTGGGCTTCGTTTTTTTGTGGTTTAGACATAGTTTTGGTGCATTTTTTGTTTTGGAATTGTCTTACGAAAAATTGGAAAACAAGGTGCATGCCACATTTCCGCTACCAGCAGGGTATGCAAGCTTGGTTAGGTTTGAGAACCATGTTAATTTCCTTGCTGGCAGGCTTAAGTAAATTGTTGTTTAATTTTTTTCAACCCTACCCCCCCGACCCATGAAACTTAACAAATCCAGTTGTGAAGATTGCCTTTTTTGTTGGGGGCATTGGCCATTTTGTTCCGGCTGCAGGAGAGAAACTGCCCGATCAGAAGCTCCGTTGGCACCGGCAGCCAGCGCATTGATGAAAGATGCTTTGGAGAAAAATTGCCTGTGGAAACCGTTCCGAACTGCAACGGATATGTTTCCATTTCTCAAATCATGCTCATGTCATTTCAAATGCTTGACAGAAGGCATGTCTCTGCTGCAGCAATTGGGACAGAGAGAGAGAGAGAGAACATGTGAAAAAAAACAGGTTGATGAGCATGGATTGCAACAGTCAGGACAACAATCCATCGCCTGGCCAACACAAAGAAGAAACGGATATGGATGGAAATGAAGCACTGCCAGACATTGGTGGTTCTGTGCTGTCCTTGGGTCTTGTATCAGGCAAAGAAGAGACACTTATAAACTTGTTTCATCTTGATTCAAATGGACAGCTTATAGCTCTGGTCTTGACATCGGTTTGCAGACATTGCCACTTTAAGGCATGAAGCTTTGGAAGGGTTCGCAGGAAACTAACAATGCTCGAGCCTTGAACTATCAAACTTTTTGTGAGCGGACTGCCCACACGAACGCTGCTATGATTGTACAGATGTTTGCCTGTGCACTGTATCACTGCCAGATACTGCCAGACTGCAATGGCACAGGCATGCACAAACAGTCGCAAGTGTAAAAAGGAATGATTGCCTGCTTTCAGTGACGTGCCAGTCTTCACGCCAGACAATGTGCGAGCTTGGGCCCGACTTGACATGTATTCGATATGCAGTTCGCAAAGAATGACGACTTCCGGCTTCCGCCCCCTTCCAAGTGCAACATTTAGGACCCTAGCTGCTAGCTAGTCCGCTACCTCTAGCCTAAATCCTGCAGCTGAGGAGGCGAGGCCTTAGATTTGAATCGTTTGGTTTGCATATGTTTGCATTGGCTTGATTTGCGGTACTCGTACTGGTATGTAATGTAATTGTCATGAAGCCTTGTCGATTGGTATGTAATTGTCATGAAGCCTTGTCGATTGGGTGACCCGCCGCAGGTGCCATGGCGTCTTCAAGAAGCCTTCGTGCAATTTGCGCCACTTGCATTGCTGTAGGCGAACAATATCTGAATGCCGTTTGTGTGAACGAGGTGGTTTGCAATGCAGCCAGATGGGGGATTGTTGGCCATTCTAGCTCAAAGTCTTTGTCGGATTCATAGCCGGGAAAGATGCGGCTGGAGACCCCGAACCACACGTATCAGACGCGCTGGTGACGGCGTGCAAAAGCAAAACAAAATTGTCCAGTTGAGGATGACAAGTGGGGACTTGGGCTGCCTGTGAAGGGTTGGCCGTAAGCCTGACCATTGACAATAGTTGGCGGACTGAGGGTCCGCAGTGCCACTGCCCTCTTGACGGACATCTATTCGCAACTCTTGTCACCAATGCTTTTCAAATCTGTTCAACCATTCTGCCATATTCCGCCATTGTTGCAATTTTCCAATTTGGGTGTGCTTCCTCCCAGGGTTGCTTTTGCTTGCCCGCGCCTCCGCATAGAAGGCACATAGGGCGCGAGCGTCAGAAAATATGCCACGCACCTACGCAGGAAGCATGAGCATCCTGCAGGCGAGACTATACTATATATAATTTGCATGATTTACAGGTATTTGGGCCCAGAAATTCAACCTGCACCCGCATCTTGGCAGTTCAAGAAACAAGAAGCAGGAAATGCGCTGTGCTGGCGTAATGTTTCTGGCTCCCATGTGCCCTCTTTTGCCAATGTCATTTATGGTATACTTATGTAATATGTAAATGGCATGCTTGCTGGGTGCGAAGGTGACTGCTAAGATGGGGTTAGATGCATAGGACCTGCGAGTTTGTTTGATGGTGGGCAGCTGTTTGGTTGCGCATGCAACCAAGCACCCTTTTTGTGGGGGTGAGACAAGAGTTGAACGCCATGTTCTCCATTCTCCAATGTTTTGCAGGAGCGCGGGGCATCGAGAAACCACGAGCGTAGGCAGTTGGAATTCCTAGACACATGCATATTTCCACCGCGAACGCAAATGTGAAAAAGTCTCCTCTCAAATACGATCGAACAACTGTATACCTTATCCAAAAGAAAATATAGAAAATACCCCGAGTAGGTCGGGCCGTGGCCATTGCAACTAAATGCGCGATCATTCAAGAGATACAGCATGCAAATCAGAATCCTGCCAGGACCGGAAAACAATGGAAAACAATGTGGTTACCTTCGGTTGCTCCTACGTTATTGTTTTAATATGTTTTAATGGCACATATCCGTTTTTTGATCCAGAATCCCGTTGCGATTTGCGGGTCGCATTTGCACAGGGACTTTGCACATGCTTTCAATGGCGTTCAGTACCACCAGGACGAGGAAGTGCCACAGAAGCCAGACAGATCCAGAGTGGAAAAACACATCATGTTTGGCATCATGTTTCCAATCATGTTTCGCATGGTTTCACTACTGACTACTTGATCGTGTTGTGTGTGTGTGAGAGAGACAAATGAGGGGTGCACGCCACGTTTGCAGGATCACGCGTCGTGCTGAGTATCAATCTGGCAAAGTGAACGTTGGTGCAGAGGTTTCAGACATGGAGGCGCGCTATGGCACTGCTATGGCCTGCTGATCTTGCTTGGCATAAACACTTTGGTCAGCTGACATCACCCTATATAAGTTGCTAACATCACCCTGACGCCGTGAGCAGAAATTAAAGAGTGTACCTATCTTGAGCGCTGAAGGATACTCCCTGTTCATGTAATCGTGATGCTGGGGTACGCTGGGTTTTCGGGATGGCAATCTTCAAACGCTTCACAAAAACGTACCCATTTTATACCTTTTATATCCTTTTATTGAGTTGAGTTGATTCAAAAATTATTGACCAAAACCAAGCAGGAAAAGGAGTCCTATATCTACAGATTCCTGAGGTGATGACTGCCGAGAGACTGTTGAAGATGCCATCACCAAGGGGGAATTGACTACATTGACTACATTGGACCCGGTGCAGGGTAAAACGATAAAACATGATAAAACAGAGGAGAGAGCACATGAACATGACAATACATGACATGGATTGACAATAACTTGGCAGGCACCGCCACCGCCGCCACCCGTTTTGGAATGTGACGAAGGCTGCATGACGGCGATTTTTGATTGTCTCGACGAAGGCTGCTCAGTGGACGCGTGCCTCAGCTCCAAAAAGCTACAACATGCTGGAACTTGCCACAACTGCACACGGTCCGCTGTCATCCGTTTGGGCTGCGATGCTTCTCCAACTAGAAAAAATGGAGAGTGTAGCAAAGTGTAGCTGTTTAGGCAAAAGTTCAAATTAACCAAAGCAGCAAGGTATAGCCATCCATGTGTGGCTTTGTTGCGAGCACAGCGATGGCCTTTCAAGTTCAGGCTGTTGAAGCTCGACCAGAAACTTGCAGAGGATGAGAAGAAAATCGTCAGCACAGTGAAAGAGATTGAGACAGTGCAGAAAACCGTTGCCTGTCTGAAGATGGCGGGTAAAGATGGTCAGATAATGGGTAGTGCTCCGCCTGTTGTGTTTATTTGTCGTGAAGTTTTCTGTGCCTGCCGATCTACCTTTACGCCCTTGAAGGCATTCAAGCGTGTGTGGCTTGGGAACCCAATCTTGCTCGCAGCACAAGAGAGATTTACCTAACCGACCTGAGCCAACTTTCCCTATCCTGCGTACCTATATATAATATATACCGTACATACCTACATTCCTTCCATCATCCCACATTTCAATATAATTCAATATATATATATATATTGTATACATTGCTTTATGGTGTAAATATGTTTACATGTCTTTTGCACGCGCTGCATCTATATTTCAGGAAGGCAGGCGGACATGAATGCATGCAGGCACGCTGGATACGTTTAGGCTGCTGCATACGCAAGAAATATAAATAAATAAATAAATAAATATATATATATATTTGGTATCTTGTTACTCTTGGGAGCTTTGTTAGCTGTTAAGGTGCATTTGTCCAAAGACAAACAGTAAGATATAGGATATACCATTATATACCATAGTTCTGTTTCTTGGTGATTGAACATGTGGCGTTTGTAAGTGCCCACGTGGTTTTGGGAAGCTAGGAAAGCAAGAGCTGTTCCCATTGCGTTTTGCCTGGCCGGATGCATGACATTGTCACAAAAGCTAACTTGCCGGAGCTAGCTTTGCTTTGGCACATGCATTGGGGCAGAGGTTGGCCTAAAAGCGCGTGACATATCACGTGTCGAGGCCCCCAGCTTCGCATGAAATTTCGTGTGATTTGGGACACTTCTGACTCACCCTGCCCGCCCTCCCCCCCAAGAGAAAAAGGAGGCATCGAACCTGGAAGATGAGAAATGGTTCCAGCAGAGCGGATTTCCATTGTGGAACTTTCATGGGACCTTAGAGCGAAGATGAACAGCAACAAGCTTGGAAGGGGAAGAAAACAGTTTGCAGCCTATGCGGGCATAAAAATTCGAAGACAGTTCCATCCATACAATGTAGAGATTTCAGAGGCACATATATAATCATATATATAGGTATGTATATATATATATATATGTATACTTATACTTATATGTACTTATACTGGCTCATACTTTTTACTACTTACTGTATCACATTTCTATATACATGTTTTTATGTGTCATTAGACATCTGTCTATATTGTACTAATCTTAAAATTTTGGACGCACAGCGTGAGCTCAATGTGAAAAGGTTGCATGGAAGCAACGGTGTGCAAGGTGACTTTTTTCTCCAGCAGGCGTAAAGCAAGTACGTCAGGATTCTTGCTGAAACTCTCGAGGTTTGCCAAGGAGTTTGGTTGCATTGCCTTGACACATCTTGACACAGTAAGATGGTAACAAAATGAACTACTTGAAATAGCATCTATTACCATGTGGTCACGTCATGTCATGGCTAATCCCGGTAGCAAAAGATAGGATACTCCCAAGTGCTAAAGTCGTTGCGTGTTGCTTGTTTTGGCTTTGTACCAAGCTTTTTCCCAAAAGCATCTTCGATGCTTGGGTTCTCGTTTAGTTGTTTAACCGCGTGGGGGAGCGACCTGGCTCGAACGGTGGTGTGCGGACGGCGTGGGTGCAAGGGAAAGGAAAGGAAAGGAAGGGAAAGGAAAGGAAAGGAAAGGAAAGGAAGGGAAAGGAAGGGAAAGGAAGGGAAAGGAAGGGAAAGGAAGGGAAAGGAAGGGAAGGAAGGGAAAGGAAGGGACAGGAAGGGAAAGGAAGGGAAAGGAAGGGAAAGGAAGGGAAACGAAGGAAAAAGGAAGGGAAAGGAAGGAAAAAGGAAGGAAAAAGGAAGGGAAAGGAAGGGAAAGGAAGGAAAGGAAGGGAAAGGAAGGAAGGGAAAGGAAGGGAAAGGAAGGGAAAGGATGGGAAAGGAAGGGAAAGGAAGGGAAAGGATGGGAAAGGAAGGGACAGGAAGGGAAAGGAAGGGACAGGAAGGGAAAGGAAGGGAAAGGATGGGAAAGGAAGGAAAAGGGAAGGGAAAGGAAGGGAAAGGAAGGGAAAGGAAGGGAAAGGAAGGGAAAGGATGGGAAAGGAACGGAAAAGGATGGGAAAGGAAGGGAAAGGAATGGAGCGGACGGCTGCGGACGGTCTGGGTGCAAGGGAGTGGCTGGAAATGGGTGGGGAGAAGAAGCCGCTGGTGATGAGCGAGCTTGGCTGCGCGGACGGCTGCGGATGGGGAATGGGCACGGAGAAGTGCGCGGACGGCTGTGGATGGCGCGAGTGCAACGGCGTGGCTGGAAATGGATGGGGAGAAGAAGCCGCTGGTGATGAGCGAGCGTGGCTGCGCGGACGGCTGCGGACGGCAAATGGGTGCGGAGAACTGCGTGGACGGCTGCGGACGGCGTGGGTGCAACGGAGTGGCTGGAAATGGGTGGGGAGAAGAAGCCGCTGGTGATGAGCGACCTTGGCTGCGCGGACGGCTGCGGACGGCAAATGGGTGCGGAGAACTGCGCGGACGGCTGCGGACGGCGTGGGTGCAAGGGGTGGCTGGAAATGGGTGGGGAGAAGAAGCCGCTGGTGATGAGCGACCTTGGCTGCGCGGACGGCTGCGGACGGCAAATGGGTGCGGAGAACTGCGTGGACGGCTGCGGACGGCGTGGGTGCAACGGAGTGGCTGGAAATGGGTGGGGGAGAAGAAGCCGCTGGTGATGAGCGACCTTGGCTGCGCGGACGGCTGCGGACGGCAAATGGGTGCGGAGAACTGCGCGGACGGCTGCGGACGGCGTGGGTGCAAGGGGGTGGCTGGAAATGGGTGGGGAGAAGAAGCCGCTGGTGATGAGCGACCTTGGCTGCGCGGACGGCTGC